>JAIPRK010000421.1:0-210473 GCA_025469195.1 Chaitophorus viminalis
ACTCAAACACACACACACACACACACACACACACACACACACACACACACACACACACACACACACACACACACACATACACACGTGCCCACATACACATACACACACACACACATACACACGTGCCCACATGCGTGCGCACACACAAACACTTTTCCAGTCGTTATACGATGCCAACACACCGCCGGCCGTCAATGTAAACTTGAAAACAGCTGAGGTATAGGAAACCGAAAGCGCGGTGGGAACGATGTGCGGTATCGAGGAGCGGCACACGGGGAAAGATTCAAGGTGCCCGAAAATCAAACCGCAACAAAACAATGAGCCGACCCCAGGATTGTGTGTTTCCGTGGGCAAATCGTTTGGAAAAGCCGAAAAAGCCACTTGTATACACAGGCCGACCATAACGATCGTTTTCCATTGTTCGTGTACCCGCACGTAGCCTAACATAAACTGTGTACGCGATCCACGCATATATTATCTCTACACGTGTATACAAAAAATGTACAACATTATTATATGTTTATAGAAATTTATAGAAATACAACATACGTGGATGGAGAAACATTATATTTTATCCGAAAAATTAAAAACCTCTTTTAAAACCTTTTTTAATTTTTACATGTTATATATATATATTTTATATTATAATATTCATCAACGATCATTATATTTATTTAAGTGTAAGGAATCTTTGAGTTTCTTACGTTTAGAATTTACATTATGTGTAGTGTGTACGGATGTTTAAATATCTTGAACGAGGAATTTCGGTGTCGAGCTGCTTCTTCTCAAGTTACTAGTATTAAATTATAATAATTGTTGAATTCATTTTTATCTTAAGTACGTATTATATTATATTATATTATATAAGTACATATATTGGCCTAATTATATCTAATCGAATAATATCTTATAATTCACAATTTTTTTATCAAAATAAAACAAAATCACACAATTTTTATCGAAAACCACGTACGCCGGTATACGATACAAAATATCGAAATTTTATTGTACAATAATAATATTATATCATTACGCCATGTGATACAATCGTTAAAACGCGATATAATGTTGAAATACTGTGCACTAAAATAATGAATGGTGTACGTACGAGGAACGAAAACACGAGCAAGATATAAATATTGTATTAGATTAGCATACGCTGTGTTTATTTAAGCAAGGGTGAGGATAGGCTTGGTTAGATAAGCGTGAATCTGTATAGAGTAATTACGAATATAACAATAATTAGCATTTCTCGTATTTTATCATAGACGAAGTAATCAAAGTAGGAAATTGATTGGGAAGAAAATTACTGATAGATATTTTACTGTATTAAATTTCTATAGGTATATGATATTTATGTTCTCGTTTTTGGAACCTTATTTCGGATCAATAAATTATAGACCAGCCATTTTGTCGAGATGGGTTTAAGTTGTATTTTTCGTTATTTTAACAATCATGAGGGATTTTTTTTTACAATAGTTAACAAATTTAATTCTCATAATCAAAATTATTCTATTCGCATTTCTATTTTAAAATAAATTTTCAGTAGAGTACTGACGTCTCATTGGGTGTTCCAACTTCAGAGGGTATAATGTGTCTTCGGTGCCGCAGGAGGATTGTGAACGACGTACTGATAGTGTATCACTTGTCTATTATACCCTTGTTACTCCACCACCCTTGCCATCTTTCACTATATCATTTAGTAGTAGTACATGCACCCGCTTTCCCTTTTCATTTGTTTGTCACTCATCGATACTCATCCTCTACTCAAAACCTCGATAACCGAGAATATGATGTCATCTTTATACATATATTCCATGCGATATCATCTACCTTTTCTATGTTTCGAGTTTGCGATCATTTCTTTTGCTGTAGTAGTGTGGTTTCTGTCTGGTGTATGGTAACATTTTTTCAATGGGTTTCTTTTCGTTTTTTGTTTTTCTTTTTGTTCAACGAATAAATGCAGCTCTCTGGGCGTTGTCAATTATTTTCCATTCGTCTTCTCTGTTAACGTTTTCCAGACATTTTTCTTTTCATTTATAATCTAAATCTTTTTCGACTTCTGAACCATGTTTTTGATTTTGTTTTACTGAATATGGATTCCAATTCAATTCATTCCATGAAAATTAGTTGATAAATATATCGGAGCTAAAATTTATCGAAAATCTGCTAAATTCCGTCAGTTCTTTATATAAAAAAAAGGTTGAACGATTATATATATATATATATATTGTAATAAATATAAATTGTATAGTAAATTATATACCAAGCAGTAATTATAAATTGTTTTCAATGATTCGTATATTGTATGACGGTATCACTGTGAATAGTCACACATTAAAACTCACTGATACCTCTGTTGTCTCCAAGCCAGTTGACTTTTTTGGTTTTTTCCATGAACCACGTGATATTGAAGTCATGCATGATAATATTGTTCCCATATTTTGCTTCGATATTTTTAGACCTAGATATTTTTTTTATTTTTAAGTTGATGAGTGTAGCAACTCACAATAAGTCTGAACCTTATTATGAATCTTAAAAACTCCATATATCCTTGCGTTATTGTTTTAGGATCGGGTACTGTTAATTGTTCTCTTTTATTTTGGTCTGCGATTGCTTTCTTCATTCCGTTGTTCACTTGTTTGACGATTTTATTAAATGGATTACATTTCAGTTTTCATTCTTCTTGATAGGGGCCTTAATAAAGAATTTTTATCATTTTTTCCCTCATACTGTCTTATGTTTTTAATCACAGTCTTTTGTCTCCCCACGTAGTAATACGAGGTCATCCCTCAGTTTTTTCGCTGTTAATTTTCTGCTCTATTATGTAGTTCGATTGCGGTGGTATTGTCTGTTCCTATGATAGTATTTTGCAACTTTCTTATCCGGAAATTTCTCTCTCGACATCTTAACAAACATAATGAACTGAAAATGTCTTATTTATCGGTATGAATACAGTTTGGAAACGTATAAATGAATCAGTATTTTTACAACAGCAATTATGATATACTTATTAAATGAAAAAAATTATTTTTATTGGGTATATAAACCGATAAAAGCACTAAGCAGTCTAAAATGTTATTTCTTTTCGTCTTGAAGTATTTAAAGTTATAATGTATTTATTATTGAATAAAATTCATGAATAACTTAATTAATTAAATCTAAATTAAATTAAAAAAATAACTATTACTTTATTTATCTCTACTTTATGTACTACCTACATAATAGCCATTGTCTATGCATATTATTTATTTAATTTATCATCGTATTATGTAATGACAGAATTTATAAAATATGCATATTTTATGTAAATAAATATAAACAAATATCATCTATATAACTTAAAGGGTAAAAAATGTACGAAATCATTACCATCAAAGTTTATAATATCAAAAGTTCTAACGATAATAAACCTTATATCTATTCATCTAGAAATTTGCATTTCAATTTGTGAAATGTAAGCGAATTATCTATCATAAAATAAATCGATGTGCCAAGCTGTATTTAATGATAACACACTTCTTCGACTTAATTTATTGTGACATACTGAGACAATGTTTAAATTACATAATTACTGTAAAATGTTTTTTACTTCAACTTCATAAGAAGAGAATTTAATTGAAAAACATCACAATACACGGATACGTATGAAACTCACATTTCATAAAAATCAAACATATTACATTCAGTAAAATGATTAAATTATTTAATAAATTATTAAAATACTGTATAGATACAATAGATTTTATAAAACTGAACAAAAATAATGACTTAAACAGATATATTTTTTAAAATATAAATATATATAAATATTTCTACTAAGTGGAACTAACACTGGTTTATAACATGATCATTTATTATTTCATATTTTATGATGATACTGTATAAATATATATCGCCATATTATATAATTTTACGATTTTGATGCAAATTTAACTTGATTAATATAATTTTAAAAAAAATCTCTTGAAATACTATTCAATAAAATTAACCAAACTGTTATTAATATTATTATCCTGTATAGAATTCTATCGGCGGATTATTTCTCACACCATATTTTTCTGTTGCTATACAATCCACATACACCTTAAATAAGAAAATATATTTTATTGGATACGTTATTGTGGGAAAACACATTTATGCTAATCTTATGCTAATACAGTAATACATCAATTTCATACGATGTGCAATGATTATACATTTTAGACCAAACGTAAAATGAAATGCAATTGATTTCATGGTTAAACAGAATATTTTTTATTGCTTTAAATTTGAGAAATACGTTTGAGAAATATTCTTGTTTTCCAATATTCTTAAATAAATGTACATACAGTCAATCAGACTCTTATTTAATAGTTTATACAGTATAATATTATAATATTTTGTAGTATTATAACAGAAAATTCCAAAAAAGATAATCGATCAATTTATTATAACATTATGATTAATTTATAATGAGTAGAATGTACACAGTGTCTATATTATTATTATCATCGAGACAATAGATACGATTAATATAGGTAAGCATTTGTGTAATAATTATGCATTTATGACTTAATAATTACATCTTCATACATTTACTTAAATATTTTAAACATAGACATTCGGTTAAATAATCAAAACAAGCAGGCTAATGCTTTACCTAGGGGGTCAATATTTTTTGGTAGATATGGATATATATACTTGAACTAAAATAATAAATATAATAAAATTATTCAGCCAGTGTTAAATAACATCGTAAAATATAGCGAATAAGTTTTTATTTAGTGTAAAAATTGATAGTGTATTAATGAAATATAATATTAAGAATATTAAGAAAAAAGCGAAATATAACCATGATCATCTATTTTTGATACTTATTGATAAATAATTACCATCATATTATACAAATTATTAATTACCCATAATGTATCAATGAAAATAATTTAACAAAACAAAAAGTAAAATATCTTGAAGGGGGAGGGGAATAGCTCACTGAAAACCACTACTAATAATACTTCAGCATTATTTATAAAAGTATAATTAATAGTAAATTATGAGTTATGGTTAAACGAAAACATTTTTAAATTTATAATTGCCTGATTTCTGGTTAGGTAAATAATTAAAATATGTTATCAATTTGGAACCTTAGTTTCAAACTTACTACAAATAAAAAACTACTCGATGTCTCAAGCTGACGACAAAATGTAACTTCATACCATGATAATATAGTAAAAATAAATGAATCCCTCTCTAACATATATCTTTAATTATACTTTGCAGTAATCTATTTTTCAAGTAGGTATAATATAAGCTACTAGTCTTATAAGCTATTTACTAATAGCCTATAAGATTAAAGATTTCACGAATTATTCACGTGTCATATGGAGTTTTCTACACTGTATAGATACAATATGATAATGGGGGAGGGTAAGGTAACAAAGCACTCTTCAGGTTAATGAAATATTGTCCATTACATATCCCCCCCCTCTTGACAAAATCCTAAAGACCCCTCTATCTACACATACACATACCTATAATTTATTTTGTAAAAGTTTATAAGGCACAGCGATGTACGAGTAATATATGATATTTAACCGTATGTAAACAGTTATAGTTAAACGTTTTAATGTAGATTGCACGTATTTTAATACTACAAATAAAACGTACCTTACGAGTCAGCAAGAACTCGTGATGATCAGATTTATGACGATTGTTTATGAAATTTCATTCCAAGGGTGTTGTTAAAAATCGTCCATGATTGTCAATTGTTATAATTCAAAAGGTCGTCAACCACGCCGCACAATGTAAATATTTGCCGTTGGCTATCAATGCAATATTGATGACGATAATATGTGCGCTGACCGGCATATTTCAGCGAGCAAAACAGTCAACGAAGAGACTTGTGTACTGTAGAATATAAATTTCCAACTTCATTTAGTCGCACGCAACCCAAACTACGGATTAAGCTTGTAAAGGATCTTCTTATCGGGTTTCCTCGTCGTTTTCCTTACCCGTTGTCGACTTTATCCGTATACCATCGTCGCCATCGTCCGATGAACTACCCTTGTTCCGATAATTATCGTCGACCGGACGTTTCAACAATATCGTATATGTATTATGTAAGTATACGTAGTACATGTTACTACAATTTTCTTTTTTTCTTGATTTTCTTCGTTTCTTAGAATTCCCCTTAACTCTGACAAATAACGAGTAAACGCAAGTCCGCAATACATTCTTAATGTACATCATCGAATATTCCATTAAAAAAGTAATCATTTAACACTCGAAAAGACTTGGTCTATACTCATAAACTATATTTTCATATATATATATATATATATGTATACATAATACGTTGAAATGGATTTACTTGAAGTTATACGCGTATTTTGGTTAAACATCAAGTTTATTCAAACAAATTTAAGTATATACAATTATATTTAAGGTTATTGATCGCGTACTGTAAACGACTTGATCAGTTTTTCCGAGAGTAGATACTAGACATATTATAATATTTTATTTTTTCAAATGTAGAATACCTTTTAAATTACAAACTCAGCTATAACCTATCATATATTAATTGTAATTATTTTTCGCTCACTGAACTTCAGTTACATAATTTAACTACTATAATTTGTGTATTAATACAGTTATTCATAAACTATATTTTATAATAAATAAATATTCAGAGTAATTTAGGTAATATTTTTTTTTTTTGTTAGAGAAATTTGGGCATCATGGCCATTAAATTCAAACGATTATTTTTATGAAGACTCAATTACGTTTTATGGTTTGGGAGGGGGTGGTAGCGGCATCTTCTCACCGGACGGCTGTGCCGCCCGGATTCGAACCAGTGACCGTACGATTATGCACAGCCACCTTATGTATGCCGCTAGGCAATGTTTAACACTTACAATTATTATTAGTTTAACGCGCGTTTCCTTCATCGAATTGTTAGTTTTAAACATTACAAGCATTTACAAGCTTAAACATAAGAGTTGAAACTGATATTTTAGATGTACGTGAGTCATCTGCAGTGCCTGTTCGGTATTTTATACGTTAAAGAGTTAAAATGTAACTAACGTAATATACCGAAGCACCTAACTAAAGTTATCTTATGTTTTATTTGACTTATATTTTTACTGTTTGATTCACTTATTTAAACTATTAGTTGATTTCAACAAAAAAAGTTGACAATATGTTTGGTGTTATTCCATACACACTTTTTTAAATAGAAAACGTAAATCATTTGAAAAATTCAATACCATTTAACGTACTACTACTGTAAACATTTTTATAAATCTACAGTTTTCGAATTTACAGCAATCGGAATCTTAGAAATTAATCTTGTTGAAATAAAGAAATAAAGAAGTAATTTTTCAGTGATAAATGAGAACGAATAAATTTTAAGAATAAACAATTGTTTTCTATAAAATTAAAATAAATTATATTATTTCAATTTATCGTATACTCTAATCGAATACAATAATATAATAAAAACATATGCGCTCAGCGCTCTATAGTATAGAGTCTATACGCTTATAAATACTTTCCAGTTTAACATTTACTTTGCTTCAGTTATATGTCACTGCTTGAATTAAACATGATGGTTTATGACTTAAATATAATATATTTATAATACAACACTGATGATATATAATTTTGGTAAGTACACAAAATTATAGATTTATTAACTTGCAGGTTTTTAATGACGTACTTGATGCCCTAGATTCGGTTAGAATACAATGGTTGATACAGAATGAAAATTGGACAGATGGAATTGCACGAAAACATATGAAAGTATAGGTAACCATAACAGTTTTCCAAATCAATCGATCTGTATATATATATATATATATATACAGATTGAATATATATGGACATTTGAGACGAACTTTTTATTTTCTGTACTGAAGTTCAGGTTTTTATTTTTATGTTTTATTATTGTATTTTTATCGAATAATACATTACACTGATTGTATTCTTTTTATAAACACGTAATTGTCAAGAATTGAACGGGACGTTTTCTTCGGTAGCACACACGGCTCCTGGGTTAGACGTCTGAAAGAGTAATTTATTTGATTTCAGTCGTACGTATTTGGGGAAAACGATTTTCCAATACGCTCGAATACAACGGCCAACATCGTCGGTAGGTACACCGTGTGTATTTTATTCAATTGAACTCCGACCAACCAATGCGATTTCCACCCCACTGTTTTATTCCGGTGGAAAAATATATTTGACAGAAGCAGAAATAAGTTACTCGATATACGCGCACACTGCAGTGGTGTAATAATGAAACAAAACCAATAATGCACGGTGTTCCTGATGAAAATGATTATACTTTCTCATTGCCGTCGTTTAGAATTCGTTGGTTTTTATTAATCGACTTGTATACGCAGACATGATAATATATTATTATTTACTATTAATATTGAAGTGATGAAAAAAAGGAATAAAACAAATCAAAAAGAGTATGTTGAGACATTATTATATGTACGAGTGTAATGCTATTGCAAAAGATATAACAAGTAACGAATAAATAAATATCTTATTTATTACGACACTGTACAATGTGATTCCTCTGCACCTTATTGTCGTAATGAAATAATAGCGTTTTCTCAGAGAGATAATAACAATAATACTATTCTCGTGACTATAAAATAGAAACAGACAAGTCAGAGCGAAACAACCGTAAGACAGCGGACTCAGAAATGGTTATAAAAAATCCATTATACGTAATAATAATATAATACTGCAGTTACCTTAAGTTCTCGGCTTATTTTATCGTTACCGCCTCAAGAAGTTTTCGACAACAATACGATAGTATCCTTGCAATTATTTACATCATATACCTGTTAATTTTTCCCTTTCTACATGCTAATAGTATGTGTGAATAGCATACAAAATAATTAGTAGGGTTTGATAACTATCTGTTCTTAAAATACCAAAATTAATAAGCTTTTTTTCAAAATTTAGAATCATAATATACTTCTTTAAAACTTAAACATTACGATGGGATTTTTTTATAATTATATGTCTATAATATGATGGTTTAATTTTTTGCATAGCAAATTAAAAATTGTCTATGATTGTAAAATAGAAGGAAATAAAATATCAACATATAATCAAGTTGTAAAGAATTTAGAAATTTTGGTTAGAAAAATAAAAAAATGGAAAAAATTAAAATTGTCTTACATCAAATAATTTATAGCTCCTAAATGATAATACATAAAATAAAACTCATTCAAATAAAGTACTGATATATTTTATAATACATTTTTATCATACTTAAAAAATTGGGTTGCTACTTTAATGAATTTAACTAATAAACTGTCATACTTAGAATAATGTTCAAAAATATACCCTATTTCTTATAAAGAATTTCATGTAAATTATCTACTATGAATTAAAAAATTTTAAATCACATTTAATTTGTTTTTCAAAGTGTACCGTATTTTTATGTTCACCCTAGTGTACGTAGGTAGGTATACGGGCGTACCGTACTCATATATTATATAGATCCGTTTCATTGGGTATAGAGAAAAAACGTTGTTATGCTCAAGATCCACGTGGCAAGATACCAAACCATTTTGTTTTTCTACCTAAAAAAGACTTATTTCACACACGCATTACACACGACACGCACGTCATGCAAATCGTAGTGCCTGGTACAACAAATATATTTTGGTAGATGTCGTCCGTCGGCAATCTTACTTCTTTCTTTGAAATGCAACCGGAATTCTATTGTACCAATATTATCAATACCAATTGACTATATGATTATGATTTCTTCCATTAGATACTTATTAGTTATAACTCGATTTATAAAAATGCAATAAAAATATGAATGATCATAGAAATAATTAATTTTAAATAGAACATTTGGAAATAAAAATCACTAACATAAAATAGATTATTTATTTTATATGACGTATGTTGCAATACAACATTATGTCAAAATGAATTAGTATAATTTGAAATTGATGATATAATAAATACATCCAAATTATTATTTAAGCTGAAATATTTAAACGTCTTTATCATATAATTTATATTGTTACAAGATACACAATATATCGATGCGTTGTACATTGAAAATTTGATTGCTGGGAGTTATCTAATTTAATGGTAATAATCTTATTTGTAAATATGAAAACTAACTTTATAGTATCAGAATCAAAAACAATTTTCAAAATAACAACACATATCAGTTCTGCCAAAAAAAAATATGTGAGACATTAAAAATAAAAATTCTATAACTAAAGCTATAATAATATCTTCTCGAGAGACTTAATAGTAGATGAATCTTGAAACTATAGAAAAAAAAGCAATTAACTGTTGCTTTTAGTATAATATGAAACTTTTAATTATTACGGAAATCTTAGAAGCCGGTTTGTATACAATATTATTATAATAATTTGAATTTCCAATATAAAATTATCAATAAATTTCTATAACAATCCGAAACATTAAAAAAAAATCGATTACACTAAACGCTGAAACTATATATACACAATATTGCACTCTAAACAATCTTAACATTTGTTCACATTATTAACAAAATCACCAATAGAGCTATTAAGTGTCTGATCATAACAAAGTCAACAGTCAAGAAAATCTAAAATTATAGTTGGGCATGCTTGTCAGTGTTGTCGGTAGAATAATCAGAGATAAAAATATTCTCAACGATATAACAAATTACAAAATTAATGCCACTGTACTTCTGAGTCTTCAAAAATAAACCCACTGCAAAATGAATACGAGTAAACAGCATTTCGAGGTAGTGAACAGCAATTGGAGAAATGAGAGAAAGTTCTCTACAGTACTACAGCAGACAAATCATGATAAACTTCAATTGACCGAGAAAGAGGAGGAGGAGGATATGTACTTTTAAAACAGTCGAGAATTAGACACTCCTGGATTACACATGGAAACACTGAATGAAAGGAAAAATCGCTAGAACACGGTGAGACTTGTGCGGAACCGTAGTGTTTGAAAATGTGAACATTTATTGTACAAACTGAAAACTACAGAACACCAATAATGAAAAATTAAATTATCCTAATTATTTCAGTAAAAAAAAATATTCCTATTCCGAAAACAAAAGTTGAGAATGTCACAGCTGGATATTCTTTAAGAGGTACAAAATATCTAAGTATCGGAAAATAATACAGTCTTTGAGTGTATATTATAAATTCTCTTTTTCATTCGAGATAGGTCGAAACCGTTTCTTATTTATTATCGATACATTTTATATCCGCGTACACGTTGTAAACTCGAATCAGAACCAGGAATATTCAGTAAAAACAATATCGTCGATAGGAGAGTACGTACAACCACCGAAAGTATACCATCAGAATTTGGGTAAAAGTATATCACAAAGTATATTCATCGAGAGCCGCTGTTGTCGTTATTCTTATTAGTATTTTCAAAGAACACGAAGTAACGAAATTAAATGTTTTAAGTACTTATTTTTCGAGCGTATTTTCCGTCAAACGGGTGGTGTGTGTGTGCGTGTGTGCATATGTAAGCCACGCACACGACGGGATTCATCGCCACTGCTACTGCTGCTGCTATCGTTTCACATACGTATAACTCTCATGCAACGCCAGTTCCCCCGCACCCTGTTTACGCAATTCCACACAGGGATCATCCTGTATACGTAAATGTATATATTATATAATATATATATATATATATATATATACTCGCGTCTCCTTAATTGTTTTAATTTCCCCAGCGGCCTGTCCCTGCACCACTGCCACCACTACCACTGTTTGGTCGCTAATTAATATTCGCTGCGCTAACGTTTCGCGCGGTATGATCGTATTCATGGAAATGTCGCACGACACACCCAAAGATGACGAGTTGTACAACGCTCACATCTACCGTCGCGTAATCGAGAGGGTTTTAGAAGTTCACACATCACCTGCTCGGAAATTTTAAGATTTGTATTTGTATACCATCCGCACATTCTAAAAATTGTTTTCGTCCATGTACACAATATTAGATTAATGTAGATTGTAAGCAAAGGTAATTAAATCTAATATTTCATCGTAATTTCTGTTTTTTTTTTTTTTTATATATATATTTTTTATGTTATAATAGTTTTTGAAATATTGTTTTGTCCACGCAACTTTGTCATCGACTAAACTGCAGCTAAAATAAACCGTAACATCGCTTACAGCGCCTCCAATTTATAAAAACTACAATACGACGATTCTAAGTTTAACCACTGTGACTTTGATGTTTATACGAATAATATGTCTTTGTTGAATTGTATACAATATACTTCTTATACGTCTACCACGATATTTGAGACATATGACTAATGGTGTAATTGATTTATATAATTTTTCTAGTGAAAATATCAACAATAATCGACCAATATAAACGAGAAATGTTAATTTTTAATTTTTTGTTTTTTTTTTTTTTTGCACTTCAAAACAATTAAGAGTTATGTTAGGGTTTATTTTCAAATCCTATAAATTATTTTGACATAAAATAAAAATGATAATAAACACGTTAATAATTCTCTTGTTTAAAGAATTTTTTCTTAGATTCTGAAAGGAGTGATTGAAACTAATTTTTTTTTATTAAATTATCACCGAAATAGAAATCGGTATTTTTAAAAGACTCTTTGAGTCCAATTCCCAACCTAATAAGATGTATTGCACAACACTTTTGGTGCTGTTTTATTACTCAAAAAGTGCTTATATTAAAAAAGAAACCCCATCAACATAAAACCAATATATTTCAAGATTTTCTCGGCAACTAAAATGCGTATATTTATACATTATTTGACAAAAAAATTATAATTTAAAATCCAATTATTTTCACTCATAAACTGTACTGAAAAACGTATAAGAATTTTTATATTCTGAACAGAGTGATGGAAATATGGAATCTATTGGTTTTACAATGGTGTGTATTTTATTTTATTTTTTTATTTTTTTGTGTCTGAGAACACCTTTTTTGGTAATAAAAATTCTTCGATTTTCTTGAACAGCAACTTTTCTGAAAGAAAAGTAAATTTAGATGATACTTGGGCAACTTAAAAATCTAATTTTTTCAATATTTCAATACTTTTTAAAAAAATCAAAAAAACGATAAAAAAATTACAAAAAAAAAGGGAAATTTTACGCAAATTCACGTTTTTACAAAATACAATTATTTAAAATGCTGTAACTCAAAAACAAAAAACCGCAACAACTTGAAATTTTCACCAAATCTTTATATTGGTGTTTTCTATAAATGGATAAGTTTTCAAAGTATTTTGACATATTTTGACTTACTTATAGACAATTTAAATTTTTGATTTTTGTAAATTTTTTTTTTTAAACATCAAATTTTTATACAATTAGTATAACTTATAATAAATCCTGTATTAAATTTTCAAGAGTTTTCGGATAGCCAAATGAATTTTATAGATATTTCAAAAAAAAAAACTTACAAAAATCGAAAATTTAAATTGTCTATAAATAATTCAAAATAAGTCAAAATACTTTGAAAACATTACTATGTATGCCGAATATATATATAATAAGAGAATACCAATATAAAGATTTAGTGAAAATTTCAAGTTGTTACGGTTTTTCGTTTTTGAGTTAGAGCAAATTTAAAAAAGCGATATGATTTGTTAGTCTAGAATATTATACATTATATTATATTTTACTTGAAATTTTCACCAAATCTTTATATTGGTGTTTTCTATATATTGTCAAGTTTTCAAAGTATTTTGACTTATTTATAGACAATTTAAATTTTCAATTTTTGTAAATTTTTTTTTTAAATATCTATAAAATTTTTTTAGCCGTCCAAAAACTCTTGAAAATTTATTAAAGGATTAATTATAAGTTATACTAATTGTAACTAAAAAATATCGGAGATGGTTTCACTCAAATTTTTTTTTATAAACCCATAAAGTTCAAATTTGTATAAAATATGTTAAAATTGCAATAATTTGCAAGTTATTTTGTAGTTAAAAATTCATAAAATTTTTTCTGTTTATACTTAAGATTCAAAATTTTAACACTAGGTTGTCCATAAGCTAATCTTCAAAAATATATAAAAAAATTTCTACCGGACTTAAAAGAAAAAATTTTATGACTATTTTAAATTTAAATTTGTACAAAATTGCATTATAATTCAATATAAATATAAAATACTATATTATTATATACACATTTTAAACAAACATATTAACTCCGTTCTGAATCGTTATTCGTAAACAATTATATCTATCATTGCATTCAAATTTAACAAATCCATTGTAATAATGACCTATCCTATAAACAAGGTGCACTCTACCCCCAACTGTACAGTAAAGCGAGGCCCATCCGTTCTTTTTTACAGTGCAACTAATCCTTCGAAAGTACAAAAATTACTGTTTTCTATATAATAGTATATATTATTTTACCACATTTAACAGGACGACTAATTTTTTTTTTTTGTATGTTAATAACACTGTGTTATTAAATTTTTTCTTTTCATTGGAAACACTAAGCGCATGTAAATGATAAATATAAAAATACAAAACGAATGTTTGTTGTAAAATAAATTTGCGCACAAGTAATTATCGAACAAAAATCGCCATCCTTCAGGCAATAATGATAATATTATATTGCAATATTCTAGTACACGTCATCGTACTGTGTATAGCATAAATACTGCACCTTCCTATACGGCTATACTTTATAATCTAAAAATAATTTAGATGTTTTATAAAATGAACAGAATGGTCGTGAGAGTGAAGAAATACTAGTCGTAACGTTATGAATTCTTAACACAATGCAAAAATTACTATTTAAATAATAGCCTCCATCTTCGTCACTCGCATTTATACTATATAAAATATACATTGTATAATCTCTTGCTGGTCCACTTTGTCGGATACTTTTGAAAATATGTTAAATGAACATTTATAGTACATGCTCGAACATCGATTGATGATAAGTATTTACTAGGATTTTTTTCCACTGGTCCAAAGGCCGTTTACGAGTTCTCGTACTTTTATTTTTTTTTTTTTTGCCGGTGAAAATGGTAGAATAGAAAACGACGGTAAAATATGTATAACACTTGTAGGGAGCAAACTAGGATTTATTTATATACCTACTTTTCTAAAGGTTTCTTCTTATAATACCTATAGCGGATTGCGGAGTAGAACAACAATAATATATTGTATAAATATTGCACTCATATAGGTATTATAACATATTTTATAAGGAATATAACATACCTATATACAATAACTACGTGTACGTACGTATATATAGGTACACTAGCGCATTCAAACCTAAGCGAAAGTAGTAATGTTTAAAGGTATTGTACGATTCGAAAATAAATATTAATGTGAGTGCACACACAATGCATTTTTCATTTCTCTCTTATATCGCAAGTGCTTTTGTTCTACCATCGGCATCGGTGATTAGATGATATAGTACATAGTAACTGTGCAGTACTGGTGGTAAGGCAACTTGTATCACTGCGTTTGGCAAGAATTTACACAAAATTCAAAAAATAAAAAGAAGTCAAAGTTTCGGTTTTGTTTTAAAAGTATGAGTACGAAAATAAATTATACAGGACTTTTTTTATCGATTGATATACGCCATGACGATCAATTTTGTTTATGCGTTTTTATATGCACACTTGAGGTGTTTTAACCAAGTGTAATAAAATCAAAGGCATGTCGATAACAGATATAAATAATGTATCATTTAAAAAGAGTTCATTATTTTCTAGTATGTAAATAAATAAGTACCTAAAAGTATAGTATACTGTCATGTTGATAAAAAATATAAAATTTACTAATATCAAGCACACTCATGTCTTGCACATACTTGTGGGAGACTATAATACAAAACAAAAAATTACATATAACGGGTTTTTTCCGGAATTTCAAACTTGAACCTTGGACGTAAGAAAATTGAACGTGAGTTTGGTTTGCTCAGTGGGGCCATTTACTTTATATATTTCTATAATATTGTGTAAATAGTAATAATAGTATCATAATTGTGCTTCAACACAATAAGATGGTCAATTAATTTTATTATAGTTCACAATGTTCACATTTCACATTTTTGTCAGTAATCGTATACCTTTAGGTTCTTCTGATTCTAATAAAATAATGATATTATGTATATTATATGAGTATAAACGTTTCAAACTGTTGCGAATATTTTTATTTTATTATACATAAATATAAATTAAAAATAACATTTTTATTTTCATTTAAATACAGTTAGAATACGTTTAAAAATATGACCAAAAAATTTAATAGAAATAATATTTCTTGAGTATAGACGAAATAAAAACGCAACACGTATATATATATATATATTTAAAATAAACTATATAAGCTGGTATAGCTATATATTATAAGAGCGTCGTATATATTATTTTTATATAACAATAATATACCTCTGCCTTTATGCTTGATGTATAAATAAAGCTCAAAAGTTGCAATAAAATAATGAAGGTAATAAAAAATTTTAAATATTATAGTTTTATTCGAAGTTATGGTGATTTATCTGGCCGTTGAATAATAATTGCCGAGACATTTAAATTACCTATAAACTATAATATTATACATAACGTTTATTCAAATTTCATTTCGAGGGTAGTATTTAAATTAATTATAGACGGGTCGAAATTATTATTTTCAGAAATAATATTTCAGATACTTACTATTATCACAGCAGAACTATAAATCATAAACATATGGTAGATTTAAAAGGAAGTAAATATTATACATATTAGATTCAGATAACAATGTCCCCGTTTTAACGCTCACGTTCCGTAGTGGATAATCAGAATAACATGATTAAGTTTACAGCTGCAGTATGCAGCTTCGCACATAATTTCGGCATATTGTAATGCACTGCAGCGGAACACTGCTGTTGTTTACGGATGCTCTTGGAAGTTAAGGATTTGTACCATAAACAGTACCGTATAATAAGACTGGTACGTTTTTATTTTATCCGTACGTTAATTATTGCTTAGCCGTGTAATTGTGTTTGAAAAAAAATATCTATATATATATATATATATATATCTTATTAATTATATATTACACAGATATAACACACTAATATACATCGCCTCGTCGATTAGATTCATAGATTAGAAATATTAGATGACAAATATAATTAGAAATTCTAGATTAGATTAGATTAGATTAATAGTTCAACGAGTATAAGATATTAAACCATGACCAAAACATATTATTGATAAACCAAATAATAATATGATAATAATATATATACCGACATACAGAACATGATTCATTATAAGAGAAAACAAGTGACAAAAGGAAAACTTTTACAACGCGGTAAACTTTCGTACCGGATAACAACTTTAAAGGGCTTTTCTTTGGGCTACTTACAAAATGAACCTAGAAAAAATATCTTAAATGTAAATTTCAGTACACCGCTAAATCAACTTTTGTCATTTGATGGTGCCTGTATAAAGTGGATAGTATTTAACTACATTTCAGTATAATAAATTCACGTGTAGTTTTAGTGGATACTTTTGGTATAAATTTTGGATGTAAAATAATATTTATACAATTAGCATCTATCTAATGCATTTAATAACTACCTACACTGAAATTTCGTAACTTCAGGCAAACGTTACATAATTTAAAATAAGTAATTCGTTTTTATTTCACGTGCAATCATCAGTTTTAGAAAGTTGTTTGTTATTTCAAACCCTTTAAAAAGTTCATAACAAAACATTTCTAAAAACAAATAGCTTGATAAAAAAAGATTTTTAATTCTAATACAAAATATTTAACATTCATATTTGCATTTCACACTTATGCATACCTTAAAATAAGAGAATGTTAATTATAAAATGTACCTACGAATTTTTATTTTTTTTTTATCGCAGGTACAATTAATTGATCATTTAATATAATGTTTTAATCACACGGTCGTATAGAAATTGAGCATCTCTTACCAGCTTTGATTTTACAGTAGATCTGATTCAATCCGAATCGAGTTATAGGCGTAACACCCAATCTCAGGACTGAGTCAGGAGTTTTATTCTTAATATTTCATTAAGTAAGCTTCGCGAGATAAAAAGAATTGAGTGGTGCAAACTAAGAAACTTTTCATTCTTGCTTCAGATAAACGTTAAACAGATTGAATAACTCTAAAGGGTATATAAAATAATAAATCACAATAGGAAATTAAGGTAAGGATGGTAAAAATTACAGTTTGAGTTGCGGCAAACGGGATTTGTCTAAAACATCATTTTAACAAGTCGCCGACGTTTATAAACTCCGTTCTAATACGTGTATTAAGCAATTAAGCATAAAACAAAATATATACAATATTTAATAAATTTGTGGTGATTTCTAAAAAGAATATTTATAGGTCAAAATTAATAATACGCCAGATAGAGTAGAATACCGACATAGGTAAATATTTTGCTCGGTTATGTTTGCAACAACTTTAAATAATAATCGAAATCGTTTGGAAGTCAAGTTATGTTGAAGTTAAATTAGAGAACGATCACGTGGTGTATTCCAGAACGTATAAAATCATATGAATTGGCCAAAAATACTACGTGCCGTAGGTATAATGTATTATGCGCTACGTATACCGGGCAGTTCGAAACGAATAATAGTAAAATTTAATTTTTTAAACATTCAATCGATAAGTAACACATCATCATATTTTCAGATCATATAAGATTTATGGATATTTTATATATCTATTAATATTTCATTCGTATTTTCGGCCACGATGTGTTGTGTATAATTTTGTATTGTTTCGTATTTAATTTTATAACAGCAATCAAAACTCAAAACTAATAACCGGCACACGAATTAAACGAGTAAAGTTGGTTTTAACTTGATTTATTGAGCACAACATGATAAAATAACAATACTCGATTAACATAATTACCTATTAAATGTATAATAATACTATAAAAATAAACACAATAAATAATTGACGAAAGTTACAGTTTCACACGAACTTTGGGTTTATCCGTATGCATGGAAAAAAATACTGAATGAACAGTTAGAGAATTTAAAGTATTTTATTACAATTACTTTGAAATTGATCGTTATACTGAATTTTATGCGAAACAAAAAACAATGAATGTAGAATAAAAATTGTTAATAATTAAGAACTCGCGGGTTAATAATCAAGTACCTATATTACATTTTTCTCAATGATTAATTATTATAATTACATCGTTTTATCAATTATTTATGTTTCAATAATGAGAATTCCGCGGACAAAGAAAATCTGAAGCTAATTAAACTTATTTAATTTGTTAAATAATAATTATAAAAATGTATACTACCAATGAAATTGAAAGTATGTATAGGTGATTACTATGGAAACACTTTATAATTACGTTTTGACTTTTTTCTTTGATCATCCACAAACTACAGTAGTCATTAAATTGATTAAATTTATTTTTTCAATAGAACTCGTGACATGTTCCTACAAGTAACTTGATTCTCTATTTATTATTATACTTATTATACATACATGTATTAAGCTTCAGCATAAAATCCCCGCACTAGACAAGATATTCGAATACAATAAAAGACGTACGTTACCAGTTCAACACGAATTATGATTCGTTGTTAAAAACGGAACGAAAAAAGTTCATCACAGCGCTATCACAATGCTTACAACAACAGAATCTCGTGAAGAATACGATTCGTCGATGACCATATTATTATAAATGATATAGTATACGTTTACCTACAATTGTACGTTTTTTTACAAATGTATCGTATTAAGACATCCGTAGCAACGATAATATACATATTATAATATTGGTATCCCATAGTAACATATCCAACGACTTGGCAACAATTTAAAATTGAAACAATACCAATAATTATTCTAGACTTCATTAAAAACTATATTCACATGTTATCCAAATCCTTATTGGTTTCCTTTTCAGTTTTTTCACTCTCATGCAAGTCTCACTATCTAAAAATCTGATGAATCATTTCAAACGATAACGGTTTATATACTTGCTACAATAAATGTATAACACATTATTATCAAAATCATATTGGATTCTAGCTTTAAGTGGATAGGCGTCCCTCCTTATAGTGTGACATCGAGAGGAAACAAAATTATATTTATACATACTGTGATCGTTTTTTGAGTATCTGGCAAAGTAATAATAATGAAATATGTATAGATTATAATGCTTTTGCAAGACAAAAATGTGTATGTACTCGTATATTGATGTCAGGCATGCGTGGGTGTAGTGCATATTATCGCGTAATAATTTTGTAGTTATCGACAATAATGTTAGAGACTGTAAAGCATAACACGTATAAGATGCACATATCCTATACCTACAACCTAGCTATTATATTATCAATTATCATGATATATTATGTTAAAAATATTGCTTCAGCTATGATTGATCGATGCAATCTTGTATTACAAGATATGTTTTTGTACCTATAATATTATATAACTTACTATTATTGTACTGTCTTAAATCATAAAACAACGATAAATAATGCAATAATTGAATTACCGTATTCAAAGTTACGGAAAGTTTATCACAGTGTTGATAGAAGTATGTGATATCAATATGAAATTCTAAATACAAATCGTTGTGAGTTCGGAATGAATATTAATGAATTCAGTTACATGAACAATACGAATCACAGTGCACTTGCATATTGGTATTGTGCTTAGTTCAATTTTTATTTGGATAATCGAACGAATTTTCACAATTTTGTATTTATTATTAGATCATCAACATTTTTCCAAAACGTAGAGTTTAGTTACGGAAAATATCGTGTTTAAAATGTAAGTGCATAGGCGTATAAAGATTGTACAATTTGTGGAACGGGTAAGTTAATAATATCTATATATACATATATAGATAATAGTATATCGATTTTCAGAAAAGTCGTCAGTTTTCATGATGACTTCGTATACAATAATTTCAAAAGATATATTAGTTAATGGTGTATTTGCACCTATAAACACTTGTATGTTCAATGATCGACCAACTGACAAAAACTTGGCTTTTACTATCGCTTTACAAGAACACACCTACACTTAAAAAAAGTTGTTAATAACTCACTCTAAAACAAATAAATAAAATAGTAAACAAGGTTTCAATTTCAAAAGTTTTGAACTGTAGAGATAACTATTTAAATATTAAATTTTAATTGTGTGGGTAGCGATAGAATTACTAGCATTACCTACGCATAATATACAGGCCGTTTTGCACGTAAGTAAATTTTCTTGCACCGTTTTTTCAATATAATATTATATGCGCTCGATTTGTCCTATGCATATTACTATATTGATCATAATTATATATAAGGAACCTAGGGAATGACAGGAATGTCATTCAGGAGATATTCGTATTCCTGCGTGCATGCGGTATGACGCCAAACGAATAAACGATGTTTTGGACTCGGCCGTACAACGTGCTGATGTAACAAAAATGTTTCATGATCTATACGGTCACATTTTTAATTAAACCGATTAAAAAAACATCAAATTCTGGTTTTTGGTTTTCTTGTATAATTTTTGTTTGTTTTTAATTTTTGTACGAATTGCGCGGTAAAGTAAACGTCGACAGCAAGGGCGCGTGGCCAAACAAACCGTACAAGAATAATAATACAACCACGCGGGATTGGTTTGTGCTGATACTGTTTAGAATATTTATGTTTTCCACATATTACTATTTTTCTGGTCGTAAAATACGCGTCGTCGTCAGTCCAAAACTTTTTGGCCGTCAAAACGCCGAATTTTACGACAAGACTATTATCGATGACGACAACCCGGGACATATAACGGAAAAGCAAAACTGCAGCTGTACACATCATGTCCTCGGTCCTACTCATTCAACTTTTAGCAAATTCTTTTATCTTTTTCACTAGTGCGTGATTCTTGCAATGGATATCAAAATTCTACCCACGAAAATGGATATTATCTAGGTGGTGCTGGAAACGCGTTTATCCATGCACGTCACGTCGTCACCACGTCACCACGCACGACTAATAACCTAATTTTTTTAAATCAGCGTATTGTAATAATTAGTTTGCATAATTACTACGAAATTTTGCAACTAGTTTTAAAATTTGGGTACACGTGAACGTATAAATGGTAACCATGCCGGACAACTATTTGTGTGAAAACTAACAATGCACAGTGCTGCCAGATGAATTAGCCAACGCGCACAAGACAAAATATGATGATGGTGATGTGTGGGAATCATACAACGCGAATGTTACGCGTGAGTCGGAAACAATAAATGAAAATTGCATCAGTGCCTAAACTGATTATGAAAAATTAATTTAGTATAATAAAATATTGAAATTGTATAAAAAAAACTATTACAAACGCAGCTGGAAAAACATTTTTGATTTCATGAACTCAGTCATGGATTTCATTAACCACTATAAATAAATATTACCTAATGGAACTCCGAGTCATGATTTTTAAATCATCATGACATCACAATATGGAAGGTTTTATTATCACAGTATTTGTAAAGACTCGCGGACCTGAAGAAATCGACTCATGAAGATAGGCCACCACGTGGTAGTCGGCCGTTCGTAAGCATATTGTTATATCGGTGGATAATAGCAAGTAATCTGCACGCGAGAGTATAAAAAAAAAAAAATAACGTTTGAGTACATCGTTCAAGGGACATATTATAATATACTGCGACTGCAGTTGTTCAGCAGATCCGTTGCACCAATCGAACGCTAAATAGCCCGAACAAAAGGAGCTTTATATTGTTGTTATATCACTCGTTTTCAATATTTTTTTTTTATATTGGGACGCATTACTTTTCTCTTTTTCTACCGCGGAATATGCACAAGCTTGAACACTCGTAACTGCAGAGTATCATAAAGGCGTGTGGAAACGGCACGTATTATATACTAAGCTAGATCCATGTTCATTAGTTCATCACCACGCTCATCAAATAGTACATAATATACGTGTGGAGGGTAAAAATAAAAAATTCCAACCAGGAATCTGCAACTTAAAAGACCATAGTGAATATTGGTCTCAGCTGATATGTTCGGTTGTGGTACGCTAGATATTCAGAATAACATAGATTTTTTTTTTACATATTTAAAATATAGAACCTATGATATTTACAATTCATACCTATTATTTTTTATTTTTTATTTATTATTTATAGAATACGTGAATTTGTTGAAATTTAAATACGGTACAAATATAGAAATACGCGATAAATTACCCCTACCAAAGAGGGACCCCTAAGAATCGATGAAAGTTGGTTATTTTTTTTTCCGAAAATTCCGTTACATCAGTATCACATTTATAATATACTTCAATTTGCTCTGAATTTTTCTGTTTTCATTCTCAAAACTCGTATTTACATTGTTGAAGTTCTTCTCTAGAATTTAATGAAAGTAAAATGTATTAAAAGCTATATTTTATAACTATTAAAATCAATGGTTCTAATTTATTATGCTCCTTTTTATCGGAATTTTCTGTATCTTCAAATCGAATTATTTAGAATGTAACATGTTATAGCGGAAATATGTATTCACATGTAAAGAGTATCGCAATTAAATCATAACAGTCGTGTACAGTTACACGATGATAACTTATTAGCATCATATCTGTTGGCTTTTATACTCTATTTGAAGGACTACTTGAAAATTGAAACGCTTAAATAATTACCTATATAATACTAAATGGTCTTATTCCTTAACTGAGAAAACTGTTCATTGTTTCATCACGTTTAATATTATTTTACATATCGAGTGAAATTCAATTGTTCACCAATAATGTTTACGTGAACGTCTGTCTCATTAATATATTAGTTTCTGAAAATTAGATTCCTTACTAAAATAGTCAATTGAAGAAACTATCAAATTTTAACGGTTATTATTTTGTAAAAATGTTTACTGTAAAAACCCAAGTATATCCTACTTAATGACCACAGCAATAATCATTAGAAATTTAAGTTATTTTATTTTATTTTAATACGGGCCGCAGCCCAAAGTACAGAATATAAATTTAAACATAATATTAGTAAATAGAAAAATATGTAGTAGACATAAAAAATAAAATTGAAAATAAAAATAAAAACAAAACAAACTTAACTTAAAAACTACAAGATGGATCCTCAGGGGCAATACGCATCATCCTATTTAATGGTTGTACACAGTGGAATACTGAAAGGATAGGAAGAACGAACCTGGACACGGGGAATTTTTAAGTTGAGTTTGGATAGAAGTTCAGGACAATCGAAAAGTTATAAAATCCTTTCACCAAACACATATCTAATATCCACATTCAAAATAGCGGAACATGTAAATGTGTAGTAACATAATATAGGTATTTCATTAAAAATAAGTAAATATTAAATTTGATACACATATTGTATAAATAAATAAACAAAATAATTGTTACAAAATATTATTATACAACGAAAATTTAAAACAAATATACTTGAAGATAAATACACCATTAAAATAATAACCCATTGTGAACCCCACCCTTAAGTATAGGATGCTTGTTTCAAAAATTATTCTGCTCTTTTTTTTCTCAAAAAATGAATAGATTTAATAAATGTTCACTTTTTAGAATTTTTTCCTCTTTATTCCTGGATTAAATCGTAAAATATTACATGAAGTTCATGTGTGTTATATAGTGCAGACGTTAATTTTTTATTTTTTATGAATGATATATGATATAAAAGTCTAACAAATTCTTTACTATCTCAAAAATATTGCTTTCCCAACACCATTATGCAATATTATATTCTTGAGACTATTTCATCAACATTTACAAAAACATTATATTCTTATAAGCCACATAGTAGACGAAGGATAGGAAACCAGGATTGAAAGATAAAAATAAACCTACATAACGGTAACTGTAACCATATGACCAGAGTTCAAAAAATAATGAACAATTGAAAGATCAATTTTTACTAATCAACATCTGCGAAAAACTAATCTATACGTCAATTGCCGAAATGCTTTACATGTTAAGTATATACTCAAGTGATAGAATGCGATGTAAATAGAATATTACAATTAATTTAAACTGTATATATTTGCGTATTTACTGCATTCAAGAATTAATTGAAATGCATTATGCAATAAAAGAGAATAAAATATCCCAAGCGTTTAGATTTTGTAAATTATAACAAATTTTTCCTAATACGATGTACAACATATAGCAAGCCTGAAATATATTTTGCATATAATTGATAAGGTCGCAACGGGATTTATTGTTCATGGGCCAGGGTGATAATTCCAACGATGTCTTAGTATTTCCTCGCTCGATTTTGATATTATATATACCTACCATGAGATACTAAAGTATAACGGCTCCAACATTCATCGGCTACCTCGGTCGACTATCACGTCTTACTGATGGTCTGCTATAAATTTAATTTAATTAAAACAGATGATGGATGATATCCAAATAGGTAACAATAGTCCAGGATTTTAATATTCATAATTCACGTATTATCTTTGTATGCATATTATATTTATCGCGTCATTATAATATGGTACAATAAGATTTTTGGAACGTCCAATTTATCGTCATAAAATTGTTCTAAACTGTTGGCTGATTATTTATTTCTATCATTTCTACACGTTAGTGCTGCCACTGTAAGCAGTAAACAGACTAAACAAATAAAATCGAAATATCGACAGGAAATGAAGAAACGTCTTTGCTTCCGGGAATAATACAAAATTACACTTTACAATAGTAAAATTTAGAAATGCAGTAATACAAATACATGCTACATTATATGATATTATTCGAAATACCATACTTAGTAAAATTTAGGAGAACCGTGAAGTGAGTCAAATAAAAGCTCATTAGTTATTAAATTATGTTTCTATTGATAATGAAACACCTTCAATTAAAACGGTATTCATAAAATATAACACTCCCTTTCAAAGTAGTGCATACTACATCTATTGTAAAGATTTTTAGTGTCGGATGCACAATGTTCACAAAAAAACGTAGTCGTATGTGGAATGACTGTATGAAATTTTGAAAAAGTTGTATTATCAAAATGTAATAAAAATGTATTTGATCATAATACTTACCATAAATTACAATAAACATTTGTAAATATATTATATTGATATATTATTAATTACTATTTTTATATGAACGTTAATTTCCAAACATTCCAGAACTAATAAAAACTAGTAGGGAGAGGAAAGTATTCTAAAAGTATTCGAATATGTATTCCGAATATATTTTTTAAGAAGTATTTGAATAAAATATTCTGAATACATTAGTTTTTGATTATTTGAATAAGTATAATCACTGATATAGTGATATACTGATATAATATATATTATTATAATATGGTATAATTACACGCGATTTTCTGTATTTTTCGTGTACAATTTACCCAATGCCGAGATAAACTTAGCTAATGTAAACTTATTACACATAAGCATGATGTAAATTATTATAGAGCAAATTCGATTTACCGTACAATTATACGCCTAAATCATTATTTTTTTACGTATAAGTGCGTTGTTTGAATGTTTCCGTACAAAAACACTATCCTTTATAATTCCTCAGCGAATTCCCAATTCTATTGTAAACTATTATTAAGCTGCTTTATCTAAGCTACTATAAATATTCAATATTGGTTATTGATGCCTTGATGGTTTTTACGTGTATTTCGTGCTAGCACTTGAAAAATGAATAGTACAGTATAAAAATAACCTTTTTTCAATTTTTTCAATTTTTAAGAAAAAATATCGAAGTAGGTATGTGAAAAATGCAATATTTTATGTACTTATTAGAATACATAAAATCGTTAACAATGAGTTTTCTTGTGTTAAAAATATATAGGTTTAATATATAGGTACGTAATATATTAAATATGCTTGTACGTGGTATGCGGATATTTTTTTGAACTGCTTTTGATGGAATCGTATGATTTTCATAATTATTCAGTTTTAAACTTGTTTCCTACTTATTTTTAATTAAAAACTATAATAATACGAAACTAGATACCATTTCCATTAAAGGTAGATTCCTGCAAGCTTATCTAGAGTAGGTACGTTTTAGATACGTTTTACTGTATTTATATTATTATTTGACGAATTGACTTATTCTTGTATATCTTACTTGTTTATTGGCACACTTAATTACCGAACACGAAAGAAGAAATGATATATTTATTGATGCATTTTTTTTTTTAGTAGAAAATGACAAATGTATATCGAATACGGTTAATGTTTTATTATTTGAATTGCATAGAATTGTTTTGTACATCCATTATAGATGGTTCATTTTTAGCAAGCATCATATAAACATCATAAACTCATAAAAATTATAAAACCCTAAGTAAGTATATACAATATACAAAGAAAGAAAGATAAAATGTATTCGATAATTACTTGAAGTATCTGAATTCTATATATTATACTTAATCAGTTTTATATATCCAAATTCGAATTAAAACGAAAATATATTTAATAATCTCTAAAAAAAAAATTAAAAAAAAATGTGTAGCTCATGATTACGAGACGTTGAGAATACTATGTAGGAAATCATAAAAAAAATCTGTTGGCATAAACAAAATGTTTGAGGCATTATTTTATTTTCAAATACGCCGATAATGATTTTAATAGAAAACGGTAAGCATATTGTAAAAAAAAACCATATAGTTGATTTTTATTTTTTCACAAATACGATCGGTTATAAATTATAATACAATCAATTATATTTTAATTATTATAATTATATAAAGTTACCTATAACATAATTTACAAGACTATGTAATTGTCAATAATAATTCCAAATATTCTTTCATATGTGTGATTTTATTTATTCGTGTTTAGATTCATATATATATATATATGCGTACTTGACGATTAATTATTTTGAATAGAAATGTATTTCGAACAGAATGGATGAACGTATTATAATTTTATATAATTCGGTTTCGTGTATGAATATAACCGATAAAAGCTATTATCGGTTAGGTATGCGATAATATTGAAAATAAAAATAATCAACATTTACGAGCAGAAGTAACATTCAAAGTTCTGAAATACAATTGTGCTTATACATTATTTTTACCAACATTCGAATACGTCACTGTTCTCCCCTTTGTTATACATTTATATGTACATTGTTATTTACGGTCAAATCGCGTTATTGAGTTGGGCGTGTCTTCAAACCTAATTTACATTATTTACAATATTATTATTATTTTTATTACAGTTACTTAAATAATATAATCAATGATTTGATTATACATACAGTACAATAACAGTACTGCGTACAATCATATCATTATTTCGTTGCTTCGGAGACTAATTTTTTTCAACGTTGTTATAATATTATAATCGATATTTAAAATCATTCTTATACAATTTCAAACAGAATAAATATATAGCATAAAAAATAAATTAGGTATGTACGATGAAAATTCTAGGTTCAAAGACTGTATTTTTCGAATTCAGTGCACTATACTATTTACCCACTACATATTGTATTATTGTCTAATATTGTCTAAAACGGTTATATCTTATGTAAGTACCTACTACATTAAACTATACCACGAACTGTGTTATGGCCATAGAATGAAAAATTTCGTAGGTACTTCATGCTTACAAAGTACAAACCGTTCGTGGACTCAAAATTCCAGACAAATGAAAATCGTATTTGATAAATTATGAGATATAGAGATACGCTAGTTACTTATTACTTCAGTTTATCATACACCACCACTTTTATAATACACTCTTCCACGCACGGCCTGCAAGAATATATCTTGCAGAGCAAATAAATTAAAAACCAAAAATATATTTATATTTATAACTAGTCATATTTTTGCGCATACAGTCATTGTTTATTAATTATCATAATATTTATCAGACCATGTAATTAATGCCCGCATATTTTGAGCATTTCAATATTATATAGGTATTCTGATTTAGGTAATTAAATTTCAAACCATATTTTCTACGCACCACGTAATATTATATTATTATAATCACTCTGTGCTCGATAGTCTATAATATCTGGTCTATAAAAAGATTAAATAAAATATTTCAGACATAGAGGAGACGATAAACCTACATAATAATATTGAGTTATAAACAAGTTATAACTATTTCAAATATACATAGTTTCCGGCATTAATACGTATATTTATATCCATTGAGATCATATTAAAGCCATATTATATATTATAATACTTTTAATATTATTTTAAATTTTTATGTTTCTACGTTTCTATCATAAAATGTTCAATTACTTTTATCACGATGTTCGCCAAACAACTTTTAAAAACTTCATATTATATCGATATTACTTCTTCTCGTCTTTTGGCACTTGTAAATGTATATATATATGTATTGGTGATATATAAAATTGGCTCAAACTTCAGCTGACCTTTCATTTGTCTCTTGCAAAAGTAATCGTGCGGTCCAATTGCCAAAGTTTTAATAGCTCGTGCCACCCTGACTCTTTATGAACAACCAAAGTTGCCGAATAATGTGATTAGGGCGGAAAAGAGGGAACAATTGCTCGCAGGTACTCGCGGCTATCAATTGAATTTAATCTTATGATTGGTAAATATAATTTATAGCCCTAAAGTTAATTTAATTTACTATCCAAACGATCGCACCACATACTATTAAGTAAGCCCCTTCAGTGGGTGAAAATAATATAAATGCATTTACATCCTTATTCATTTTTTAGGTGAACATACCTGCAGTGTTTAAACTATTTAGAAATTGTTTGCTATTAAAATGTATTAATTATTATCTATTTTCAATGTTATATTATAATAGATCAGAATTATTGAAGCTTAGTACAATTTGTTAATCTTCTAGATGCACATAAAAACCACATAATACCTAATTTGAACATATTCGATAGTTTGAAAAATAATTGAAATCATAGTGATTGAATATTGTACAATTATATTATGTAAATCAGTTTTTACCAACCTTTTCTGTCTATGTTCACCTTAAAGATTTTCAAAAATGTCGGGCCTTTTCCTATTAAAAAAAAAATATCACCTTTTTTTATATACTTTATTACAAAATAATCTATACAATAGTCGTTTAGTAGCATCTTTGTCGATAGGTAAACGATAACGATAACTTATTTTATTTTTTATTTTATTGAAGTAACTCAAAAAATTGTTTATTTTAGTTTTTGGTATTTACCGTACATAATTGATATAGTGCAATTATTGAAAAATTGTTATTTTCACTTTCATAGATTTTTCTGTGTTACAATAATAATTGTAAGTATTATGACTATACCTAGTAGGTGCCGAATTACGAAAAAAAGTTACTACATCAATATCAAATTTTAATAGCCCCACCTACACCGCCTGTTATGAATATAAATTCATGACATGTATCATGATGATTCAAATGCAAATTATTATTTGTAAATTAATTATTTTCAAAATTCATGCAAAATATCATGTCAATAAATTAAGCTTTTCGTGTATTATGTAAATAAAATAAATAATCCTTATTGTCTTGTACAAGTATAATTATTTTACAATGTTAGATATTATACATTGCAAATAGTTTATAATACATATATATATATATATATATATACCTAAATAATTTTAATTCATTATGGCAGCCACCATACTTGATTATTATAGGAATCGGTACCAGGTATAAATAGTATATTACATATAGACTTTCATATCAATAATTATTTAGCGCTCATCACTCCCACTAATCCGTTGTTATCATCACTCATTGAAGTCGAGAAACTGTCTATGCGTAAAAAGATACATACTCTTATGATGCCTTATGATACTATTGATACTTATACTCTTACGATATATCAGTATACTGCAGCAGCATTAATTGTCGTAATTATTACAATTATTTAACTATTATAATAATTTATTATTCCGAGATCTTTTGATCGGATACTAAACATTTTATAAAATAAAATATTATTTGAAAACATTATGTACTAAATAGTGTTTCTTTTTAAATTAATTTCATGATTTTTTGCGCATTTAAATATAATTTATAGAGTACAATAGTACTTACTTATACCTATACATAAATTTATTACTAAATAACAATTTCAATAGGGTGACTTTTGAGTTTTGAGCTGTTGGCAAATGATTTGATAAATCAAAATAAATAATACACGTGCTGCTTTCGGAAATTCCACGTCAGACAACAATTCGATACTTATACAGGTTTCGGCCGTTTCGGGTGTTTATTAAAAATCGTGTTATTACGTTGCGCTCGTTTAACATTTTAATAATTGTTATATGTGCGTGTGTACCTACGGGCGTGAATGCGTAAACAGTAATAGTACGCGCAATCACTGTTCATTTCTCATAGCGCGAACTATGACATAACATAAAACAGACGTCTTTTTCGCTGACACTCAGTAAACTGTAGTAAAGGTGTATACGTTCTTTTAATGTATTATTATATAGAATGATATCCGCGATCCCTGTTTGCAACTAAAACGTCTAAGCAGATACATTACGCACGATATCGCGCACATTTCACACAAAATGAATCAAAATGTAAAATAATGAACTGCAGAATACATGGATACTTACTACTTGATACACCGCAGGCGCAAAACAAAGTAAAACCACTTTGGATTACACGATAACCGTGTACATTGGATATTCGTGAATCACGCGAGGGTTTTCTCATTTCAAACACGTGCGAAAAGGAACAACTAGAGGATAAAACATTTTATACTTCTTTGTTTGTTTTTCATATATATAAAGCAACGAAGTTAAATATTAACTTTTATTATTAAAACCCGGTTTTGAAAATCTTAGAGAAAATTTCTTCAAGAGTCAAACCGTTTATTCGTTCTATTTAAATATTCTATGTGTGATGAAGTGTTAATAGGAACTTCCATTTTGTCAAATATAGCAACAACACCGCAACGGTTATTACCGAAAATATAGTATTAACTATATATTGTACCTTTATATTTTATAATATACTTATACAATTTAAAATTTATAGATAATACCAATATAATATAATATAGTACAGTAATTAAATTGTATAATAACAGAAGCGGTAGTAAATTACACGGTCGGCTATTCGATTGTATCATTTCAGTTTTCGATGCACCATCACCGTTTATTCGTTCATATTACATTAAGTTTAAACGACCCTTCATCTTATTATTTTTAATTAAACCTAAACTACGAATGTCTTTAAAGGTTAATGTTACGTTTTAGTTCATTAAATCTAAACACGACTGTTTCTGTAGCCGAGTAAATTAATGTCCATACAGCTAAACGTCTCATATAGACGTGTCCAACCCCTTTCGAAGTACGATCCAAGTCGTAAGGCGAAACTCTATATTATTGTCATAGTAGCTATATTAGAATTCGCACGAAAAACCTCGATCGCAATGACTGTGTCATAATTATTGTATATACGACGTCGGCGGCGAAAATAAGTCTCTTGTGGTAGGGTGGGAAAAATTTAAAATATCCAACCAAACGGTCAACCAACACACACGCATATATAGGCAATAACTTACACATGCACATCTCCACTCATGTTCGATGTGTTATTTCGTGCAAGATGTGTGTGTATGTGTGTATACCGATCACAAATCTCTTGGTCGATACCGAACATTATCGCGAGGACAGACTGCAGCTAGACGAGGTACATGTGCTAGGCGGGGTGTTATCGTACGGACTCGCAGTCGGACTTTGTTTGCACTTGAAGGATCCATTAAATCGGCGCACTGTGCACCGGGTAGAGGTCACTTTTAGAAGGTTAAATTACACAGGCAACAACAACAGCCATTAACGGTGTATACACGAATACACGAGCCGAAGTAGCTCTACGCCGGAGTTGTGCTAACGCAACGTATATATATATATTTATATATATATTTATATATATTTGTGTGTGTGTGTGTGTGTGTGTGTGTGTGTGTGTGTGTGTGTGTGTGTGTGTGTGTGTGTGTGTGTGTGTGTGTGTGTGTGTGTATGTGTGTGCGCGCGCGTATGTGTGTGTGTATGTATATAATGTGAGGGATACAAAGAGACGCAGAGGTTGAGAAAAATAGAGAGAAACGTTAAACTGACGTGGAGTGGAGAGAAAGAGAGCTTAAACAATCGATCATAGTTGTTACCGTTTCGCCACCGACATAAATTCTATACGTATACCATCAGTCGTCGTCGTCGAGCCCTCTAACTTGTGTGTGTGTGTGTGTGTGTATGTGTGTTGTTTTCGATCCGTATCACTACGACAAACGTTCACCACCGAAACAACAATGAGGTTTTCCATTTGTGCGCGTTATAGACGATGATGTATACAGTGTACACGTTACGACGTAACTGGGCCCTCTCGTTCGAGTTTACATCGGAAAAAGGTTACTCAGCGTGATTGGGTATCCATTTATTTTATTTTTCAAGTAATTTAGTACTTAAGAGATTTTTAATTACTCGATTAGCATAAACGATAAATTTAACTATATAAAAAGTAGAGTTCTGATTATGGTCTAATGATATTTTATAATTTTCTTGATGTTAATAATTTAATATAAATGCATTCGCTGCATATTAAACCATATTATTAATTCATCTATTTATCACGAACGACTTAACAAGTAGGTACAAACAAAAAATTTTTTATGGAGAATTATGATAAGTTTTTGTTTTATAGATTTGGTCTACATAAGTAGCGAAATAAATGATGAGCAGTGTTCATCTATCGATAACTGCAAAATTGCCAACTAGTGATGACAATAAAGTGAAGCAAGAAATTATCATATAGAAGAGCTTAAACCTAATTTTAAATATTCTGTGATTATATACTGAAAAGCATTGGGAGATATAACTTTTGAGTGAAGATAAAATTAAGAATATATTATACATACATTGATAAAAGTACAAAAGCTTATAACTATGGTAGTAAACGGCGTTATTTGGTTTGTTGACAGACTAATTGTAACATAAACTTCAATCTATAATGGCTATAACCAACTGATCGTAATACAGATCATTTCATAAAATATTTTATATTTTAAAAGTATACTACTACCTAAATAATAAGTAAAAGGTTTCTGATGACACTATTGAACTTTTAGATTTTGAGTGAAACGAGAAATGTATTTGGTTCTATTTGTATGCTAATTCATTTTGTCTGTGTACATGATTTCGACGAAGGAGTTTTCCGACAACTTTTATAAAAGAAAATTTCATCTAGTTTGTACTTAAAAATTTAATTTTTTGATTTTTCCAATAGTTTTCCAGATAGTATAGAAAAATGGTGTAAAAAACTACAAAAAGCTTTTACCCAAAGATGGAATTTAAAGTTTAAACTCAATATTTCTTATTTTGCTTGTCATAGCAATGCTAAACATTTTTTTTAAATTTAAACTGATCCATCAGACATCATTCACTCTAAATCGTTATTTCGAAAGCAGTGGTCCATTGGTTTCAAATTTCAAATACCAATAAAACAGTATCGTTCACTCATCCCTGTAATTCACTCTACCGTAGAATCTCACCCAACCTTGGAATCTCGACTTTTTTTTTATCATAGACATATGTATATTTATACTTTCAAATATACTGTATAGAAACTATATTTGTCAAAATCTACAATATATGCTCGCTATCCGGACGTGATGCATATCCAAAAGAAACAGAGTTATAGCGATAAAATAATATAGTTGACGAGGACACGAGGTGACCTATAAATTTCGCACTATACTGCAGCCCATTTTTAACAGCAAGTAACAATATATTAATATTTTTACTTTAGAGCAGCGGTTCTTAACCTGTGGTCTGCGGCGCCCTGGGGGTTCGTGATACTCGTGTCAGGGGTCCGCAGCTGTCTTAAAGTCTTTCAGTATTGAGCACGATGTTTAAAAACTTGTGTTTCAGATGCAACACCAACCATTCCATTAAGTAAATAAAAATTCAATTTTAAGAACATTAAAAATAAAATAATTTATTTTACATTATTATGAAAATATAAGTGTGATAAAATAATTATAAATGTGTGTGTTTTATTATGTCTGCTTATGTAATTTGTTATATAAAATAATTATTTGAATTTTGACTATGTTAACATAAGGTATTCTGTAAAAAAAAAAAAGGTACTCAAAAAATTGACAAGGGGGTCCGTGATTTTTAAAATTTTTCATCAAGCGTCCGTGATCCACAAAAAGTTAAGAACCGCTGCTTTATAGCCTAATTTGCATTACGTTCATGCAGTATAGTCGAACGGCTAGTGATTTATGGACTATACAGAAAACGCTTTAAGTAGTTAAAGGTGTTTGAAAAGGGAATAAAGTAAGTGAGTGCTCAGAGTGGTGCAGCTGTCTAAATATAATATTATGATATACACTCGAATAAAGAAACGTAGGCTGTTTTAGTCCAGGTAAGATAATAATAGAGAGGATGCAGTGAAAAAATGTATGGAATTCGATTGTATTAACAAAACTTGATTACTTCACTAAACCTATAATAATATATTAATATTCGTATGATATTCGTGATCAGGTTGTACACGTTTTCGTAATCAAACTTTTCGGTTCTATATTGCTGCGTTGCAATAGTTGGTCGAATGTACGAATTTACGACATAAATTCTAAGACAACTCTAGGAAACGGCTGAATAGTAAAAGAGGAGATTAATTTACTCTCAAGACGAAAACTCAGCTATAAGACGAATTCCCATCACAGGCTGAGACTGTTATATAATATAATATCATGAGTTGTTACCAAACACAATAGTTTTCTGATAACCAAATGTCGACGATTGTAAACTTTGATACCACCACCATTTTTTTTTTTTTTTATTAAATTTAACAATCCGCGGCTACTGTGGCCATTGGATAGTGACAGTGTATTAAATAGAATAGATGTTAAGACATTTAGGGTTAGTTAATAATAATGTGTAACATAGAACATGAATTAAACAATATAAATAAGTAAGACTTAAGAAAATATATACATATAAATAAATAAAATATAAATAAGTAAATATAAGTAATTTTATGATGTGGAAACATGTAAAGGCTATTTATATTAAGTTAATGAGGTTGTTTATTGATAGAAATTGGATGAGCTTTAGGATGTTGGCTGGATCTGGACTTAATATTTCCGTTAGATGGTCATGTATTTGAAGTTTTCTTCTCTCTGTATTGTAGGTTCTGCATTCAGTGAGAATATGTTTAACAGTGAGGTGAACACCACAACTTGAGCAGATGGGGGGTGCGAAGAAAGACGCACCGTCTTTCTTCATTAAATAGGAGTGAGTGAGGTGAGTATGTCCGATTCTGAGTCGATTAATGGATGACTTATACTTTCTAGGAGTATTAATAGGGAGAGGCCAGGGAAAAATCGTTCTTTTTATTTCGTTGAGTTTGGTAGTCATTTGGTCACAATCTTTTTCCCATTGATGGAGAGTATCACTTTCAATATTTTTTTTAATGTCGTTATAGGAGAAAAGAGCTAAAATATGAGCATTAGGGGATTAGTGAGCTTGTTTGGCGGCTGTATCTGCCCGTTCGTTACCCTCTATGTTACAGTGTCCCGGAATCCATGTGTAGGAAATGTATTTTCCAGATAATTGTGCTCTATAATGGGCGTTTTGTATTTTTCTGGCAATGTCAGTGGGATTATGACAATTTTGGAGACTAGCGAGAGTTGATAAAGAGTCACTATGTATCGTGATATGGTTGTTGTTGATATCTGAATTAATGTATTCAATGGCTTTGAGAATTTCAAGAGCTTCCGCCGTAAATATGGAGCATTTATTGGAGAGTTTCCATTGAATTTGTTTGTCCTTTGTCTTGTGGATGATGGCCATCCCGGATCGACCATCCTTCAGAGATGCGTCAGTGTATAAATGTGTTTGAGTTCTATCGCGGGAAATATTTTCCTTAAATAAATTATTGAATGTATTACCTAAGGCATGTTGATTTCTTGGAGAAATTATGCAGATCAAGATTGATGTTCATTATGAAAAGCCAGGGGGACATAAGGGAGCTTCAGACGATATTATGTTTTTGAGGTCGTATTTTGTGTATGTATTATTAAACATGTGTTTTGTGTTGGATATGGTATCGTGAGGGAGTCTTGATATTCTGGCTGTTACTTTAGATGTTTGTTCTTTCTATCGTGTTGATAAAGTAGGGATGCCCGCTAATGCCAGGATGCTTTGAACCGGACTGGAGCGGAAGGCACCAATGGAGAGTCGGATTCCTGTATTATGGATTGGTTCCAATATTTTTGTGTGTGACGATTTGGCGATTGAAAATAATGGGGCACCATAGTCTAGCTTGGAAATAATAAAAGCTTTGTGTATTTTCATAAGGGTAGAAGACTGGGCGTCCCATGAAGTATGTGCAAGTTTTTTTTATCATTTTAAGTCTAGGGGCTGTTGAATTTTTTAGGTTTGAGATGTGGGGAACCCATGAGGCTTTGGAATCAAAAATTATGCCAAGGATTTTAACTTTGGGTTGTTTCTGGATTATATGGTCACCGATATTAATGAATATATTTTGTGTTTTTCTCTTAGGGTTGAAGATCAGAAGATTAGTTTTTGTGGGGGAAAAACGGAAGCCAGGTACTTTAGACCATGACATTAGCTTGTTTGTTGCATTTTGTAGTAATTTTTGGATTAATTCAGGGCATAAGCTGCAGCAGAGAATGGTGAAATTGTCCGCATATAGCATTGGAATGCAGGGGTTCTCTATTCGTTCGGCGATGTCATTGATAGTTATGAGAAATAGGGTGACGGATATAGTTGAACCTTGTGGGACTCCATTTTCTTGACTAAATATGTCTGACAGGGTGTTAGAAGTTTTAACTTAAAAAGTGCGGTGGCTAAAAAAATTTGTAATGAAGTCGAGCATATTTCCTTTGAAAATCATTTTATTGATTATATGTAGAATTTTCGGTCTCCATGCCGTATGTTCATTATATATGGAAACATATTCGTATTATAATCATATTTTCATATTTCCTATTTATCAATTATAATGTAATACCCTTACTCCTTAGGTGTTTCTAATCAGAATGCCTCATTAAATTTACGAATAAGCTGCTAATGTGTTTCCATATAATATCCATCCCTTTATAACAGCATTCAACTTTATTTCTTGTCGCTTATTCAGCCTAATAACAGTCGTTGCACGTTCGCACCCCGGCATCGGTTTTTGCGGTTTTTCGTTATTCAGTTAGAACATTCAAAAAAAATGTAATTTGTCAAAACGTGGTTTTGCCAAAAAATTTCCCGTTATTTCGTAATTTTTTTATTGTTTTTTTCGACGTTTTTAAAAATTATTGAAAAAGTTTGATTCTTGACTCGCCCAAGTACCAACTACATTCACTTTCCTTTCAGAAAAATTGCTGTATGAGGAAATCAATTTTTACTGCCCCAAAACGTGATGACGGACACAAAAATAAATAAAAAAAAAACACACACATTATTGTAAAACCAATAGATTCCATTACTCCGTTCAGAATCTAAAAAAACACATATTATTGTAAAACCAATAGATTCTATCACTCCGTTCAGAATCTAATAAGTTGTTTTGTAGATGTTTATTCAGAAAATGTGTTTGGTATATACGCGTTCCGCGTTCCAAAATCTTATCACTCCAATACAACGAATATGCTATTTTTCAAACATATTTCGTATTGAATTTAACAAGATTTCAGGCTATTTCCGAACCATTGCGTTTTTACGACATTTTTTAAACGTGTATAAATTATAATATATTTCACAACATTATAAAACATTAATTTAGCGCACGAATATAAAAATGCTATACTAAACCAAATAATTCGATTGTAGTCATTACAAATATAGTTCGTCGGATTTGTTGAACCAACCGCGATTATATTAATTTATACGGCGGTAAGAGCTATTGCGTTATTTTTTTGTCGGCCGGAAGATAATACTTTTAAAATTAATGAGAGAAAATGAAAAATGAACAGGGAAAGGCGATTAAATAGATCTCGCAGATGGGAAAGAGGCCCGTTTTTCAAACACTATACATTATTATCACTGGTGTTACCGTTTGATGCTTGCCGCTGTCGTATACATATTATATAAGATCGGAGTTTACGAGAAAGTTTCACCCTTCCCTGTAACATAGGTATACGTTTAGAATATGTTTTGATCTCAAAAAACGAACCCACACGGTCAGCGGATTTATTATATCCTTTGCCGCGTTCCGAATAGCCGCTCAGACGGTAATTTATTCTGTTGTCCAAGTGCAATGAAAACCGTTTCAGTATAAGTGCAAAACTACAAAATCTTGCACTCATCATACTGGTTCAGAACGGAAACGATAAACAGAATTATAGATGTACTCGTATAGCGAAGGATCCTAGACTTTATACGGTATGATCCCTTCTGGACATCTTTTAAATTTAGCCGGCTCAATACGATAATCAAATATGTATGACAATTATATATTTTCTTTTTGCATATATTCAACTAAATTCAAACATCAAACTTATGCATTCATCAGTAACCTAAAGATAGAACTGCAATAATGTACATTAAAAATATAGTGTAATGGAATGATGTGTGAAAAAATAATAAGCAATGCATGGTTCAATACTCGACCACAGTTGAGTTTTTTGCAACTTTTTTATTTTTTCAGATTATTTGAAAAATCGTATAGTGAAATTAAAAAAAATGACGCCCTCAATACAACAATCAATATAGAATAACTATTTCCAATCAAAAATCTCCAATGACTGTGATAATTGGAGCAATACTTTTCTGAAATTGAAATCATATACAGACGATGTCAAAAAAAAAAAAAACAATTTTAAAAATGTACAATTGTTTTTGTAATTTAAATAGGTATTTATCTCGGTTATTTAGTATTATATTATATTATATAAATATCGTTTTATCATATGGTAAACTGACGCCTCAATTGAAACAGACTATAACGACCGTCTCGTCGTATACGTAGACTTAACTGTTATTTTTCCGAAACCGTATTTCGGTATAGCAAACCGATAATAATAAATTAATAAAATTAAAAAACTAGTTTTTGTAAAAATAAAACACATATATGATATATGGTAAAAACAATACATTCCTCGTTTAAGAATCTAAAAAATATATATTTAGTATTGTAATTATAAATAAAATGTATTATTATGAAAATATTAATGCGGATATATTCAATATCTTCTGTGTAATTATGTAAATCCAATTTATAAAAAGATTTGCGGCTCACCACAAATTCTACTCAGTTAACATGTAGAGACTTGCAGTCTTTCAAAATATCTTTGATATCCCCTACCTATAGATTACGTCGCTTTGTTACTTTTGTACTACACTATTGTTACATATAACGGCAAAACTTCTTCTAATTTTGGATGTTTAGCAAAATAAGGGCACGCATTGGTGAATAAAAATATGTTGGTATAAAGGTATTGGTAGAATGCGACGATATGCGTTATTCCACATGTTCTTTTTCCGAAAAACACTTTTTCGGACACTATAAATGTCTAAATCTCTTGTGAACAGTCTTACCATCAATCGTTTGAAAATTGAACGCAGATGGTACTTTATTCAATATAATAATACATAGAGGTCACTTTTTCATTTTCCTTGTAGTGTTATAAGAGTAAAATAAAAAAAATAGTTGAAAAACTACGAAAAACAATATGATTTAATGCATCACTCGACGCACGTTATACGAAATCTTTCGGGAAAACGAAGTTCCGATAGAAATCCTTTTCCTGCAGAGTGCAAAAATGTATAACGAATCGCTTTTGAGTTTGAAATAATAGCGCTCGACATATCGTTTGTATTATTATTGTAGTATCACTAAAGTATTATTCTGTTACGTGTCTTCTAGGACTGTTATGTTTAATCTGTTCCTACTGTTATATAATACATCATTCAATGAACATTAATTAGACCATTTAAATTATAATTATAATTTAAATTATAATATCTAATATAAATGTAATATAAGTAAATACAATTTAAATATAACATACATATAATATAGCATATTATTAATATAATAAGCCCGTTAACATTAAATAAATAAATAAATAAATACGATACTGAGAAACAAAACGGGTTCACAAATATTTTGTCAAATTAATTCTGCCGTTCACGGATATACTCGTACATTATATTTCCATTTTATGCAATGTACTCGAATGTACTATACTCTAATCATATTTACATTAAATCATTTTATGAATACGAATTATTTTTTTTATTTATTATTGGCCGTTATTGGTTTATTCGCGTTTTCACATTTACATGCAAGAGTTTATGTATTTTAATTGCGATACCACATTAATAATAACAAAATAAATAAATAAAACCTCACAAGATATGGTAAAGTGATAATACCTATAAAGAATTCGACGTCAATAATACGTTATTCGTGCTCGAAAAGCAATGCAAAGTCCTTATTAGCAATTATTGAAATTGCCTTTTGTTTTTTTGTTTTTGTTTTTAATTTATATTTCCTAATAGGTTTTTCTCAGTTTTTCTATAATTCAAAAAAATAATTCCCAATGTATTTTGTTCTTTTATCAAATCAAACCCCGAACAGTCAATATAGAGTATACTAATTAAATAATAATTTAATAAATATGTCGAATTGTTAAGAAAAAAAGCCTTTTAATACGACATTAATTAATTTTCAATTACTTCTATTTATTTATTTTCCTAGCTTTCTCATCATTGCGAATGATAAATAGTTTTACCAATTTATTTAACTTTAAATTAATACTATAAATCAATAATACTACAGTATCTAAAATATAAATAACGTTTTCCATTACTCACGGGAGGGGAGAGGAGGACTACAGAGACTTAGCCCCTTGTAAATAGTATTTCCTCAAAAAAATTTACATTCCGAAAAGAACATTTATATACAATGACTTGTAACGAGACTAAAACGCTAAAACGAAATAAAAGTACCAAGAATACGTCAATAATTATATTGATAATATTTAGGCCCACCTCATAATATTTTTGACGATCTCCGCCAATGGTTACGTGATAAAAACTTATAATTATAATTATGTTAATCCATTATAATTGCAAAATTGACTCTGTTGTGTTATCATAAATAATAGCTAGATCGACCGCAAATTAATTTTAAACATACGAAATATACACGTGATACAGTGTAATGATCTCTTCACTCTACTGCAGCATAAACGTATTATACGAATCGGAATATTGAAAAAACAACACAAGTACCATTTACGTTTAATATCTACAATATGCGCACGTGTGCTTATATAAAATAAATGGTAGATAGTAAGCCAATTAAATAAATTACACCTGCAGGCTGCAATATATATAATAATTAATAATCATTATATGATACGTTATTATATGATTTCAACATTTCCGGTTCATATTGAAATATTAATTTTAAAACTGTGTTTTGAATCACATTTCATAAAGCTTTCGCCGCCAGTTTAACGCCGCGTGTAACTTGTGCCAACGTGACGTTTCTTTTGAAACTCTGCAAAACTGTCACGAAAATTCGCGTTAAATACATACCGTTAATTGTTTGCGAGAAATGTATTGTTATCAAATAAATAAATATTAAGTTTTGAAGCGGTACGAATCAAATAAATTCATCCATGATTTACAATAACACAAAACAACAAAGACTGCAATAATGAACCTCCCGAAGAAAGTATTTTCATGAAAATCTAATGTAAAGTAAAAATATTGAGTTAACGTATACGTAAAGATGAACTATATACGTTATACGTATGTAAGATAAAGTGCGAAAATTATTAGCCAATTGAAAAGAAATTCGAATTCATATTCAAATAAAATTGGTTGATAATATTTATGAAGATATTACACTTTTGTCCATAGGTGTAATGTATTTTATGGTGGGTTATATATTTTAAAATTTCAACAATTTAAATAATTAATAAGGACTATTATTTTTTCGCATGAAAAGTATAACCATGTATGCTGGTATAAAATCAGGGCCGGTGTTAGGGGTAGGCGTGGGTGGCCAGGGCCAGTGAATAATTTAAACTAGAATTATATCGATAATAAGTATTTTTTACAAAATATCAAATAACATGGTTTATTTAGGTAATTAGATATTTTATTAATATTTCGGCGTAAGATTGTTTGCTTTACTTGAATTTTATCAATACCAAATAAAAGTGCTAGGGTTTGCAGATGACCTAAATGTTCTAGGAGACTCCCTAAATGATACAGTGAGAGCCGCCGAAGTACTAGAACGTGCAGCAGAACGAATAAGACTACAGATAAATGCAGACAAAACAAAATTAATGGAACTCTCAAATATAAAAACATCGTCGGATGTGTTGGAAATGCTACCCTATGAAAAAGTTGAAGAGTTTCAGTGTCTAGGTAAAATACTAAGTACGAAAAATGACTGGTCCCGTGAAATAGGGTCAAGAATAACAAAAGTAGAGAGAGAGTATTTTGCGTTGTTAAAATTCTTCAGATCTAAACTTTTCTCCAAGCAAACAAAAATAAGACTCTATACATCAATAATAAGACCGATACTAACATATGGCTGCGAAGTATGGACTACTAAAAGTGTAACACAGCGGAGACTGAAGACTTTTGAGAATAAGATATGGAGAAGAATATGTGGTCTGATCATGGATCCAAGAACCGGTTATTAGCGCAGGAAGTTTAATCAAGAATTAAATATGGTTACAATTAATAGATTCATAAAGAGTCAAAGAATAAAATGGCTAGGACATGTAATGCGGCGTAAAACAGATGAAGTAACCAAGATAGCATTAAGTTGGAAGCCGGAAGGAAAAAGGCCAAGGGAACGTCCTCGAAAGAGATGGTTGGATGTCGTGGGAAAAGATTTGGAAGACTTAGGAGTGCAGAATTGGAGGGAGATAGTACAGGATCGAGACAAGTGGAGCGATTTAGTGATTGTAGTAAAAACTCTTGGAGAGTTATGAAGGCCGGAAGAAGAAGAATTTCAATTTTATAGCTACAAAAAAATAAATAAAAAAAAAGTTTTCTGCTTTTAAACTGAAGGAGTTTTAACTTTTATTTGGCATGAATGCTGTGTGAATAACTCTGTACCTATAATTTCAAAATGAAAAACTAAATAACAATAAATAGCTTTATTGACTTTTTTGAAACAACTGAGCCGAAATTAAAAGTCAATTCTATTTGAGTACAACATATTTTATTTTCCATAAATTAACCAATGAATATTTAACAAACTTAATTTACAATAAATACTATACGTAAATACATGTTTAGAAATTGCTTTATAAAAATAATAATAATAATAATAATAATAATTAGTGTTTAAATACCACGTACACAAATAAGAAATGTAATACTATAATAATATGATATACATATTACACATCATTATGTTCGTATCTAATATAATTATATTAATTTTTTTTTCGTTGAAATGTTTGTAATTAACTATTAATCTGGACAATTAAATGATAGATATAGTCAATAATCATATAAAACAATGGTACTATTATATATTTATACGTAATATAAGTTTGCAATACAGTTAAGCAATTAAATAATGATGGCCGATAGAGAATAATATTAATTTTGAATGTTCTTAAATAATTCGTAGATAATAATGTCAATAAAAATCACTTTGACGTTGTTCGATAATTTTCCGAGGTATTAAAAAATTACCGTCGCAATGATATACTAATGCGTGGAAATTACGTACATCCCTGCTTCCTCGCCATCTACAAGTGATCAATGTTTGAAGCATATTATGTCGTATTCGTTTCGAATACTGTGCGTATACATTTTGAACTATAACACTGCAGGCTTTATCAATATCAAACCTCGCATCAAACTATTATTACATACCGCATTACCACAATGCGTATATTATATACGTACAGTAAATAAACTTAAAAAGTTTTCGAACGACGACGTGTGTGCAGTTTTCAATCGAAGCGTCTTCGCGCGCACACCTAACATAATAATATCTGGCCGACACAACGAATAAAAAAGAAAGGGAAAAAACCATTTCAATCGTTCTTGTCTCCCAGGAGTACAACACGCGTTGCCACCGCCCGTACAATGTATTTTTCGAGCGGTTTTCGTGGTGAACATTTTACGGGAAAAAACTTCTCTATATCGAGCACACTATGTTATATTATATTATTACTACAGATTACAATTACGATCGGCTGACTCCGCAGACAAAATCACGGTCGATTGGTTGTTCATCGCGTTCACCTTAATCACTCTTAACAACGCACGCCTACAGTTGTGTATCATCAGACTCCAACCCTTATTAAAAAACAAAAATAAGATTCAGTTCTAATTCGCTGTTTTCAACACCTCCTTTAAGTCTACAACCTTCGGGTGTAGGGATGCAGGTAACAGGTATATTAGTGCACGATTACGCCATGTGCCTCGACTGTAATATAAATTAGGTAATACCTATAATAATATCAGTACAGTTTTATCGTATTTGGGAAAAATTTCATCGAGGACTTCCGATACACGCTATATATGTATGTACATAATTAGATATTTTATATACTATTAGATATATACTTGAAGCGACACGCACTGAAGAGAAAATATATACTTATGAGACCTTAATGATGCATATTATATTATGTACACATATGTATATGTTGTATAATGAACTCACCCCAAGTATACGAACTGCTCTACCCTTTCTTTCTTTCTTTCTTTTTCTCTTGCGACTTCTCGACAACACGATATCCCCGCGGTACACACGTAGTCACCACTATCGAGAGAACCGACGTGTAAAATATAATATTATTCGCAGAGTAAGTAGGTATAAGTGTACGCGAACGACGACGCACTTGCAAATACTTGGCACGAACAGTACACGCACACACACACGCACACACACATGCACACACACACGCACACGCACTCACACGTGGAACAAGCAAGGCGCAGAGTACGTAATTTTTACTATACGGGACTGCGGGAACTCCACACGCCTTCGCGTCAAAACACCCTAACGGCCACTGATTTTCAAACGTACCGCACCACCGTCGTAGTATACCACCGCGACGAGCATGCGCCCGCCATTCGACTTTATGTATACGCCACCGACTCGGCACGATGTTACGCGATATTATTATATTTTATACTATTTATGTATGTACGACTTACACGTAACGCGCATATTGTAATGATATTATATTAATAATAAATTACACGATATTATACCGTGGCCGCGTGTGTGGACACAGTTTTCGACCGGAAGTGGTTGAAGAATATTTTCGGGGGAGAAATATTTTTTCCGTATAGGTACCCCGTTTTACCCCACCACAACCTACCACCTCCACCACCGACGACAACGACGACGATAACAAACTATAATTGACGGAGATCCATTTGTTGATGGATTTGATTTTAACGATGAGCACAGCGAAATAGGGGAGTGGAAGGGGTATTTTTATACTTACAAAAAGAATGATAACATTACAATATAATGTTATAACGAGTGACGCGCATTTTCACGCGCGCGCACGATCCCGTTTCACATATTTGAATTTTCCTGAGACAATAGCTTTATGGTAACGATGATATGATTGCGATTAAAGTCTATACGTTATACGTTGCATCCGATTATAATCCATGGATCCGACCATGCCGTATGAGATATTATTAGCGAAAAATTGTTCACATGGCGTTCACCATATAGAAATCGCACCGAGGACATAATTTTACACGTAAAGTATTGAAGTTCGAAAACGTATCACTTATAATTAATTTTTAACTTCTATGATTATTGTTCAGGCGTTTTGTTTTTCAATTAATCATTATTACAGCATTATATACAGTGTGATCACGCTAATAGGTACAACTTGAATTTTTTTAAATGGAAAAAAAAATTATTTTAGAAAAATAGTCTATCTGAATATGTAGAAAAAATATAGGATTGCCATTTAAAAAAATATAAGTAGTTGCAGTATTGCGCATGCGGAGATAAAAAGTGTTAATTATTTTAAAATAGTATAAAAATATATATTTCTGTATTCTATCTTAAACCTTATTTCAATCCGAGGTTACTGAAAAGAGATATTTCGTTTTATTAGAAAGACGATTGAAAATTCAATGATTAAAATTAAAACTAACTCTCTATGATTCAGCCAATTTTCGAGATAGAAAAAAGTTTTTATTCAAAAGTTGCTTTAGAAACATAAGAGAATCATAATCCGAAATTAAAAATAGGTGTTTTTTTGAAAATATGTAAGTTATATTGCGTATCCACACACAGAAAAGATTAACAATTTTAAAGTCATCAAAAAATGTGAATTTTGGTACTCTCCATCACTTTCTGAAACCAGATTTCAATCCAAAGACATCCAGCTGAGATATTTAGTGGTACGTCTTAGTGTGTTCGCATTATATATGAGTATCTATAAAAAGGTAATTTTGGCGATTCTGGTAATTTTTACCCGAGTTTTTACCGTTAAAATATATGAAAATAAAAAAATTATTTTAAAGAATGTCCTACATAAATAGACTCCGCATAAGTATATATATTATATTATAAGTTATGGGTAGATAGTAGAATAATCGTATAATGTACACCGCAGTTAATATGAACTTTATCCATGTTAATTGGATAAAGTAAAAATATTCATAAAACGTATGTGTACGTACATTAACCGGGTGGTATATATTATTTATCCTCGAGTGGATAAAACGTTTTGATAAAATAAAATAATATAAAATATTGTAGTCCGTGAATATTTCTGATATAAATTATCAATTGTAGATACTTTGTAGATAAAATTATGATAAAATCTGTGCACTGATATTGGATAACTATTAAACTTCAGTACGGCGACAGTACGGTGCTGTCGGTTTTCGTGTGCACTTTTTGTTACTTATTGGTATATTAAAGTTTATTATAATATAGTTAATATAATAATAACTTATATAGTTAATATAAGTAATACTAATTATAACTAAAAAATATCGGAGATGGTTTCACTCAATTTTTTTTTATAAGCCCATAAAGTTCAAATTTGTATAAAATATGTTAAAATCGCGATAATTTGCAAGTTATTTTGTAGTTGAAAATTCATAAAATTTTTCTGTTTATACTTAAGATTCAAAATTTTAACACTAGGTTGTCCATAAGCTTACCTTCAAAAATATATAAAAAAAATTCTACCAGACTTAAGAGGAAAAATTTTATGACTGTTTTAAATTTAAATTTTTACGAAATTGCATTATAATTCAATTTAAATATAAAATACTATATTATTATATACACATTTTAGACAAACATATTAATTCCTTTCAGAATCGTTATTCGTATACAATGATATCTATCATTGCATTCAAATTTAACAAATCCATTGTAATAATGACCTATCCTATAAACGAGGTACACTACACCCCCAACTGTACAGCAAAGCGAAGCCCACCCGTCCTTTTTTTTTTTTTTTTGCATGAAATTGATGAACCATTTTTGTTGGAGATATCAGTCAACAGCATTACAATACACTCAGCATGCAACCATACATCAATCATCTTATTATATATCTCATGTACCTATATATGGTTTTAATTTAGTAATTTTTTTGGAAATAAAAATATTTTTTTTATGAAAAACAAAATGAGTTAAATTTTCTTTTGTATAATAAGGTTTTTGAGCATATAATATCCTTAGTCAGTTGTGTATACTAGAAAAGTATTTGAATACAGGTACTAGCTCTTAAAATAGTATATAATCCACTATGATTACACTTAGTAAATGAAGTCAGTAAGAAATATTTTATATGTGTTATATTCATTACTTTTATAAATGATCTAATAAAAATAAATACTCATACCGTATTAAATATTAAATACTCATTCAGTTTGGTTTATGATCCAGCTATATAATAAGTAACCGTTTAATAAATTGATAGGTAATTTATTTAGTAATAAAATTCTAAGAACTGTATTTTTTTAGTAAAAATAAATTAAAATTGAATCTATATAAGCTTAATGTTAATATAAATTGTATTGTAAATACTTATTGTATCATTAATTAATACAATAATATATATAAACTATAAAGCATTTGTAATGTGAAAAATCTTGAATTTATTCATAATTTCTTTGTTTTAATATTAATATAAAAATAAATAGGTACTTTATTCTTAATTTTAAATAAGAACATATAACTATTTTGAAACAAAATATAAATATACATTTACCTATTTATGTAAATGTTTATGGACAACACTATGCATTTCATATTAGTCTGAAATCGCCTATTTTATATCTTTTAGTATAAATACATTAAGTAATTTAAATTATTTTATTATTTTATAATGCCTCTTATATTTCATAGTTTTGTAATTTTTAATTTATTCTGTTTACTATATTGAATTTATATTCATTTATTCTTATGTAGAAAAATATATGTAATACATTTAGTCATTATATTAATATATTAATAGTTCCTTAATATATTTTCCAGTAAGGTAGTAATAAAGTAAATAATATGGCTCATTATTATGGTAAAATGTTCGGTACAATCATGTATTTCTTGAATATGGTCACATTGATCACAGAAAGTTGGCCACGCTCTATAAAAGTGTCCGCGATTTGTTTACATTTTGATAAATCGCTCGAAGTGCATCATCGGCACACATATATATAATCTTAGATAAGTATATATATTATATAAATCTGTGATCATCTGTATTCATATAATCTGTGATTGAATTATATGATTTGACTCTGTAAATCAGCTGGCATGGGTGTCAACTAACATCTAGCGCTCATAAATCAAAGCAATTAATAATGATAATGATGATAATATTCACAATTTCGTGATATATATTAATTCCATGATTATAGAATGTCACGTGGTCAATTTTTACAAATAAACCCTGGATTTTTATAAGCCCATAAATTTCAAATTTCTATAAAATATGGTAAAATCGCGGGATTTGCAAGTTATTTTGTAGTTGAAACTTGAAAATTCATAAAATTTATTCAGTTTATACTTAAGGATTAAAATTTTAACACTGGGTTATTCATAAGTTACTCTTCAGAAAGCTGTAAAACAATTTCTACTAGATTTAGAGAAAAAATTTTTATGAGAGTTTAAAATTTAAATTTTTACAAAATTGCATACTATGTTGCATTTCAATTTAAATATAAAATACTATATTATTGTATACCCATTTTATACCAACATATTATCATCTCCGTTCAGAATCGTTATTCGTATACATTGATACCTATCATTGCATTCAAATTTAACAAATCCATTGTAATGACCTATCCTATGAACGAGGTGCACTCCACCCCCACTGTACAGCAGAGCGAGGCCCATCCGGTTCTTCTTTTCACATGTTTTGCATTTCGTACTCATTGTTATTGTATCGCCACCCATGTGTAATATGCACACGGTAATTGATTAATATATTTTTAACGTGCTGGGGCGGTTCCATCTATTAGTTTACTTCTGTCCTGGATGTTATAATAATAATTGATGATCAATCACGAGTGAATGAATAATAAGTATTCTTTATACTTCTAATAAATACTTTCTAAGGTATACAGTTTACAGGAAAAAAGTGTATAAATATAATAAAAAGGAATCATCCATAAGTTTTAAATTTAACAAAAGAATAACAAATAAAATATAATATTTAATTATTTAGGTATGTTTCAATTCACAAAAGAACTTATATTACAATTTGCACTCTCTATAACACAAACTAATTGATGTAGGTATTATTGAATTATATAAGTATTTGTAATATTCAACGTTACAAGCTGGATAATAAAGCATATTATAACATGCCAAAAATAAAAGATAATAATATAATGTAATAAGAAATAATAATAAATGGTAAAACTCCAAAAACTTCAACGAACGATACGCGTAACTTTTGTCTTATAGTTTGATGGCGTTCACAGCCTTCACAGTGGCAGCCGCCTTCCTGCTGGCGTTCTTACCGGTGGTGCAGTGGTCCGAGCACACGTTCATCTGGACGGTGAGGTTCTCGATTTGCGCTTCGAATGCCTGCGTCCTCCTGAACATTTGTACGTAGTTCATCTGCAACTGCCTTTGGTAACACAACACTTTTTCCTTTTCCTGGAACCATTTCAGCCTCTCCTGATCCCAGTTTTTCCGTTCCTCGTTCAACAGCCGAATCAACTTGGCAGTATGTCGTTCGAGTTCTTTGAATTGTTCAAGTCTAGAGTCTGCTTCGGTTTCTTTCTTCGGAAACAGTGACAGATCTTCGGTGCTACATTCGGACAACTTGTTTGACTTGCTCAACTCGTTCTCCACCTACGAAACGGGTCGTATCATTAGAACCATTATTATTGAACAACGTCTAATCAATAATTATTAAATAATATTTACTATTCAAGAGCATTTATTGCATAATTTAAATTTTGTACTTAATACATTTCTCAAAGCGAACAAAAGTAAGATTGTACAAATCAATAATGAAGTCAGAGCACTCACATATGACTGTGAAGTTTGGTCGTATGGACCACGTAAAGTTTCACACAAGTCAAGTCACAGAGAGGACGTTTGAAATAAAATTTGGAAAGTATAATGTGTGACCAGGTAATTTACACAAGCACTAGCCAGTCATATAAAAAGTTAAACCTAGAACTGCAAGAGGAATTAAAATTGGTAACAATAAATGGGTTCATAAGCAGCTAGACGATTCGATGTCTAGGACCTTTGATGTGACGTAGTGCAGATGCAGAAATCGGATTAATACTAGATTGGAAGCTTGGAGGGGATTAAGCTACGCAATTATCCTCGAAGGAAGTACATTGGTATCGAGAAAAGAGGTCTGGAAGAGAGTAGTGGCGTATTTACAGGAGGGGGGGCAAAGGGGGTAATTGCCTTCCCCAACTTCTTCTTCAGCGATTTTTTTTTTTTTTTTTTAGTGCTGTTTAAATTATTTAAAACAATTTTAGTTATAAAGCCGTGATTCCACGGCGCGTGGTACGGTCCTTTTATTTACCATCCAAGCCGCGCTTGTACGCATACGTGGGAATGGGTTGTGACTTTGTGAGGTATGTATTATTTTCCGACAACTGACGGAAACTGATGTGCCGAAAAACTATGGCGTTATACTATCTCATGACTCATGAAAGTATAGGTACTGCCCTCTACGCGCTAACACTAGTAAAGCTTCTCCATTCACCAAGTAATCAGGCTTGCATACCTATTGAAGATTTTTTTCTTATCAATGAAAAATAGAAAAAAAACCATTTTGAAAAATTGAAAGTTCGAACTTTGATGATTTTGTATTCTTTTATTTTTATTCTAATTTATTAATGTGCGCCATTTTTCATCATCTTTTATAATATACATATATTTTAATCATTTATAATATACATTTTATTTTATTTTTAATTATATTTTGTTTTACAATTTTTCAAATTAATTCAAGTTACCCAAAAATTAAGTTAATAATTACATTTGTTTAAAAATTAATATATTTAAAAAAAAGTTTAATAAAATTGTGATGAAGAAATAAAATAAACTTTGTTATTGCATATTATATTATTTTCAAAATTGTAGTTGTCACCCTAAAGATTAAAGGGAAAAATTTATCTTCAATATTATCATGTATCATGAAAGAATAGTAATCTTTTCTATTGATTATAGTATGTATTTTTTATAATTGGACATATACATACTTTTTAAATTTCTATATTATATTAAATTGTACATTTTTGTTGAGATAGCATGTAAATCAGTAATCTATACCACATTTTAACTTTTGATGTATCGCAAAAAATGTTTTAATATTAAAATATTTATTGATCATTACCCCCCCCCCCAACTCTAAAATCCTGGCTACGCCACTGGAAGAGAGTATAGTACGAGATCGAAACAAGTGGAATAACATGAAAACACTTAAATAGTAATAGAAGCCAGGAGAATATGATTAGGTACTAAACACCGGTATACTGCAACGTGTGTACATATCATGTGCACGATAAATCAAATATTTACGACTCGACGACGTACTTGTTCGTTGAGTCGTCCGACAATTGAATATAGTTTGTCTTCTGTTAATTGGTCGTCGCAGGAATCACCGTCGCCATCACCGTCAACGCATCGTTCTGAACGTTTACCCTCGAGCTCGTGAATACGACGTTCTTTCAATTCGAGCTTCTGCAACAGGTCTCGGACTTCAGATTTCAACGCAATCACTTCATGGCATTTCGCCGTAAGTTCGCTCTGAAAGTGTAATTCGACAAATATAAGTATGACGCATTGAAACGTATAACTGTAACCGCACACTATACGTCTATACGTATGAAAGTACGTTTGGTTAAAATTCACGCGCAACTTACTTGAGTATCTTTTAGTTGTGATTTGACGTGTGCGAGTTCTCCAGATTTCTGACAGAGTCCCCATTCGGTTTCCTCGAGTCTTACTTTCAACTCGTCTATTTCTTTTTTTATACCCGTCATTTCCGACGCAAAACGATCATTTTCTTCTTGCAGTCTCTTTTTTTCGTCCTGCAACTAATGCAATAGAAAATTAATATAATAAATAGACGAAACTAGTTGAAAAATCGTTAACGCCACTATATTCACCTTGTATGTCTGCATCATAAGCATCTGTTCCAGCTTTAGCGATTTTTGCGCAGCTGTTTTAAGCCGATTATCGCCCATTGCTTTGATCCTTCGCAGTTCTCTCTCCCACGCATTTTCCTTCTCTTGATACACTCTAAATATCACTTGTTCGTTGTGTTCCATTGTTTGTCGAAGGTGTCTCAACTCGCGGTCTCTGTCTCTCAGCACCGTCTCCATTTCGGACAGTATAGTTGATTCGGATGGAGAAGGCGTCAAGTCTAACAGGCTAGCCGACCCTTCAGATGCGGAACATCGTTTATTGAGCCTCGCAAAGGATTTGGAACTAAAAATAATTATACATCAATCGTCAATGCATATGAATAAACACAAAACACACATGCACATCAGTGTTTTATACCTTGGTCGATAATCTCTATAGGAACTGTACGAAGAGGATGATTTAAAATCGTCTTGTTGGCCCAGCCGAAATTTGCAGCTGGTCTGAGCGGGTAATGATGACATCACCATCGGAGATGCTGAACGTAGTTTTCGGTCTAACGTGCCGGAAGATATCATATTTGGTTTCTTTGATTGATGGTGAAGTTCGTTGGTACCTATGTTATTTGTACAATAAAGTTCGGTATAGTAAATAGTTACCAATAACGTCAGTACAAGTTACAATAAATAATCATTGTAATGACAAAAGTCCCAGCAAAAATATAAACCTATTAACCTGTAGATATATAATGAATACTGACTAATTATATGTATCATATATATTTGGATTTATATACTATTACATCTAATTATTTTTAAAACTTTCGTTATGAATGTTATGATATATCATTAGATTAAAACGATCCAATTATAAAGTATACTCTAGCTTATTATTATATAATATTAAACGCCTTAAAAAAATAAAATAAATTTAAAATTAAGTATCGATGTAATTCTATCACATTTCATGGGTACATGGACCCGCCTATGGCCGATCGGACTGATTGTTAAATGTGCTTGATTTGATTCTAGGTGTTTGGCATCTAATTCACCGTTTTATCAAATTCAAGCTGGTGTCAAACTAGGCGAGTCAGCTGTAAAAAGCCGCCAATGCTGAACAGTGACCTCAGAAACACGTGAAACTCTGATAGAAAACAAGATGAGGAATTGAAATAAACTATATACCTACACATACACGCCGAGATTAATGAATAAATTAAAATATCAGATTTCTCCGCGGGAAAATACAGTACATATTATTATCGTTTTACTGCAGCAGTGGTCCAGAATTAAAATAATGGAAAACTTTACGGTAACACTAACATCAGGTTAGTTTTTTTAGTGCAATAAACGTTACACATGGAAATTACTTACTGCCATATAGAGGTCTGTGTGAGGATCTAGCCAGAATAGGCGTGGAGCCATATCTTTCTCCGTTGTCGGTGAATCTCATTGAACCTGGTTTGAAGGCCACTGGACGTATAACACTACTTCCCTGCAATAAAATATCCATGATGAGTATATATTATATAGATGCATGGTAAATTAAAACAATAACAATTGTTATTACTATTACATAATTTAAATAATTTGCTGATTAGCTACCATTATACTTTGTATATACCATATGTATACAATAAACGTAAAAGAGGAATACCTAATAGGTACGCCTTGAAACACCAATATGTATTGTAGGAAACTAATTTTTGTAAACAATATTTATTATAATATACATATAAAAAATTATGTTAAACATTACTCAACACCATACGTGCGAATTATAAATCAATATATAACTTATTTTTATTCACATAGATAAATTTATATTGACCGTGTTTATAAAGATTATATAGATTGTAGGTACATATTTAAAATGGAATAACAATAGGTGTAATCTCTTCAATAATTCAACATATAAAGAAGGATTGCCTACATGTGTTTGGATATGATATTTACATTTTCAAATATTGTTCTTCCGGTTTCGCATAACGTTCCCCTTTATTTTGATTCGATTTATGAAGTGTATATAATACAGCGTCGTATTTATATGTGAATACATATAGGTGTATATTCTACACATGTGTATATTTTTTAACTACAGGCGCGTGCGGAACACCGCCTCTAAATCAAGTTCCTGTTTTTGTTAATTTTTTTTTTTCTGAAATTAATAATTGAACTTGAATACAAAAATAGTGTGTATATATATATATATGTACCTAAACACATATACACATAAATACGATGTATGAATAATATGCACCGTAGTCGTGCGACGGGCACCCTGAGGCTCGTGGCAAGATTATAATTTCGATCGCGGCAGACGTTTTATTTAAATATAAAAAAAAAAAATTAAAACCGCACACATAACGCACAGCCGTCACGCCGGAGGACACACACTTAAAATATCTTTAAAGCGATTGATATGACGCCGGTCTTAAACGTTATAAGTATTCGAATACAGGTCAGAATCTGCTCGGAATGAGTCGGAAAGCATACCTAATACTATAATAAGAAATATCCTGATGGAAACGTTCGTCTGAGGTTAAAATATCAATTCCAAGGTTCAAAGATACAAACAAAAATAAATATCGCACAATAGCCGCAAAATATGTAGATTATATTATTGTTACCAATATTATATTATACCCTATACAGTATACAGTATACATACGTACGACGTACCTAATATTCTTGCTGCACTTTGCAATACAATAATGATTATATATTATCTAATCTACATTAATAATATTAACATTATTAACATACCAAGTATATATCCAAATAAATCTTAGTATACACTACAGTGACACACATATTAACGTGATTACTGATTAGTAGATAATCATTGATTACTAACAACCCGATTTTTAGGAGAGTTAGTCCGTTGTAATTTGTAAATCCTTTTTTATAAGCGTCTGCAAATCTAAAAACTTAAACGATGATCGCACACTGCAGAGTACCATAACTACAGTCTATCTACCTTGCGCAGTGTTGCTATAAAAGATATTTTATAGGAAGGTTTGTTATTAAACGTGTTGCATAAAATGCTTTTCTCTTATTGGCAAATTTATTATCTCGTGACGACCACCATCAACAATCCATTATGACAGTCTAAGAATGTAACAGAACAATGAGCTTATGACATGTACCTATTGTAATGCCCAATTAATATTATATTACAAACCACAGATGTACACTACATAATAAATATATTATTTCATTGAATTTATATAGTTTTGTTCATTGTGATTTCCAATTAGTATAGCTGAAAAAAATATAATACCTAATAATAATAATAATAATAATTGTATTAGTATTACATAATAAACCTTTGTTGTATTTTATATAAGGACCCGAAAGCCGAGAGATGTGCTTATTTAGATTGTATTCATTCTTGGAAGCACACATATAATTAGTAAAAAGACAAGTATAATTTTTTACTTTCTTATGTATAGGTATTATTATAATCGCCCACGTTTTGGACGAGCCAAAAATAGTTATTATAGATTTTTCACCGTATCTATTTGTAACAATTCACGCATGCCACACAAAATTACTTTTAGTTTATATAGTGACATGGATTTTTTTTCAAATAATTTATTGGTTTACTATGAAATTGGTTTTATACAATGGAATAGAAAATTATTCAAGTTTTTTAATAGTAAATAAGAATTACTGTCTATATACTTATATTTCGTTCATATATTTTGTCAATAACGTGATCGTTATTGACATGTTATAAATAATAGTTTATATACCTACAAAACTAATTTTCTTTATAAATTCAAAATATGGGATAATTAATGTAAGTAGGTAAAAAACTAAAAAAGAAATACATTTGAAATTTCTGTAAGATGATAGGGTACAATTATATTTTCTTCTTTTGAACTGAAAACGTTATTTTAATTTAAATTAAATTCTGGGATGAAAAAGTTGTAATGTAATAAAAAATTATAAAAAAAACATTATAACCGAGTTATTCATATTTTAGTTGGAAATAAATTATTTCAATAAATTGTAAATGCATTATTATTAGAGATGTATAGTACAGTGCCTAATCCAAATTCCACGTACCTATACCAAATAAAAAGTATTTTTTCGCAATTTCAAAGATAAAAATGGATCACTTTAAAATAAACAGGTTCATATATATAATCATATATTGAGTAAATGAAAATTCAACCATTATTGTCGGCATCGTTATAGCTAGTTTATTACTACCAATCAAAATCTATACAAAAAAACTAAATCATAGACTATATCGTTCATAGATGTTAAATTTTTTTTATCTGTAATCTCATTTTTTAATTTAGAATTCTTAATTTAAATGATATTATAAAATTACGTTCTAAAATAATAAGACTTAAAACAAAAACTCTTATATACAAGAACAAAAAAAAAAACAAACAAAAAATTGAAGACACACTACTATAATTTTTGAACGACTATAATTTCAGTTGAATGCCTTCTCGTTTTCGGTTGGTGATGCAGATCGTCGGGAAACTCAACGACCCAGTGACAGGGATTTAACACGCCAAACCGCAAAAACTGGACCCATACTTTATCGGTCGTAAACGCGTTTATGCATATTATGATAACAACAAAATCCGCCGCGACGAGGAAGAGGCCAATAGACATAAAGAAGAGAATGAAAAAAAAACCAGTCGGTGTCGGCGTATACCGTAGTACAACTGTGGGCGTTCGGTTAACGCATTCCCACGGTCCGTCCCCGAGAGGAGAGATAATGCCGCCGCCGAGGATTGTAAATAATTTTAAATGTATAGACTATAGATGTAACATGTATATACCATGCCACACACGAACCCGCACGTACAATATGTTATTACAACGACGACGGCGACAACGTCGTGTGTTGTTTGCAAATTATTATTTTTCGTAATTTTTTGGTTTTCCAAAAGTTAAACCGCTAGCAACTGGTTTTCATATAGCCCATCTCGGACGAATACCTAACATCCATTATTTTTAAAAATCGTAGTCACCGTTCACGCGTGTGCATACACACGCACGCACGCATGCACAAACCATACACACACAAACGCGCGCACACACATTCACATTTGTATGTTTCATATACGTTTCGTCCGTGTCGATTAAGTTTTCGTATATGTTGTTGTGCCATTATTACTCCTCCTACAACGAAAATTACAGCGAAAGCAAAAAATGTCGTCTACACGCTCGAGTGAGAATATTGTGCGTGTGTGTAGTGTGTGTCTACGATATTCTCTATTTACGTGTACACTGATTGTATAACTTTTTGTATAAGTATAACGTACTATCATTCCTATATGTGCATTCTCATTTTTCATTCGGTTAATACTCGCGAGCAATACCTAATGGTTAATCTGCCCTCCCGCAGAATGTAGGTATGACGTATGAGAGTATAGATGAGAGATATTAAGAGTATAGAAAAGGAAAAGATATAATCGAAAATGAATGAATATTGTACATCATTCACACTTCAAAATCCTAGTGGAATAACAATTTTTTTAATCTAGTTGAAAGATCTAAGAAAATCATCTAATTCAAATAAGTTTGAGCCATCAAAACATATAATACAATTTATTCGTGTACCGTGTAGGTGTTTAATAATGTGTATGCTACATAAAAGTAGGTATACAACCTACAACGAAATAATAAACACACCAATTACTTACCACGAAAAACAATTATATTGACGACCACATAAAATGTATTTTTGTATAGTTCATAAGAATATTATAAAATTCACTGTGCAAAAATAAAAATGAAAATTTTAAGCACTCAATAAGATCTTTGTTATACACAAATCCGGAATTCCTCCCGGCATCAATTAAACTGTTAGAAAAATTACTTTCATTATCTCAATATTAAATCTTCTATACAACACGATAACCTATACATTACATATTATGATAAAATAGTTAGCATCTTGATAATATTTTTAAACTTTAATAACAAATAGAACTTTGAACATTGAAAGGACTAAAATAGTACCGTACATTCATATGTACTAGCTATATACACATGCTTAAAAAGATCCTGCGATTCATGGTATTAATAGCTGTTATTATTGAATTCTGATTTCCTGGTTGTTTTTAAACGAACAATAATTATAGTTATATATAGTTATATATTATAGTTATCGATTAAATGTTGAAAATTCATAGGTTTTCAACAATCCTGCTATAGTTATGATTTTCGATTTTCATTTTTCTGTTATTTCTTACCGAAAGAAATCATGTCTCCCTACATAATGGGTACCTACTCTCGAAGTAATGCGTATTCTTATTGAAATATATTTGTATTAATATAATGTAATCCTTTACCACAGTCCGCGACAACAATATTATAGTAAACTATAACAAGTAACGATATATGTATGCAAATGTAACACAAATCTGAACGAATTACGGGTGTTCGCTGACGCATGTTCATTGTCATGATTTTGCTAAATCATCATTCCACCACGACCAGTTGCACAAATCTGTCGTGTAATACGGTTGTTATCTTAATATTATATTGAATTCTAAGGCAGGGAAAATCGATTCAAATAATAAATAATAAAAAACTTCGAACGAAAAGTAAACACAGACGGAGCGAAAATGTAAACATCGATAAATCTGGCGACCGGCGTAGAATTAACCGGGTTCCATACACCATCATAACACACTGAGGGTATTTTTATGCACCACCCGCGTAACCTATATTTTACGTACACGCACACACACGTACAGTGTACACTAGCGACGCATAAAAAATTGATGTACATTAACGTATACAAAATGTACAATAATACAATATCGTTACGTGTAGGTGTATATAATATATATCAAATATATATATATATTACATTAGCCACACGTGCTAAACCAGTCTTTCTCTCACCACGACTCGCGCAGGTACAGAGTGCAGTATTTTATTGTAAGGACACGAAGCATGTAAAATTTATAGGTGTATACATATATACGGTTTTTACTTGTTGACTTATACTACGTAGAAATTCTAGAGAAAAACAACAAGGAAGTACTTCGTCATAGTTGTTGCATTGGCGACTAAACAATAATAATTCGATGTATAATGCAAGTAATGTGTTTACCAAATAGAAAGGACGTTTTTTAATTTTCTTATTAAGGTCATCGTCTCATTATAAGCAGCTATTATATCGACAGTGCTATATATATTCATATTATATTATATATTATACAGGTATATACTAATACTATATAGTACCTATACTATATTATGTTTAATCATGGATCTCAATAAATATATTATTATTGTTTTTTTATTATATATTACATTTCGCATACATTATGCTGGTGTTTATAAAGACAACACATATTTCTTATGTTTATTAGTCATTACCTATTAATGCATTTTCTGTTTTGCAATTAAAATTTAATACTACAATATTCACGTACGATTGCACGAATACATATCCATAATTATTTATTATATGACAGTAGATTCTACAACTCTATGTGTGTATATACGAGTAAATAAAATGTTATCAATGATAACTGCGGTGTATAAGTATGCGATTGACGATTGTGTGTGTGTGTGTGTGTGTGTGAAAGGATTTTTGCAAAGGAATAAAACCTTATTCCATAGCCCTACTATGTATTTTAATAGAATTGCATTTATTTGTTTTGAGAACAATCCAAAAGTTTGAAGTTCAAATAAAAACATTCGACAAAATAATGTAGTGATTAGTCTATAAAATACAAATATTTATACATTATTTTTATATTTAATTGTACACTTAAGTGCTTATTTATATACAGTATTTATGTGGCTATGTAGTGCAACAATTACAATAACGATAGCGAGTCAATAATAATAACTTACTGTTAAATGCAAGAAAAAAAACGGATGGTCCTCGCTCTGCTGTACAGTTGGGGGTGGAGTGCACCTCGTTTATAGGATATGTCATTATTACAATGGATTTGTTAAATTTGAATGCAATGATAGGTATCATTGTATACGAATAACGATTCTGAACGGAGTTAATATGTTGGTCTAAAATGGCTATATAATAATATAGTATTTTATATTTAAATTGAAATATAATGCAATAATATGCAATTTCGTAAAAATTTAAATTTCACAATCATAAAATTTTATCCTCTAAGTCCAGCAGAAATTTTTTTAAAGATTTTTGAAGAGTAACTTATGGATAACCTAGTGTTAAAATTGTAAACCTTAAGTTTGAACAGAATAAATTTTATGAATTTTTATCTACAAAATAACTTGCAAATTATCGTGATTTTGACACATTTTATACAAATTTGAGCTTTATGGGCTTATAAAAAAAATTTAAAAAAATTTGAGGGAATCGATCTCCGATATTTTCTAGTTACGATAAGTATAACTTATCATTAACATTGTATTAAATTTTCAAGAGTTTTCGGTCAGCCAATTAAATTTTATAGATTTTTAAAAAAAAAATTTTACAAAAATCCAAAATTTAAATTGTCTATAAATAAGTCAGAATATGTCAAAATACTTTAAAAACTTAATCATGTATAGAGAACACCAATATAAAGATTTGGTGAAAATTTCAAGTTGTTGCGGTTTTTGGTTTTTGAGTTAGAGCATTTTAAAAAAATGTATTTTATAAAAACGTGATTTTGCGTAAAATTTCCCGTTTATTCGTAAACTTTTTATCGTTGTTTCGACGCATTCAAAAAATATTGAAAAAGCTGAATTTTTGACTTGCCCAAGTACCATCTACATTCACTTTCCTATCAGAAAAGTTGCGGTTTGAGAAAATCGAAGCATATTTACTGCCAAAAAAGGTGTCGTCAAACACAAAAAAAAAACACATCATTGTAAAATCAATAGATTCCATCACTCCGTTCAGAATCTAATATGATCCGGAGTCCCTGTTGAATAGGTTTGAATATCATTTTAGAAATTTGCGTATAAAAAAACTTACATATTTATGATATTGATCCGATAATCAAGTACATAAACTCAGTCTTCAAAACGGTCAGAACACAATACACATTAGAATACTCACACGAAAACGACATTACAAGTAAATAAATATAAGGATGTTGACGATATCGTGTGGTTCGTGGATTAATAGCAGTTACTCATTTATTATTTATGGATTAGCATTTTAAATTGTTAATTATATTATTTTTACTATCAAAAGATAACCTACAGTAAACCTAGCCATATTACATCTTTATAGTAGTTACGATGTATATTAAAAATTATATCATATGACGGGTTATAGAGAATGCGATTACATTATACTTTTTTACTGCGTAATTCTGTCGTATCATATTATTTCTGTTGTAGATTAGTACATATTATTTTTATTAACATATTAACAAATATAAGCAAATGTAAACGTTATCATTTTGTCGTATTCTATATACTAATCTGCGTGAACTTTTGAGATCACATATAACACATATAACATTAAATTGTACTGGTATTATGCGTAATTACACGCTACGTATATAATATTGTTTTAGAGGTATTAGTAGTCACTTTCCTTTTATTTACAAGCGAAATTATACGCGTTTTTCTATTTATAAAATAATAATAAATATATTATATATATACTACCAATGTATAATATACATACCAAAGGACCAATAACTATACACATAAACTGTATACCTACAATTTACAAACGTTTCATTGAATACACCATTACAAATCGTTAGAAAGTGAAGTTATTATAAAAATAAACATGCCTACACCTGTCACACAATACGTACAAAAAACGCCGAGTCTTTGAAATTGGACGTTAAAGATTTCAAAACAGTTTTTTCGTCTAAACACTTATGGCTTTTTAATAAAATCTGCATTTAAATGGAAATATCGTATATATATATATATATATAAATATAGGTATAGCACAGTAATATATATTACCTACTATATAATACATACTACTAATTTCTTTTTCGTTTTGATCTGATACATTTTAATGAATAGGTGTATTTTCTATTTTATAACTAAACTTATATGTTGCACTTCGTAGTTCACGTACCACATATGAATAGGATATGAATAACAATAGGAATATTTTATGCATTATGCTGTTAATAAATTAAACTTTGAAAATTTAAAGATATTTACAGATAATATCTTTATTCGAGTATTCTGCACATATATTTTTCAACTATTAATCATACATATAGTATATTTTATATTTATTTAAACAACGATAATTATCAGTAAACACTAAACATGTTCATTAAATTATGGAATAAAATCTAAAAAGTATATTTTGTTTGGTAAATAGTATTCTAAAACAATTACGATGTACCTAAATAAGTATATTTTGAAAATTATTGGTCATGCAACACTATAATGAATTAAATGAATCAACAATTAAGTTATCATGTAAATTGTAGACACACATAATTATTTTTAATTGTAAAAAATTACAGAAATAAAAAATACGTGTACATGTTTTGATTTATTAAGCCCATTTACAGAAACTCAGCTGACATATTTCAAAATATTTCATTGATTCAAAACGCGAAATAAGTTTAATCGAAATTAAATTAAAAAACCGTGCCTTAATTCAGTTCTTTACAATAATATAAAAATATTTAAAGTTATCTGGTCCAAATATTGATTAAAATTTGAAACATTAAACTAATATTGTTTTGATGTGCCTTCCAAGTGGATAAGCTAAAAGAACTGTATTGCCAGTAATAATATTGTAATATATTGAATGTTATTTTACCAAATTTTTACCAAAACAACCGTTATTTGTACATTATACATAATTATCAGGCATTCTAGGTTTTTTAAACTTTTTTCGTATGAAATTCTGTTTCTTTTATTTTTACTATCTGGGTAAAAATCATTCATGAACATATGTTTTATTGTTTACATATTGAATTTCAATACAATATATTGGTACAGCAATAAATATACTGCGGTATTTTTTTTGTTCATTCTTTATTCCTGACAACATGACAACCCGACGCAATATTTTATTGGGTGAAAAGGGTTTGAACGTAATAAAACCATACATAGATATATATTACGTATAAGCACCATATATTAGAAGACAGAGGTATAATGTGTGTTTAGTGTTTACCTTTGACAAGGATGAAGTGATGTGTGGCGGGGTAGGAGCTGGTGTGGGCTGTTGGCTCCCTCGACCACTGCTGGGCGACGGCGGTGGCGCCGAGTCGGGCGATGAGTCCTCCGAGAAAAGGGTCTCGTTACCGCTATCCATGTTCAATCCTCATAACCAGCAGTTCTGGAATGTCACAGAAAAAAAAAGGTAAGCGTTTTGAGTGAAATACTAGTTCGATGAAACCGTGTATTATAAATTAAAACGTGTTTTTTTTTTTTTATTGGGAATCTTACGACTTACAAACCTAAATAAAATGTAGGTAGGTTGTTGGTAGGCATACTATTATAATCTATAACATTATGATGATGATTATTATTGCATCGTATAAAGCTGTGTAGGTATATAGATATTTACGACACGTCATGATAGTGGTCGCGGCGGGGAAAAAACCGGCAGCGCTATAACTAAACGTACAATAATTGATGGGTGCACGTGGAAAATTTAAATATTTTCGTCCATGGAATTTACGTTTATATAACCGAAATCGCTTGTACAGCCGTGCATACCATCGCGCGCGATGGCGGCAGTTTCGTCCAAAAGTCTGTTATTTCGTCCACTGCAGGCGGAAGAATTCCGTTCGTATAACCTAACAACACTACTACACGACCGATGGAGAGAGATAAATCTCGAGTACAACTATAATAATATTGTATTTGATGCAGTCGCAATGCATTAGGGGCCGCGTGGTGAAAAACCAGAGGTCATCCACACAATACGTCAATACATTATATATTGAATAGTTCAAAACTTTGTACAAAATCAACACGATGTATTATATTCAGCTGTTTGTTTCGCTGGTGTTTTTATTTTTATTTTTTTTAGAACGAAACCAGGGGAATTTACATTGATTATTTTACTGCAGTGATATTTTTATTAATTAATTTTTCTAAATTGACGATTTTAGGTGTAGTAATTAAACACACACGAGAAGTTGAGAAGTGTCATAATATATATCTCGCATAAAATCGGAAATCGTATACGGACTGTAGTGTTCTGAATTTCTGAAGTATAGTTACTCCGAAGTGAAGAAAAACTAAAAATAAACCGTGCAAATAATGTTGAACGTTGCCCAACAAACGTTTAAGTTTCAAGTTTAATCAAAAAACGAACTGCAGTAGCGTTATTCGTTTTGTTAACCATGGGCAGTATTTCTCGTACATCCAGTATACACCCGTCGTATATGTATACGTTGAATAATTAAATCTTACGTTTGTTCAAACACACTGTATTCTATTCATATACGTCCGCGTGAGGCGTTACACATATAGCGACCAGTCAATCGGCGGCGCGGCGTTCGAAGAAAATTTTGCGGCACGCGGTATAAACGCACGTGCGCTTTGAATGCACCTATATAATAATAATATTATATATTATGCCAGTGTGTGTGTGTGTGTGTGTGTGTGTAAACGGTTTATGACCGTGGTGTGCGTATAGCGTATACGGCAAAAATAATGGTTTATACATGGGTTATGGGTACGTATAAAATAAACATATACAAGGCTCGTATAGAGAGATGTGGATCGATTGTAGCGCGTTTTCCCCGAGGCCTGCAAGACATACAAGAGACTGGAGCGGAGATAATATGATTAATTCGATTCCGCTATTGTACGAGCTCGCGCTAGGTTTGCAACGCGCACGTATGTATGTGTATATATATATATATATATATATATAATATTATATAATATTTATTTATATATAAATGTGTATAAGTTGATGGACGTATATAATATCGCGCAGAGACCGTTATATTAATTTAATTTTAATTTTTTTATTATTATTATTATTATTATTCATTTCAGATCCCATTATCCGCTTGATGTAAAAAGTGGAGGTGGAAGCGTTTTGTTTGAGTAACCTCTGTATCTGTTTAATAACAATACTACGCGAAGTACCTGTGTATACTAATACCATTGATTAAATATTTAATCAATGCTAATACTACCCATATACGCCGCCGCCGGTTGCGCGTGCGAGCTTTGTTTTTTGTGTGCGTATTTTTGCCAAGAAAACGGACGTTAGTCGTTGTAGCCGTTGTAGGTATATACTATATACACATATTATATACGCATATAGGTAATATATACACGACTATTATATAAAGTATACCACACGCGCGGTATAACCGTACATAATATAAAATTGTTATGTGCACTATATTATAGGCATTGCACGCGCATTACGCTCGCAGCGGTCCGAGTGTGCGTATATAATATGTACACACACATATGGGTAGGCGAAAAGAATTTTCTGCGACGTCAATAATAATTAATAATAATCGTTTTATTTTTTTTAATTTTTTTTTTCGTCCCGGCGTTGTTTTATGCGCACACTGCTGCACGAGCGGAAATGACGCGTATTAACCGTATTATAGTCCTCTACGAATCAAAGTTTTTTTCCTCTCATCTCTTTACACGGACATGTTGAAGCGAACGCAGCGCGTCGGACCGTTTTGGCGCAAATTTTCGTTGCGTAATTACTGTTTTAATTTTCCCACGATGTATAGGTCAACCATTATACACTATATTTTGTCATCTCCTCGGTGCCCCGGTGCCCGTTAATATCGTAATTCGTATAGTCAGTGTCGCGTGATAGATAATGGCCGGGGAGAAATTACGGAGATCGCGACGACGACATCGCGCATATCCCAATTAAACGGTATATTTTCGTCCCCCTGAAGTATACAGTGTATATAATATAATTGATGGTAAATCTAGAACGTTTTCGCATTTATACGTCAATCCGTTATACGTGGTGACGCAACCACCATTTTTTTTCTATCCGATTGGTATAGTACATATATACGTTGTACTTATACCGATGAGCATCATGATGTATTTATATATACAAGCTACTCGCTATAGCTACTAGAAAGATATTTTTTAGATGTCCGTTGGTCAGATCTATTTGTACAGATATGTGTGCAGTCCACGATAACATACAACATGTAAGATGTAACGTACAGTAGTGATGCACACGAACGGGAAAATTGTTCGAAAACGAAGAAAATGTTTTATCGTAAGTATATAAGTCACGCACGTATACGTAATAAATAATTGATGAAATTATAATTGTATATATATATATATATATATATATATATATATGGTTAAACGATTTGATATTAAAAAATAAAAAAGCTAATGGGTAGTGTATATTATACTTCATTCACATATTCCAATGCCAAAGAAGTAAGTACCTATGTAATCGATTTCTAAAGAATAATAATTAATCATCTATAGTATTGCCCGTCAAGCTTTTTTAACTGGTCCGCCAAGCTAACTTACGTTTCCAAAATATTATAATAATTTTCAAATTATTAATTTCCTGTTTGAATCCTCGATTAAATTTTCTTTTGATGCATCCCTAAGTAATTTTGACCCACGATTCCGAAGCAAATTTAAAATTTGATCCTCCATAAAAAAAGGTTGGAACCTCCGATTTATACTATATTATAATGCCTAATGCGAAGCTATTACTTCAGAAAACATTTACTATTTCAAAATTACAGTTTACATTACTGCGATTATAAGATTATAAATATATATATTATATTGATATGTATTATCGGCGTATAGCTACGTCCTATATGGCTACATCATAAAATTCAAATGATTTAATGTTCATTATGGCTTGACGTAGTGGCTTCGACCAAATTACACTTATCTATTGATATTTTTTTAGTCATTATGATATTAAACCGTAATATTTTTATTGCCAGATTTAAATGTCCGGATACATATATATAATATATATCAGTGTAATTATCATATTTTTCTAAGATTTTGCAATTTTAATTTTTTTTAATAATGATTAAAATCTCGAAAATATTTTCATTGATTTGTTGTTTGGGCATGAACGTTATCTATATTATAATAAAATGTGGTTTTTAAACATTGTTAGTTAATTTAGCGTACATATCACGTATAATGTATAAATTTCCGCAGATATATTTTATAAATATATACACACAATTACCGACTTTCGCATAATGTTGAAAAAAAATATATATTTATGTTAGTTTCGCATGTTAAAATACATAATGACCGGCTCATTAAACACACGAGTTAATAATAGGTACATTTATAGTATGTACTAAAACGTAAAGAGAGGAAATGTTTAAGAGTGCAAGAGTTTCATTCAACATACGCTTCAATCGATTAACACACGTGTGTATATAGGTAGGTAATAGGTATATACAACGCTTCTGTAACATATCCCCCTAGAGTCTAAAGTGAAGTGTTGTATTCGGTTTTAACGACTTTTCGGACACTAATAGACGGCACGTTTGAGCATAAAACCGGTCTCTCAAGTGGGTATAACCTCTTCGATAATTTCACGGCTAATCATTGTTGTGACGTCATTTAAATCGTTTTTTGGGACGTTAAAGTCTCCGCCGCCAATGCTTGCCACCACGGCGTGGTTACCAGTGTCAAGGTTGCCGGAGAATATGTTCGAAACAGCTATGTATTATGTATGCACAAAAAAATCGCCAATTGCCGCACCATAACAGTAAATACCGATTAAAAAATGAAAACAAACACCGCGTGAATTATTTCTTAAAATAATATTAACAATAAATAGTCGTAATTTTAAGTATATTCTAACGTAATTAATGTAATCAGAAAAAAATCGAACGACTACGATGAGAAAATATAAACGATATATGTACAGTGGTAAAGAAAACAAGGTCTTAATAAGTTCATTGTCCATTGAATAAGTTTGTATTTTAATAATTTTTGACTCGCGACTTATTTGGCTCACTTATTACATCAATTCCTGTATAATGTCATTAATATCTAGACATTTTGTAAAGCAATAGTCACGATTATCATTATAAATAAAATATTAATAGTCTATTTAATTATCCGTTTATTTCTCGTCAATTATCGTCTTATTTACAGTAGCACTTTTGTGATTTCTTAGTTTGAAATAAATCATGTTAATACTGGATCCTGCATGATCTATCACAGAATATATGGCATATGCCTTCGATAACATTTTTTATATGTTATCACCAAATTCAACCAAATTCAACCGTGTAAACTCGAAATCGGATGACAGTCTCTCTTTCGTTTGTATACTCGTATACAGTGGTAAGACCTACGCAGGTTGGTTTACGCTCTAGACACATTTTTAAAAATTAGAACCCTAATATTAATTTGAATCACTCAAGCTATAACTATTTCGTTCTTCTTATCTAATATATAATAAGTATGACGGTAAGCAAAATTAGCTTAGAGTTTGTGATAAAAATGTTGTTATTGTAATTTGTAACACATAACAATGATTTCGGACATTACACTAGGTCATGGATGGCCTAGTTGACTCGGGTCATTAGTTTCTTCTTATTTGATTACTAATCAAGAACTTTCAAGCGTAATTTTACAGGATTTCAGGTTTAACTATGTACTAAAATAAATACGTCATGGATTTAAAGAACAATAAAAAAATGTCTAGTTAGATGTGTATATATAGTATAGAGTCTACTAAGTAGACTAATTCAGAAAATCATCAAGACTGTTTTAAATTGACTAGGATATATCTGAAATTGTTTATGCTATAAAGTGTAAGTGTAATAGAAATCAGTCATTACTGCAGTTAAGCGTTAAGCAAGACGTAATACTCGCATACATGAATCACGAGTGCGGAGTGACAAATTTACCGGATAAATCCGACGAAAATATCAGTAATCAGATATCAATTGCGTCGCGTACTGTATTATTATGTGCTATGTGCTGTCGTGCTACAACGGCACGTTTCAATATACTTTCAAACACAACCGTAAAATATACGCAGTGTAGTCGACAAAATACGCATAAACGCATTATGAAAATATTTCCTCGACGTTCTTCTCCGAAATAATACACGACGACAGTGCGACAGTGTGCCAACATATAAAAATCGGACAATATATAAGATTATGGTTCACCGCCGATCGTTGTTGATAATAAAAACAATACATGACGTGTAGTGTGCACCTATATAATATAATGCGTAAGCCACCGACGTCACGTCTCGTATACGTCAGACTACACGATGATATTTTGTTGTAACATAATCGAGAGTGCAGGGAAATAGATTATTCACGAGAAAAAAACACTCCACACTCGCCGTAGTTAATAATAAAACACCGCAGGACACGAAGATGACCAACGTTCGGCTGATGCGAGTATATGCGATGCATACGGCTAGGGCTAGGAAAACGACCGGTTCATGTAGGTACACTTGAATTATACGATATATTTACAACCGTCATGTGTGTTTTCATACTGTGCACGGCGTGTAGCAGCTGATGTGAGCTGTTTCCAAACTATTTTCATTCAAGCCTCCCTAAAATAAAAATAATTTATCATGCCTCCCATGAATAAATCGAATAAAATAGGATAAAGTTACAATAATTGTTTGATTCTTTATTACATAAATATCCAAATATTTATGTTCGTATGATAAAATGATCTAAAAATTAATGTATAATTATATGTATACGCTATACAATTTTCACTCCACGCCTCGTCTTCCCGTGGATTAAGGTTCGCGTCTCTTTTAGGAGACTCGTGGTTTGGAAACAGCTGCAGTAGGTACGTATAGTATAGTATATGTATGTGCAAGAGAATGAATTATCGCGTCTATATATGCACCCATGGGTCTCGTTCGCAATCGTCCCGTTCCGTGTCGCGAAAATCTGCATTTTTAAGAAAAAACGTCGTTTGAGAGGAGATTTATGCGAGTTCAAAGCATATGAGACGATATCCCGCTAGTCTATATATTATTATTATTATTATTATTATTATTATTATTGTGTACACCAACTCGGTCAAGTCGTTCTTCTAACACAAACCAGTTTTTCCGTATGCGCGCACGCGCGTCCGTCGAGACCGCACACATGGCAGCCCTGCGGACTGCGCGCGCGCATAATAAATATAATTACTATTTTAGGCCGCTGGAGAGCAGCTGCCGAAAACAACAAATTCGTATCGTTGTAATAAATCGGCAGCCCACATCGAACTAGTAGAAAAAAAAACTACGAATTCAGCATCACAGAGAGTGTGCGGCCAATTAATAGATTTGACGGCCCGAAGCATTTTTCTTCTCCTTATACACTATACGTGTATCGCGTGCAGTGCGTATAATATATAAATTAATATAATATACAATCGTATTTTTATTTTATACCGTTATGATTTGACACACACGGGCGTGTCTCAGGTAGGGTGTGTACGTGGAAATTCGAGACATGCGCAACTATATTCGGCAGTGTACTGTTCACACACTATACTACACACACACACACACACACACACACACACACACATGTATATGTACGTATACGTGTAAATACAGATCAAGGTCGTGTGAAAATTCGTCCCTGAAACTAGAGATGATCCTTTTACGGTCCTTGCTCGCAACGCTGGGAAAACATGACCCTTCAACATATTCGGCTTCAAACAGTACCGACGTAGTGCTTGTTCTCTCCCTGTGCACGCACAATACGAAAACGATCCATAAATACTAAATAGAAAGTATACTATGTACTCCTTTGTACGCTTGTATTTGTACTGTATACACACATTATACATATATAGATATGAACACATGCCATGGGGACAACGCTCACCATTTAACACTATATTCGCTCGTGTCATCGCAGGTCGTGTAAATACGAGGTATAACAATAATATACGCACGAATATTATATAGATTATAGTATATACTATATATCATATGGATAAAGCAAACGCTCGACTATATACTTATGAAACAGTAGAACGTATATATCTTTATAATATATTATACATTTACACACATATTTTCAGTAAAAATACGCAATAAAAGTGAACGTGAGCAGCATCCTGTAATTCGATCGAACCCAATATCATTATTATAATTTATAATATATGCTGCCGTGGTCATATAATATTTAATATATATGCGGGCGTATGTTGTGCACACAATAATAATAATAATAATAATAATAATAATAATAATAATATTTATACACTATAATTAAACGAAAACACCACAATACGCATTACACACACATACATCGAACAAGCGTATATACATACCCTAATACCTATTAGTTTAGTTTGAATGGGAACTCTATCCTCGAGGTACGCTTAAATGGTGATCATTGGAGACCCTTAATTAGTTGAAAACAATTTATACACGTAAAAACATCGTATATACACATACCTTTATCCGTTTTTTATACCTCAAACAATCTTCATTCTACGAAACGATTTTTAAGGATTTATGTTACTTTATAGGTAATATTATTACAACGTCATAGCACCCTTTTACAGGTACCTATATATATCATTAATGTATTTTGAAATGTAAATAAAAAAAATCTCTACTTCTTAAATTAATTATTTTGTTGTTGTAATACCTATTACATTATAATAATTGCCGTAAAACATTTTACCATAGACTTTAACGACCGCGAGTGAAAGGGTGAATATATATAAATAATATATACTTGTAAATACCTATACATGTACATAGCTTTAGAACCTTGTATGACCTAGAAAATATTTTAACCCCAGACACGACTTGATTTAAATTGCAGAGTGAGTTTTTGAACTGCACTTCGTGACCGTGACCAACTATTATTTAGACCATAATAACTTCACATCTGATTTATTGTTTTTATTCTGCTGTTGTATCTTGTATAATAGTGCATATTATTACAACATAGACCATTGTTTGAGGGGATGAATGAAACTAAAAAAAATATTATAAAACCCGTTCAGTTTTTTTTTTTTTTGAACGAATAATGTTACGGTCCGAGGGTCATATAAACTATGTATAATATACATTACATTTACATATTATATATATATATACGTATCGCCGACGACCTCATCAGAATAACACTCGGCGACGCGGTGGTGGTCCTTTACATAGTTCCGAAGTGGTATATAATAAACCAACTTTCCGTATTTAGACATCGTTAAACTACAATACCAAAGGAGAGCCCTATGTCCATCGAATCCTCGTAGCGGCGGTTATCCCTCGAAAAAGAAAAAACGTAAATTTAAAAAAATAAAAATGTACAATAAGAGATAACCGTCATGCAACAGTTCCACACTTCCACGTGCATAAGATTATAAATAATAATAAATAATGATAATAACAACAACAACGTATAATAGCCATAATGCCGCAATCCACGTGTGTGCAGCCTGGGAAAATATATTATCGTTGTTAGATAGGTGTAGGTACTTGTTAATACGTCGTCGACGTTGGTTCGAAGTCGGAAGGTGTGTTCTTTGACGTGCGCACATTTATTTCGTATAATGATATTAATTCTTCCGATCGTTTCTTCTTCTTAGGATTTAAAATATACACACGTGAATTTACATTATTATTAGTTCGTCCGATCGTCTGGGAAGAAACTCAAGAAACCCGTACCGATATTTTATATTTATATAATCAGCTATACCGCTTTTACTTGAGTACGACCGCCGTAAATATTTAGTTGCATTACTATAAATTATATAAAACGGACTATGGTCAAAGAAAGGACTCAACTCGGTGCCCGTCAATGTCGTCCAGCTCAAAGCCATGTTTTTGTACAAACATACAGAACGTATACATAAATAGTGCATTTATTTTAGATTTATAAGTATCACATTAATATAAATTATATTAATTAAGTATATTATATATATTTATAATTATATTAATTATAATTTACTAAACAAAGCGCCGCGCTTAATATTCGTCCAATATTACTCATAGGTATATCGTATATACTATATAATTTATAACCTTGACCGGTTTTTTAAAGAAAAAAAATTATAAATTTGTGGGAATAAACGGTTTTGTTTTAACATAATCAATACATTTAAGTTCAGTATGGATCGACTCGAAAGCATATATATGGCTGAAAATTGTGAATTTACAGTAGCTTTATAGATAATATACACACACATAGATACGAGAGGATGACAATTGTAATTTTGAACACCAAGAGTTATTCCCGGTGTACCTACCGAATTTGAAATAATTGTATATTAACGTTTTGTTTTAATAGATTCGTTTGCATATCCGATGAACCAGTTTAATAGTTTCTAAAATCCTTACTATTAAGTAACTTTATTCTCTCCTAGTTCAGTTCGGCTATATACATACATGCATATATATATATATATATATAGAATCACGCTGCAGATCTTAATAAAATAGATACAAACGTTATTGTTGTTATTGTAAAATAGCGTTTTTGTAAAAGCTCTTTTCAAGTTACTTACGAAAAGTGGACCACATGCCAGTAAGGTTTACAACATCATTCCACGCCTCGGGGCCTTTTTGTCCTGGTATAATTGTCTGTTTCTGGCTACGTATGTATATCATAAACTTAATCATAAACTTGAAAAACGGACCGAAGAAACAGAGGTTTACGACTATATACAACTACGTATGTACATTATAATACAAGTATAATGCGCTAGGCATATAACAGTGGCGGCTAAGGCAGAAATACGGCAGCAACGACAATATTACGGATTAGTACTTAAAGTAACTGCATCGTGCGCACACTTGAACGGACTTGGGCAAAGATGACTTGAGAAAAGTGCGAGCAAAAAATATAATATATGTATATATGTACCTACCTATAAACATATAAATACACTAGTGAGTAGTGCGAGAGAGATAAAGAGGTGGCAGGGGGGGGCAGAAAGGCATAAGAAATGTATGTGTTCACAGCGGGGCGGCACCGTAGATATAGCTTCCCGCGTGCCCGACCGGTTTGCGCCCGGACGAAGACTTGTACGAGTGTACGACCGATCGTATTATAATCGCATTCGCATAATAACATATATACGCGAGATAAGTCAGTGCTCGCGCCAAGTTCATACGAGACGACTGTCGACTGCTGTACGGCAATACAGCACACACACACACACACACAAATATATATATATAAAGAGTTTAGGTGGTTATATATACGTGTACATTATGTGTATATATGGTTATACGGCATCAGTGGCGATTACAATAATAATAATAATAATAATAAGACGTGGATAAGTGAGATGGATGAGGGCCATTCGGTTGGGTATATATACCTATGTATATATTTATTATTATTATTTTATTATTAGCGTATTCGTGTTTTCTTTTAGGTGATGCCGCCGCGCCGCCGCCGCCGCCGCCACCAATGCGTGAGAGATTTACCAGCCGACCCCGTTCTGCACCGATAACGGAAGCTGCTCCTCGCCGCAGCGCCGCCTACTCACGCAGCGTCTTCACGCGCGGATATGACGCGAAACCCGTAAAGTTGTCACTTATATAAAGTGTCTTTTCTCAACTCAAAAGACATATTTTTTTTTGCAATTCCATATACGCCGGTCAAGGGTTGAACAGGTAACTCGATTTGTGAAAAAATCGGTAATAATGTCAATTGATATTTGTGACGACACGATTTTATTACACTGATTTCGATTACACATGTATAACGTAATGTAAATACAGCAAATATTAAGGTCGGTGAATTATTTATTCAATTGATACAGTGAGTCGACGCGGACTTAATGCAGGTGTGAGGCGAAAGCATTTAATATTATTATTTACCATAGTATAACAAATTCATGTATTATTTGTCAAATTAATTAAATATAGGAGAAATTATTCCCGATATTATTATAATAGTATAATGTACATATTTATTCAACAATGTTTTTATATACGGACTATACTATACATCCATGTATATTATATATATATATATGGCATGTGTATGTATATATGCATACTATAAGCATATTATATAAATAGTGGGTACTTCATGTGGAAATGTAAACCGGTTGTAAATCTATTAAATTATAATTATTTATTTGCATCGCCACCACAAGCAAAAATTCAAATACAATTCATTGAAGCACGAAAAAAACTAACCATTTAAAAAGAGTATTTTAAATTCATTTACATTTTGACAAATTATGATAAGTGAAATGCTGTAAGGTATAATTATTAATTATGACAATTTTAATTTCTTTGCGTGCACTAACACTTGCAAATATTTACAAGGTGCAGGTATAATATCCATGAGTGTAATAAATTATTGTTTATTTATCTAACGTACCTATAATACCAGTAATTATTTTGATTTACACCAAACACATTGATGTAACAACATTACCATTTGAAAGAAAAGTATATATATATATATATATATATATACAAAAAAAGCATATTATTCCTGTTTTTATGGGTATAGTAGTGCTTCATATAGAGCTTTTTTTTATTAAACAAAAACCAATTATGTACCTAAGAATTATTTTTTAATTTAACTCAAGACACTTTTTTTTAATGGTTCATTAATCATTAAAAGTACATGTATACTATCTATATTTACGCTTTTGGATTATAATAAATATCTATAAATATAATAAATAATAATCATTCGGTATTTCGGTGAAATACCAAATGAAAGCATTTCCATACGACTGCATTTGTTGGTGTCATACCCCAAATCATTTTGCAAACCTTCAGGCTTCATTGCTTCAATAGCCATTTATACCAAACGGGCTTGGTATAATACCTAGTCTGGTATTTATACAAAAATGATTATTGTAGAACGCCAATTAAAATATATTTATGGGATGACTATTATTTTTAATAATCATTTTCCTCTGCAAGATATCTACCGTTAGAGAAAACGTTAGAAAAAAATTAATAGTGATAAATTGACATTATCACTTGACTACGTTTCATTGTTAATAATAATGTACAATCAACCGATCAAAACTGATTTTAATTGTTGTGTTGTCATCGCACGCCCAAGCGAGTTCACATCGAAAATTCAATGACTTGATTTTTCATTATGCAATAAACACTGTTAACATGCAAACAAAAGTTATCATAAGTCTCTCGAAAATCAAAGATCAAAACAATTAAAGACACGATTTTTTTCTAGTTGGCATTTATTTCAATTTTTATACAGTTTTTTTTATAAGTTTATTAAATAGACGTACCTAGTCATTATCGAAATTATATAAATTTAATTATATCAAAAAACACTCAATTAAATATGTAAATCAAGTAAGGAAGTAATGAAGTGTCTTATAAAATAATTTCTAGTAAGAGAGTTCGTGAATTTCATTATTTTCTCGATTTAATTTTAACAAAGAATTATTTTTGTATAATATATATTTATATAGTGACTCTTGAATTGCCTTAAAAACTTAGGTTGGTGACATGTTTTCACTCGAATTGTCTCCTTGTGTTTTCGGTGGCAATTTGAGTATATCCAAACTGTCTACTCGAATTGCCTTTCATAGCCTAGATTATTAATTTTATTAATATATCGATAGTTGACGTGTATTATAAATTATTATATCGATTTCCGTAATGTTCAAAAATATTATTTTTATGACATATAGTATTTTCTAGACTTAATCATTTATCGAATGCAATAATCTTGTTATTAATAACTTAATTGATAAATTAAACAAAAATAAAATTTCAAAATTTCAATACTTAGAAGTATGTATTGGCAAATAAATTTAAACCTTGAATCCTTGGAAACACACAAGACTAATTTAAATTTTTAACTTCAAAACATAAAAATGCAAAAGTATAATCAAATGTAATTGAACGATTTAAAATCAGTCGACCAACCTGTTGCTGCACAAAAATAACAAACAAACGTTTATGTATATACATTTACGTACCTATACGAGTTGCTCTCTCCGCATCGCTATCGCGTAGCAGCTGCTGCTGTTGCCATTGCTGTCATGAGCCACCCGACAGTGGCACGCACGACCCGTGTCAAAAAACATCGAGGAAGTCACGTTCGGTCAATTAAAAAACACAACCGTATATATTATACACAATGGCCGTGTACGGCAAATATTATAATATTGTCGTCGTCGTCGTGTCAACGGCCAACGGAAACATGCGTCGTGGACGACGAGTCGACGATGACGGAAGTTCAACTATACATGTATATATATATATATATATATATATATATATACACGATTAAATAATAAATATGAGAGAGCAAAATAATTGGTGTATAATATTATACTTAAACTCTCCAAGTGTAAGTCACCAATTGGAAAACTTTCGGGAAGAAATCATACTTATTTCCTTTCAAAAAATACTTTTGAAGTTTCAAAGCACAACGTGTATTTGGCATAGCAGAAATTTTTCTCTAACTATACCAACGGCATACACCGCGGTGGGTGGTACCACATGTTATTATAGATCAGTAGCACATTCTTCTCCTTGAAGTTCCTAACCGTTTAGATGTTATAATTAATCATAATAACCATAATGACCGTTCGAACTAGATCAACCCATATCGTGTCGAATGAAACACGCACGACCAGGATATTCAAACACAATATTTTTCCTACCTCCTGATACTTCCTTTATATACTTGCTTTTCCTTCAATTGTTTGTTAACTCCCGGAGGATAAGTAATAATTCTATTCCGTATAGACTGTTTTGTATGGTGTAATACCAGAACTGGCAGAACCATACCATAATAAAAGCTCTCTCTCTCTCTCTCTCTCTCTCTCTCTCTCCTATCTCACCATGTTGTATCAACTTTATAGTTTAAGACGTTTAAATAAATGGCAAAATTAACAAAACACTAGTATGTATATGTTTAAGGTTAAAAGAACGCTTATGTATGAATCATGAATGCATAAGCATACTTTTATACCTGCAAACTGTATATACTGATAAAATCTAATGTAAAATGCAGCATTAATATACGAACCCATACTAACCATCAATATAATATATTTATTTTTTGTTGTGTAACACTGATTGAAATTAGTGCCAACACACTTCGAGCACAAATTAATGGGACTGCATATAGTGCATATTGTTATTATAATTTAAATGTATATACAAGGCGATTATTAAATAAAAACTACATAAACTATATTTTAAGTTTTCCATTTTTTAAATATTTCCAAAGTTAAGATATCATTTTTGATATTTTTATAATCAATGTGGAATAATACCTAATATAATTGTCGAATATATCTACTTCAGAACATAAAAGTTTTTTGTTAACACTCATAATTCACAACAATACTCAAATCATACAACGAAACCATTATTGTTAAATAGTTGTGACGAAAAATTCAAAATTAATGTTTCAATAAACACCCCAAATACGGATTACATAAATATGATATATATGCGTTAGTTTCACAAATCATTGGCCACTTGTTATTGTACTCGATGTTGATACAATATACCAAATGGAAAAAAGAGTACGACTTCCAAAAAATTTAAATTAAATGAAAAATTGTTTGATATTATGTTTCATAAGGCCAAATGTTCTAAACATGTATAAAACAATACAAATGTATAGTAAAAGTATTATAAAATATCAACTATTGGCCAGGAAAGTATTCAAATTCTTCCAAATATACACATTACACATAGCATATGAAAAAGGGTATTTCGCAGATATCGGCTAACGGTTATGCGTTTGTTTCGAATTCACTTATCACAAGAATAAATTCAGTGGGGTATTATATTAGTAGATAGTAATATTTTGGTATTTTGTGTACTTATGCCAATTATGCCAATTAAATAAATAAATAATACACATTTTTGATATTTTTCTTTATCTTATGTACCTATGTAAATACGGTTCGTATGGACAAAAACCCGTCTACATATTAACAGTTTAAAAAAATTATCACACGATGTGCAGGGAAAGAGAATGCGGTTACCGTAAAATTAAACGGTGTGTATATGAACTCGTATTGTATACCTGCATAGTGCATTATATGTGTGTGAAACGTTGCTCGGGGCTAGCTGACTTCAGTAGTCACGATATCCGCGGCAAGGGTTACGAAATTTCATCAAGTCCACAAATATATACATAATATATAATGTAATATACAATGGCACGTTGTAGTATAATGCTACCGTGATGAATAATATATTAATGGTCAAAAGGGAGGCATGCCACATTTACATATAGATGCACGTATTTTATCCAATAGCGCGGGTGAGAGGAATATTACATGATTTTATTCCACCGAGGTTATTTCATGTATCGGGTATACCTAATAAAATTTTTTTTCCTCCCCAGTCCCCGTTCAAAATGATAAGAGGAAAATTTTAATGCCGTTTGAACATATTACGTGCATAAACGCCACTGTTCCATATAGGTATTCCGCTTTCTCTGCGTGGTATCGAGTATTGTATGACATGATGAGTGATGACAGTGATCTCTACTATATTATTATGAGTAAGTAGTCTGTGTAGTGTTCTAAGAAGTCTCATATTACCTATTTTCAGCTGATAATTAATAATAATTCAAATGTAACATGCGAACTGCGAACCTTTGGTATTGGCGGTATTCATGATATGTGATCAATATTGTCGAATAACTTTAAAATTGGTGAAGACACGTTTTATAACGTCATTAAAGCGTACTACTGTAGCCCGATGACGCACATCAAAAAAATATCAAACAGTCCGTGGGATTAATTGTTATTGAAATTACAAACGTTTCAAGGACAAAAATAAACGGAAAACTACCGAAAAAACAAAAACCGTACAGTTTGCGGTCATTTTCAGTCAGCCAGTGTAGTCAGTGAAAGCTGGGTCAGCACCACCACATCATAGCTAGGACGACCGCAGAACGATTATCGAAAATTATAATACAATTTGAAGAAAAAAATAGCCACAATCGATACGGAGTGTTTTTTGAAATTTAACAAAAGAAAAATTGCATATAATTTTCAACAATAAAAATACGCGCTCCTCTTCTCTCGCACAAGCAAATTACCTACATACATTTATTTTATGTCTCAGTCAGATATTTCAACAAGCAGTTGTGTTGTATTATACACTATTTATTTAATACAGTACACTTCTACAGTACGACATGCGACGACGTATATGGTATGTTATGTAGGTCTATTATGGTTTATGTATATTGTGTATATATATATATACATTATGTTATTTGGTACATAATATGTATAAATAGTCACAAGTCACGTAGTGCGCAGCAGTTGGCGTGTATACAATAAGAGGGATGTATGCAGTTTAATGTTGTAATACACATCTGTTTGGTGATGGTGATATTATTACATATTATGAGCAATAGTCGCATTATCACAGAGGACAAATTAATCAGACCGAATAATAAATAAAAGGGAGAAAGAAAGAGAGACAGATAGAAAGTGTGTGCGTGTATAAGTACAAGTATATGTCTCGAAATCGTTAACTGCAAATATACATAATAATTATACCGTCATACTTGTCAATTATTTGCTAAATCGTTGTATCCTTCTCATTAAGGGGATTGTAAGCCATGATTTTTTGTCTCTGTCAATCATATGCAAACATAGGAATTTAGACGTTATCTATTTCTTACGTATCGATCGATCAATGAATGCGATAAGAATTTTGAAAACTGATTTAAATTCTTCGTTAAGTCTACTTTTCCACTTTTTTCATTTTGTCCCTTAAAATTTAACAAAATGGAATTAAACGAATTAGTTAGGTACATAAAAATCAACAAAAGTTAATTTTTGGGAATGTCAAGTGCAAAATTTAAAAAAAGTGGGAAAGTTGATCTAAAGTAGACTTAACGATGAATTCAAATCAATTTTCAAAATTTTTATTGCATTAATTAATCGATCGGTACGTTGGAAATAAAAAACGTCTAAAATCCTAGTTGCGCGAGTGATTGACAAAGACAGAAGATCATGAATTACAATTTACAATCCCTTTAAAGTTTGATGTATAGTTTCTGATTCATATGAATTTAAAACCATTTGCGTCTGTCATCTGATATTTTCAAAAAATTATATTGGTGATGAAAACTTAATCAACAATTTAAGTAATAACAGCAAAATAGAAACAATATTTTATTTTTCATTTTTTACTTTTGTCGCGGAAATAATATTATAAATTCAAATAGTTCACAACTCATATTTTTACACAGTCAACTTTGATAGTAACATTGATGTTCATGATATTATTATATCGTCGGAAAACTTTTATTCATCGTCCCTTGGAGACTTTAATAACATATTATGATAAAATACTCAAAGAGAGATTATGGAGTATGATGTTCAGCGAATAGGTGTAGTCCAATAACTGCGCGCGCTATTAAATAACCCACACTTGAACGGATTTTTATATAATTTAAACAATACATTCATAGGCCATACAATAGCGCACATAAGGCTCACGGGCTGTGTTATAGGTATTTTCTAACAAATTTAATGGTCTTGTGCTAGACCCGTTTTTGGATATTTCTAGTTAATAGTTAGATCATTAGAAGGTTAGAACACATTATATTACTATAGTATTACGTCGATGTCGTCATTACTGCATACACATCCCGTCACGGCGTCACAGTAGGAGTGAGTTGGTTTCAACTCTATTATATAGTATACTAGTATACATTAAAATAATGTGTTCTATTATTTTAATTCGTTAAGTATACACCACACAAGCGTATGACGTAATAGTAGGGAGACCTTCGGATACCTTCTCTGCGGGATATTCTGTCGGTCGAAAGTAAGTAAGCCCATATTCGTAAACATCCCTTAAATTTACATTTTTATTGTACACACATAACAAGACAATCTTCATCGTAGACTAAACATACTGCAGCACGACCCGCTCTCCCGTCGAGTGCAGGCCGTTTCTCTCGCCGATAAAAATTAATTACGTCACACACACACACACACACACACACACACACACATACACGTGCACACACACACACACGTACATATACATATACGAACGAAATAGAGCCAACGCAGCAGCAGGACGAGAGTATATAATAATAACAGTAATATCTATTTGCCTCGGAGAGGTCATGATACCGTGTGTGTGCGTATGTATAATACTGAGGCAAGATTTATTTTTATTTTTTTCGTTTCCATCTCTCTCAGCGACGACAGCGACAACGTTAGGCGGTGTCCACATACACACACACACACACATACACACACACACACACACATACACACACACACATACACACATACACATACACACACATAGATATGAGAATTATTATAGGATTCGTGTGCGAGATAAGGATATAATATATATATATATAAAGGTAAGGTACTTTGCAGATTACTCAACCGAGCGGGTCCAGTCACGATTTTTAAGTATTAAAAAACAGCACGTAGCATAAACGTGAGAGAGAAAGCAGCTTCACTCATAATATATATACATACTCAGTATATATACACACAGACATTGCTTAGCAGAGGCATACGGCAAAATATACAAAAAACGGCCACCGATATGGGTCAAATGCGCTCCGCAGCAGAATAACCCAGATCAGAACGCCACGAGGATCAGGATGTCACACTATAAGTTGATTGTGTTTGTTGTACGTGTATACGTATAGATACGTATTAAAATATATTATATATTTAATGATCCACGAAGACTACATGTGATGTGTAATACGCTGAACCCTTAGTCAAACAAAGCACTCGCAATAGTCGACCGATTTGACGAATCATGATTTATAGCATTTTAAAGTACCTATTAATATAACGACCTTTCGTCCCTACTACGCACAAACGACGTAGTACTTTCTGATCAAATTGTATACCTACACGCGAAATAATATAAAACTGCCGTTAAAAAAAACCGTTGAACTTTTAATCATTAACAGCAATAATGCTCGCACATTTCGTTATTACGGCTTCGACCGACTGTCGTAGAACTTATTTATTTATTTTTTATTTGCTGTACGCAATATATCTTCCGAATTCCTAGGGAAATAACTCTTATCACACAAAAAGTAACTATACGATTAGTTATTTAGTCGTATAGACGTATAGTGTAAAGTATTTGTAACGGAGGTAAATCCAGATGTATTATGTTTATTAGTTTTGACTGAACATGTTCTGCCATTAAAGAACCGAGGCGTCCGAAGCACACTTAAATTTCATAATAACTTATGAAACCACACCGGGTGTTTTAGTTATCAAATCACACACTGAACTCACTAAAAAAAACTGGTACTATCAAATACTGTTTAAACATTTCCTCCTATAATAATTATTATTGTTGTTTGGGCACAAGGAAAAATCGGATATTATTACAGTGTTAGAGCAACAAACAAAGTTAAATTCAAATTAATCATGACAAAATACGAGTTCGAGTTTCAGTACATTTAATAATGTACCTAATAAATTTATGCATGTTATTCATGTAATCTTTAATTGTAAATCTATGATAGTAACAAAAGTATTCACCATGTTTTCGAAACAAATCTTTTTAAGTTCTAATGAAATTGTGAGTAATATTATTAGAAAAATTATTTTGATGTAATAATAATGTTAATCTTAAATATTAATCTTATGGTTGTACACGATGAACAGCATTTTACTGAGTTGCTGCGTATACGTGTATAAATTTTGTTTAAAAATAAAAATAAAAATCATGAGGAAACTAATGAATCAAACAATTCGTGTGAATTCTGAATTTACTTAATAATAATAATAACTTCTTTATTTATGGAGTTAAAAAAAATCTATTTTACATAGTATAATTAATTAATAACAGGTTAATTTTTATATATATATATATATATATATAATATCATCTGGTTTTACAAATTTATAAATTGACAAATAGTAGTAACTATAATAATATAACAATGGTAATATTTAACTGATAACAATTAAGTTATAATGACAACAACAACAATAACAATATTAATAATAATTAGAATATTATAATAAATATGAATTCAAATTAATTATTTAATTGACTTTAAACTTAGTTTAAATTGCATTAGATTTTTACAGTTTAAAATATCAATATTTACGCCATTTCCCATATACATTAGAATATTAGTGAGAGAAAGATTGGTTACCTTTTCATTAGTGTTTTCAATAAAAAATATATCTTTTGTTTTAGTATTAACTGAAAGTACTTTAAATTGAAGTTTGTTAAGAAGATTCGGGCAGTCTAATTTGTTACTAATATAAAAATATATGTTAATTTTTCTTATTTATTTTAGTGAATTAATTTCAATCAGACTCAAAATTGTATCATAACACAAGTGAGAACTGAGAAGGTCTCTGAAAGTTGCATTTAAACGATAAATAACATAGAAAATTATTTTAGACTGATTAATTGATGGTTCTGGAAGACAGAATCGTTATACGAGATCAGAGAAGCATACGCATGACGAGATCACACTAAAAAGAGATATACTATTTTTAAAATATCCGAACAACGAAATTCAAAATAACTTCTTTTCAGGAAATATAAATTATATAAAACTTTATTTTTTATGTTTTGTGTGTGTGTGTGTGGAAAGTAAGCTTTAAATCAAATAAAACACCTAGATCTTTGGCTATGTTCATTCGTTCAATACAACTATAATTTATTACATAATTATTTATTATGAATTTTTTTTTTTAATGTAAAAGTCATTATTGAACGTTTATCAGTAATTAGTTTCATGTGATTGTTAACAAAAAATAGTTATCGATATCGGATTGAAGACAGGTAATATCTGAAGGGATAATAGATATAAATGTATAGGTATAAGTAATTAAGTTATTCGCTTTTCGACCAGTTATAATAGAAATAAATCCGTATATAATATGTAATAAACATTTTATTGAACACTTTCATTTTTGTTTTCGTTCACGTTCGTATCAATAGGCGTGCATACACTTGACATTGAATAATATACATCGTTGTCCGTTGACCTTAAAACACGTCTTCGGAAGAGTCTTGTTGTTTACGGATATGACCTAACAACCCGTACAAGCCGCGTTCCAAAGATCAAATACATATTATTATGCACGAATAAAAATATTTACTATAGTAAAACAATATTTTACCATTACTAAATTGGTATCTATCCATTCGAGTACAATTTTTTAACACACGCATTGTTCGCGAACGGCCTTTTGTTCTATCGTCAAATTGATTTTGGATAATTTACATGATAAACGTACACTCGTTCGACCACAGTCGTGTATGTGTACGGCACGGCGTACCTACAAACTGACAACATTTCACGCTATCTCAATAAAAAAAAAACGTTATTAATAATTTAGTTCGTTTATAATGAGACGCATTGTGTAAGACACATATATTATTGTATCGACACAGATATATCAACTATAATAAATTAGCCTGCCAACTTAGGCACAGCGCACTTTCTCTGCGCGTCATGTTGCAATTATAATATTGCATTGGTTTGTACGCAACGTCGCGCTGGATTAATAAGCAAAACCGCACGTTCTATATAAATAAATTATGTGACACAAGATGAAGATGAGGGCGATATAATAACAATACGCTTACAATGAGAACGTCAAAACTCGTCGTACGGTGGAAATATGGCTGTGTGCAATATACAAATTATGCGAATTTGAGTATATATTCAAAACCTACTCAAAAGTGCATTTAAATTGCACACATGGGTCAAAACTAATCGATGAACAGCCACAATAATTAGTGCAGAATATAAACTGACTGAATCGTGTTCAGTAAACAAAACGGCGAAATGAATCTGATGCCAGACTTCAGACTAGTCGAAACGATGAATATTTTTCTGGTCGTGTCTAAGTATAAGTATGTATTATACAGTTAGGGTGTCACGCCTGACAAAACCTTCAGTCGCAATTGCTGATGCATTGCAACCGTTTCACACGATGTTTTGGGGGGAAGTGTCAAGGTTCGATGCGAGCAAACGGCTCCTGACCTTTAGAGGGGAGAACGCAACCACGTGTGGAAACTGCTACCCATGTAAGAGTGCATATAAATACAATAATAATATATATTCTACACAGTGAACATTGGTCGACCAGAAAGACCTTGAATGACGCCAGCAATACGTATGAGTGTATAACGCGGAGATAGGTCTTTTGAACAGTCTAAATGCCTGCGTTGTTTGTTTTTGTTGATCACAAAGGATATTTTTCAAAGAAATAAGACATGTTGAACATTTAAAAACAAACGTATAAGTAAGTACGCTTTCCTTTTAATCGATTAATTTGTGTAAGAATTGCACTTTACTGCAGAGGCTAGTCATTAAAGGGGTTGAAATGTACCTACAAGGCTACAAAGTTAGACAGATTTCGTCTACAAACGAAAAATAACGAAATTCCAAAAATCGTACCGTCCAAACGCGTGTAACATTTATCAAATGCATAGGCACCCAAAGGGGGACAAGATAAGCAATTTAACAAAAATATGCTATGTTGATGTTAAAATACTAAAAATATATTAAAATATTAGCAATATTTTTAATAATAATTGAATATTTATAATGTTAGGCGAAGCACTTCCATCGTAAACAAATGCTGTCAACATTTGTCGGTATACAAACGCCAAACGGGTATACGATGATTTGTATGCAACTAGTAGTTGCCAACTACACTCGACTCGAGGAACCATCACGCGAAGACACAATAACAGACATCGCAGACCTCCGCCATGGCATAATTATCTGTACATTTCATTCGGCGTTATCACGGTGAAAAATGTTCGTGACGAGTACCTATATTTATAATATATATACGTGTAGAGTTATTATAACTTGGAAGATACGTCAAACGAGTTTTTACTACTATTGCAACAACTATGCTGGACTGGCTGTTGGACCCGTCAGAGACAGTGTGTTTGTCGGTGTGTTTGATTGGGTCGGAGAATAATAATTAAAAAAGCGCGGGCGAGTCACGACACTGGTGGGCTGAGCAATATTCTTGGGGGAATATTCCACAAAAAATATGTAATATCGTAATCAATGAAGTGGCGACCGACGGCGATGTTCTACATATTATAATAAACGTTCTATTAATAATGATATCAAAAACATATTATACGCCCATCATTCCACAAAACTTGTACTTAAAAGTTAAAACTAATTCTTTATATACACATTACAATGTTAAACATCAGAATATTATAATTGCTTAAAATTAAAATATTATATCTCGTACTCCATAAATCCTACTAAATACTGGATTAGCTGTAATCTGTAATTATAGTTTTTAAAATAAAAACTTCATTAAAAATTGGTACATAAGTTTTATCTTCAAATTTCACAAATTAATTTTTCATTTCATTATATGGATTACCACCACATTAATATATTATATTTTGTATGCACTCGAAAATTGTATAAACGTAATTCAAATATAGTGGCATATATGTATAGGTAGTGTGAAATTAGCCTGAAGTAGTATATAAGTACAATATGTATAATATGAAATATTTGATAGATTTCGAAAAAAAAAACAATAAATTCTAATAAACACTGTACGACTTTCAACCCCTTAAGCTATTTCTAGAGAAATCCGTTGTTTACGTTACTATAATTTTAGCGTAGTCACTGATTTAAGAACAATGATTATAATATTGTGTAAAACACTACATATCATAATACATATGAAAAACAATACACCAGATATTACAGATATATAACAGTGAAAATGTAGTATATGCACTTTAAATAACCCAATATGCACTAATTTAAAATTTTATATTTACCCTGTAATTTCTAAGTAGATTAAAAAAAAATAAATGGTTTTATTGGTGTATAATAAAAAATAATACACAATTTCCATGATCAAAAAGTAATATTGAGAACTATAAACTCACAATTTAGTATTTACATAACAATTTAACAATGCTATAAAAATCAAAATAAGTAATAACGACTAAACCGTGGATATTCCCATTACCCTATAATAAAATAAATAGATCTACACATGAAATAAATTATGGTTTGGCGGTATATTATCATGTAAACACAATATACCATTTAGATTATATACTCGCAAAAAACGTAACCGCTCCTATATATAGAAACCCCTATATTATACAATTATATATTTATATGGTCAGTTGTCAAAAAGAAATTAACACGAATATTTTTAAGCTTACTCGTGGGTAGGCACACCGTATCACAGGAATAACGGCAAATGTTGTGTGACTATCGTCCAACGAGGACTAAAACAATAACGCAGTCATCCACAATATATATGAATAGACATTAGACTGCATTTATATATATATCGTAAATTTGTGTGTTGTATAAGCACCACTAATAATGTACCCCATGCCCCCATCCCCATACCAATATGGCATATTTAAAAAAGTTATTAATATTCAGTTACTTTTATTTTATTTGATGGTTATCAACGGGTTCACTCTTTTAAAAACATGTATAAATCACATGATTACAATAGTATTGAGTTATGATATAATACATTTAATTTTTTCTATAAATCCACGATGATCGCTTTTCATAGTGGCTGAAATTAATTTTAACCCGAAGCAGATTAACCAGCTCCGTATGAAATGATATTGTCTGCGACTAACTTAAATATGAGTAACTGCACTGCGTAAACACACTTACCTACACGAAATATTGTAATCGCAGTAGGTATTAACATTTCGTTAACAGTGTAACACGAACAGTTGGATAATATATTAATATGGACAGTTTTTTCGATCCCGACAAAAGCCTATACTAGACATTTAAAAGTAGAATTTTTAAGGTTTTCTCGCTAAGCACAAATTTTTTGATTTATACAAAACATGAACAAATTTTGGGAATCATATTGTCGTTTTGTTGGTTAGCATGAACAGAAAAGTCATGTTCTATTTTAATACATAATTTTATTTTTTGATATTACAGCTATATTTATTGCTTATAAGTTATAAGCAATTGTTTTAAGAAGTAACATGATTTAAATATAATATAATGATATAATATATATTTCTTAAATGCATAATAAAAGTTCGGATAATTCCAAATAAAATCAATGTTGTAGGCGTATAGTATATGTATAGTAAATTATTGCAGTTATTGATATGTAATAGTCTATTAAACCATAGATTAATTAATATACATTACCTACTAAATATAATATTTAATCTATGATTAAACCTACTCTGATAACATGAATTTAGTCATATCACTCGTATGTATAATTCGCTTAAAACGAATTAAATTCGTGTTGAGCAATGAGCAATGAGCATAGACTTATTACCAATTGTTTTAACACCAATAGGTCATTTTGTTGTCTTGTCGATTTCGTGTTAAAGAGGGAATACTGTATTATAATTAACAAAGAAATTAACTCCGTACCTAGCAGCCGGATATATGCGATGCGACGTAACGGTACAAAAAGAGCCTTTGGAAATAATTTTATCTCTTATGCCCATACTACCATCGCACTGTATATAGGTATACGTAATAATACATCTCGTGCGCCGCGTATTGTATGTGACTACGAGGAGACGATGACGATTAAGTATATAGGTATAGGAATAGGATATATGTACATTGTACAATAGTATAATATATATGTTTTATGTATACACATACGACAACAGTGGCCTCGAAAGGTCAAATCGTATATAAGCGTATGTGTGTGTGTGTGTGTGTGTGTGTGTGTATGTATGCACGCGTGTGCGCGTGTGTATGCATGTGTTTTTCTACTGGAGGTCCTACTGGAATATATACAGATAAAAAAAATAAATACACGATATATATATGTACCTATGTATATTTTTATGCGGCCGTTTTATGTGTTGTATATATATATAACGTGTCCGCCGGACTTCCAAAACGGGAGGACCGGTGCGGCGTACCTCGTTGATCGTTCGCAAACCAGTATTTTCAGCAGCCAAATGTCATTCCGCCGGGACTGCACAATTCTCTTCTTTTCATCTCTCCATTATGTTAATAATTCTGCCGGCAAAACCGGTCACCCAAAAGTACAAGTATGACCCGATACACGCGTGCTTTCCCCCACTCAGTCGGATGAACATTGGGAGGGAATACCTTTTGTAAATATACGCGTTCACACAATTTTTTTAACGAAAAAATAGCGTCCTATTGAAGATATCCTACAGATATTTCCCTATCCACTTCTCCAACAACCCTCTCAAGCTCTCAGCAGTGTATTCTTCATTAGTAATTTTATGTCGATATCTATAGTTTTTTCTACTATATACAAAGAAAAAAAAATCGGGTCTCATTAAAGATGTGTGCAATTATATATATATATATTTATATATCATCAAAAAATCTTAATAATAATAATAATAATAGTAATAATAAATATTATTGACATGCTGTGATGACGGGCGACGATATACAAAACGGTTATTTAACACTTTGGGATGAGTAAGTGTTCACATATATCATGCACCATATCATATCGTATTTCTGAATAGGATAAATTAGACTTGACCACGCAATTAACCACAATCGACCGCAAGGGTTAATAGTATTAGATTTTGAAACGAGTTATTCAAACCAATAGCGATGACACACGATAAGGATTCGAGTTACTTTATTTTTATCTAAATGGAAATGGAATTGTTGACCACAGCGGCACAGCTGCAATTGATAAAAGTTTCCAATCTTGTTAAGTAGGTTCCGAAAACTCAAGGGGTCATCGTTTTAAAAATGTTTAAGTTATAAAAGTAAACCAAAGAAAATACATAAAACATAATTTAAAAATATACATTCTTATAATTTATACGATATAATTCGTTTAATGCGAAAGACATTTAATGTATAAATTGGTTAAAACGTCATAGTGTTCGTATAATAAAATATAAAAATAGAAATTTTCTAATTTGAACAAATTAATAAATAGTTGTTCATCTATTCATCTATATGCTCGTCTATATGTTTAGAAAATAGATTTTAATAACTTCCACAATTTTAAAGGGAACAAATTTATGTTAAGAGTCAGTGTATGTTAATAACTAAATATTTCACATAATTTTACTTAAATAATTTTTTGAATCACTTTTCATTTAATTTATTAACAATGTTGATTTAACTATGGATTTTGTTATTTAAACAACTCATTGGTCATCAAAAATTGTTAATTCCGGTTTTACACTAGCATTGTTTTCCTACAAACCTCGAGAAACCGGAGACAATATAAGAATAATTCACCGACCTTATCAAAACTGACGACAAAATGTTCGTATTTCTGGAAACATTTTGGTGTCCATTCAAAAGTGGTAAAACATTAAAGGATTTCTGTGTTTTTTTTTTTTTTTGCAACTTTTGTTTATTTCATATTTTTTGGTGTACTCGTAAACAGGTGTGGTATTATAAAATATAAATAACTGATACAGTTATGAGTTTATGACGATAATCATTAATCACAATGTTTTTATTTGTGCTTATCTATGCACCGTAAACACCCCTATAACAGCTATAACAAAAACACATCGTGAATATTTTGTTTCGTAAATGTTTTTATGTTTCCAATCAGTTACTTTTAGTTAAAGAGAAAGTTGTTGTTTCCAATTAGTTATTAAAATAGAAAAATTATGAAGTTGACTAAAATAATCGAATTTGTGATAAGTTTTATTGTATATACAAATTTCAAGTCATCATTTTTAAGGTAGATAAAAAACATTTATTTCACTGTTAGAACAATAAATATTTTAAAATTGGAAAAGCAAATAAAACCTTAAAAAGTAAAACAATTAATATTAACTATTATAGAGTTAATTAGATTGAATACAAGCCTGAATGAATACCTGGTACACCTACAAGGCTATGAATGCCAAGAAAATATTATTTTCTTACGAAATGTTGATTATAATAAAAAAAAAAAAAATGGTTGGGTAAAAATGTAAAATATGTTATTTACAAAACGAAGAAATATATTCGTTCTCACGTAAGGAAGTGTTGAAAGAAGAGCGTTAATTAAACGTAACAAATTTAATTGAAAATAAAAATAAAAATATGTATAATAGCCAATAGGTATGTCAAAATTGGAGTATATTATAGTAATTAATTACTAATTACTATCAAATATTTCTAAGATAATGACCATTTCCTGGTACACAAATGATCGAAAAACAATTAGGTGTCGCAGGCGTACATATTAGATATCTTATTATTATTATAAATATATTATAAAACAGTATTTATAGGCCCGAGATTCGTAGTCATTTTTTATTTGATACACGTGTTTATATATTTTATCACCATCGGAGAAAATGTTAATTGCACATAAATCCTGGATCGCGGTCTTGGCATATTTACAATCATTTACCCGGATCTCGCGAGTGTCACCCGTTCGGGCTGTTTTTCCTCCACAATATAACTTCATTTCCCCGCGTAATAAAAAAACTCGCTTGTACCACACGCTTGCCAGTCCTCCACAAGTGGGTCTCAATATACATTTACTTATATTATATTTATTTATTATTTAAATATACATTGTACCATAAGCCTATAGGCTACATTCATATATTCATTTATTTATACTACCTACATAAGTAGGAAATATATTAATATATTTGTATGGCACTATGACGTAAAGTTACGTATACATAGTAATGAAAACTTGATAATTCAATGCTCCAAAACAATGGGAGAATTAAATTCTATGCTGGTAAGCCTGTAAAGGATCTGATTAGAATGATATCTTTAAGCAAGAGGGTATGTACTAAAATAGAATATTTTATGTTTAATTGTTCATAGCTGTACACCAATCCAGAGCGCAGGGGTCCGTACGAGAGAGATCATTACCAACCCCCACCCCCGAGAGATGAATTTACATGGGCAATTTGACAATTTAGTAAATTTTTTAATGTTATTTCAAATATATTCATGTTATACTATTTGATTATTTTTGCTCTTTTTAATCAGCAGAGGTCTTGTTATCATAAATAATATGTATTCACATGATTATATGGATATATATTATAATTATTATATTATAATTGTTATTCGCGTCTCCCGGCTAAATCATAGATACGGTTGAAGCCACGGACTACGGTAGATTATAGATTAAAGATTATTATCTACCGTGGTTGCAGTTGTACAATGGATACTAAGGTATGAATACGCACGCCAGAGTATTTAATTTATTGGCGCTATTGCGTAGGTACATAGATAGATTTCATTAATTAATGTAGACAAAATAATAGACCATTTTCCTAGAAAAAAGGTGCTAAGGTTTTGTATTGAAAATTAAAAATAATAAACTTGTGTACTTTGCTGACTATGATGATTTGTTTTTAATAATGTAAAATTTTAGTGACACAAATATTTGCTAGAGAAGACTGATTATTCTAACTTCTAATAGATGAAAAAAGTTTTTCTCACCCTCTCTACATCAGAATGATGTATAAATTAATAATATATTTTTAACTATTTCACCCCTTCCCATCCGTAGCCTAGGTTTGGGAACTCTTCTGCTAGTACCTACGCCGCTAGGTATACTCGTACATAATTAGCTTAGCCGTCAAAATGTTGTGCATGTGATCGACGATACGTGGAAAAATTATACAATAATATCATAATGTCGTTAAAGTTGTACTTACAGACAAAAAAATCTGGAAAAACTGTATCCGGTACAAGACTACGAGCAGGTTGTGATAATATGTTTTTGGTTTTCAGCGGGATACACACGAGCTTTGGAGTAGCTGTGAAAAACAGACGGACAACGAGCACAGACGTACGGTACGCGCGACGTAGACACTCGCGAGGGCAGCACACAGACGAGTGGACGCGAACGGTTGCGAGTTTCAATAAAACGTTACTAGCGGTGGCCGACCGTCGACTGACGGGCGACGGGCCGAGACCGAGGAGACCGAGCACACGTACCGTTCTCGCCCGGCGCGGTGATCTTTGGCTGCGCACCGCAGGCGACCGGTTCGGCTGTGGCGCGCGAATACGAACCTCGCGGCCGATATTGCCGTTTTTCCCGTACAGGTCACCGCAAACGTCGTAACCTGGGCGCTAACCCACCTCGTCAAAAACAAAACAACTCGTGCATTACAACAACAACAACGACAATTTATAATATTATTGACAATCATCATTATTATGATTATTGCGCTGCAGTAGCACGTATTTAGAATAAAGCAAGTGATAAGCATAGGTTCTCCCTCTCCACTCGAGCTTCTCTTTAAGATTCTGAGAGAAACGAAAAATGTATTGGTTTTATTATGATGTGTTTCCTTTTTTGTGTATGTTCATGTACACGATTTCGACAAGAAGAATTATCCCAATCATCACAATCATAGGAGGTTTTTGATAGAAAATGTACAGCGTTTAGTAGGTATTTTGACTTTTGCCACTTTTGAGAGCTTATTTTTCTAATCTCTCAATAATTTTCCGAATTGTTGAGAAGAACATAGAAAAATTACACACAACTACAACTGAGATCGAGTTTTGAACCCAGCAATGGCACAGTACTTTGGTCTCTATTAGTTTATTACTTATGTGAAGAATATTTTGTAATTATGATACTAGTAAATACTTGTATTTTGTAATAGTAATTTATAGATATTTTCATTATTTTCGAAATATTTTAATAACATTTTTGCTGATTATAGGCACTTCAAATTTTCGATTTATAATTAAAGCTACCTTATTTTCTTAGTTTTACTAGCTACTACGATCATGCTATCTTTATAGAAATATAAACCGATCCACCTGTCACTCAAAATTGGTTTTTCGAGGGTACAATGGTTTCAATTTTAAAAAATCAATACAGTATATAGTAATGTTAATCACCGTCCCTATATCTTTCCAAACATGGAGTCTCGTGTTTTATCTTACATTTTCAACTAGATATTATTTTTTTTCTTTCCTAACGCTTAAATTGCAAAACCATAAGACAAAAATAAATATTATTAATTTATTCTTATCTTATTACTATCTCAATTGAACTACCCTACGTTATAATTAAAAATTTGTAAATTTTGTTTCTAAAGTAAAATTGTTGAGTAGGTGCCTGGGACATAAGGTCTAGGAAAAATCACCCATAATGTACCGTTAAAACGTCACCAGAAAATAAATCAAGCACTTACACGTGATGAAGTTATGATATCGCTTCGGTTTCAAACTCGTGCGTGGCGCGCCTGCCTCGAAAATAGAACAATTTTCGACGGAGCATTGAATGCCGCATCGCTGACTCGAAATGAAAACTTTCATCAAAGAATCGTCTTTCGTATCGGTAAGTACTCCGTCTAGATTTAATATTACAAATCTGATTAAGCTCAAAGCTGTAGTTACGGATAATATAAGTTATACCACTTATAGCAGTTAATTGTTTCCAAAGATATTTTAAATGTGTCGCTACATTCTAAACCGTAGCGCAAAATCTATATATTGACGTTTAAGTGACTTGACATTTGAAAACTCCACACTAGTTTTGTTAAACTGGGAATGTCCGCAATCCACTTCATTACTACATTTTACGTATATACTCGTACATAATACATAGGTAAAAAGTATTATCGATAGTATTATCGAAACGTAATCCGTCTCATATAACATCATGACTTTCATTTCGCGTAGAACGTCTTCACGAATGGTACATGCATTAAAAATGAAAATTTGCATAATAACGCGTATAGATACAGACGATTGCAGACCCCATGTCACCGTAACAAAAACAGTTAAGCAATAATAATAATAGTAATCATCATCATCAATGCAATTATGCATTATAAATTACAATAACATAATATACATACATACGAGTAAACGCATCGCACCGTGTTTGACCAGAGATGAGGTAAATATATTTTATTATACAATTCGACGTGAATACAAATATGTGTATGATCATATACATACTATATACAGGGTATTTCTGAAATGATTGAGGCCCATAGTATATGATTTTTTTGAAATTTTTTTTTATTTTCAAAATCTAGGTTTATTTAAATTATTTTTATAACAATATCTTAAATGTAAAAATAATTACTCAAAATGTCTTTTTTGCAAAATTCTCATACGAATCGAGGTGTCGCTTCGTTTTCGCGCTTTTCGAACGTTTTTTACCGCTCAAACCGCCGACTAAAAAAAGAGTTGTGCGACACATCAATTTGCATGAGAACACTTCAACATAACAGTGGTGATAATTATTTGTTGTCATTTTACATACAAGTAATACATTGTTTTACATTGTCATAATCATAATTAACTAGACTTTATTTAGAAATTTTTTATCTACAAAAGTTGTTCAATGTGACCCCCGTTAACTTCGATGCACTTTTCTTACCTAAAATTAAAACCATATCTGCATATTCAACGTTAGTGTACATTGTTCAAAATTTAAATTAAAAACTTTTAAATCTTAAAAACAAATTAAAACTGTTATTCAATGGCAAGTATTGGACTCAGCTATAATCAAACAACTAATGTTTTTTGTGTAAGAACTTCAGTCAATTCAATATTAACAATAAAAGTATAATATTACATAAATAATAAGTATAAAATAAAATGTTTATCTTAGATTCTAATTAATTATGTTACTGCAATATCTAAAAATTGGAAGTTCAGTATAAATAGAAATACAAATAGTTTCTTTTATCTCTAACATTTGAGTTATGATATTACGGATAAAAGTTATCATATTTTATTACCTGTACATCTAATGTAGTGCACAACTTAAATGTATGTCAGTAAATTTGATTATTTATAACTCTGTTAATACTAATTTCCTATTAAATCAATATTTTTATTTATTGACAATGTAAAATAATGAGTTTATTAATCATGTAGGTATGTTAAATAATTACAAATAACTATCACCACTGTTTATGTTGAAGTGTTCTCATACAAATCGATGTGTCACATAACTTTTTTTTTAGTCGGCGGTTCGAGCGTGAAAAACGTTATTTTTACATTTAAGATATTGTTATAAAAATAACTTAAATAAACCTAGATTTTGAAGATAAAAAAAAAATTTCAAAAAAATCTTCATTGGACCATCATACGAGGACGCGTATACTATGGGCCTCATTCATTTTAGAAATACCTTGTATATATACCAAGAGACGACTGGGTTCAACTATAACAACAAAAACAACAACCAAAATTCAAGTAAGCACTTACCGAACAACTACGTTTATAATAACTATACGATCACTATTATGTTATATACCTATACAATATGTTATAATATGTATTAAAATACCTCAATACATAAACGTCACAAACTTAATGATAATTTATAACGTGACATGTATAATATATGTAGTGTTATTGTTATACCGGCGATCGAATACATTATATATTCACTATAACCGAAAACCGTTTACATATAATATTGCTAGTGGGACTAATGGGACACATTTGAACATAGGTCGTAACTCGTATTATATACGGCAGCCGGTCAGTGAGATATAATAATATTATGCGTATTTATACATCTCGGGATGGAAATCGTGTTAGAATCGTTGAAAAAAAAATTATAATAACAATAATAATCATTTAACGTGTGACCATTTTTGTGTCCGCGTTGAAATTTCCGCAGCGCAAATAAAGCATTTTTCCAGCGTTGTAGCAAATTATGTCAACATTTCGTGAACGATAAAATAAAAAACAATTGTGAAAATCCCCGTGTACTTAATAAGGAGTTTAAGTACCTACAACTAAATGTTTTCTATCCCAGACGCTTAATGAAGTATAGGTATACTATGTAGGTAGTATATGCACAGTAGATATTTCGACAGACCTTTAACCTATCTACAATATAATGTTTCAACTTTCAAGGTAGATTTTAATAATTTTAATAAACAAATTTAATGCTTTTTAAAAAAAATGAGTACTCTCAAAGTGTTAACCTAATTACATCTATGTTTTAACAGTTATACATGTATATACCTACATATAGTTTGTAGTTATAACTTATACATAATCCAACAACCATATCTTATACAACAATATTTAATATTTCTAATCTACCTACTTACATTTAATTTGTTTATTATCTCAGGTTCCTTTTGCGTTCAAATGTTTAAAAAAAACTATCAGCTTTTAGCAATAATAGCTTGTGATATTCATTTTCAGCTTGAACTTGTTCAAGTACATAAAATAAATATACATTACAATCATAAATATTTAAAATATAGAGAAAAAACTACTTGAATCTTACATCTAAAGCTTTTTTAAACTGTCAATAGGTTTCACAACAAGTATATAATTTCTGAATATTCCAACTGCAGTATTTGTATAAGTTTAGCCAACGGTGTTGAAATTTAAGATTTCTTGCTTTATTTTTATCAGTTAATGGAAACGTATATGTTTCTAGTAAAATCCATAGATTAGTTAAAATCTATACAGATTAAAATATAAAACATTTAATTTCAATAATTAAATGGATGTGAAATTCTAAAATATGCATTTATGTTATACAGGTATAAACCTTACATATTCAATTACTTATTTATCTTCTAAATAAACTAACAATGGACGATATCAAATTACTTAAGTGTATATATAACTATACGTCTATACTCTATAATTTATATTAATATATTATAATTTATCAAATTTGTATGTAGCCGCTACGTATTAATACGTATTGTATTACGTATTCGTAAGTGAATCATGTATTACAAATAATAATCATTTTTTTCAATGAATATTAACAGTTTTTCTACAAAACATTATTTAGAAAATTCTTTAAAAATAAAAAGTTATGCTAATTATCGGGGGGGGGGTTGGTTGCCACTATAGCCTCCCCTTGTATACGCTCCTGTTTTTGACACTGCATAAGTTCAAAACGAAGTGAATTATGACTATAAGCTTTAAAGTATTATTGTCGACTGTCGTCATATTGTAACCCATGAATATGATTATATGGGACATGAGTAACAACCAGCAGCAAATACAGCACGTGCAATTGATATAAATTATGTCTAATTTTTACATCGATATCGTTTGGAGAAAGTTCCGTTCGATAGCAAATCGATAACGAGTACAAATCTGAAAAATTACTTTTCCTATACACTTGTTATTAATTTGTACATTTCTTTTTTACTTCTGCGCTTCGCCTGACCGATTTGTTCTATGGATTATTTGTATCACTCTTTAAATCGTAAACTAACCGCAATTGTTTCACGGAACATAAATCAAGAAAACGTAAAACCATTATTAATTGTACACAACTACGTTACACCAGGCCCGTGCGCATGCCCCCCCCATGTTGAACCCCCCCCCGTGATCGAAAAAATCATGTTTTTATTTTCGATCTATTACTTATATGTAATATTTTATAATCTGATTTGTAATAATGTATAACATATTATAGTACAATTACAATACAATATAATATAGTTATCTTCACGTTTACTGTTTATTGACTTTCGTCGTTGCCGTTATCGACAAAATATAATGACAATACAATTTATGAATATAAGTATAGAACATACACGTCGCACAATAATATTTTATTCGACCGCAATAATTAGTAGAACACAAGATTACGAGAAAACGGATTGCGGGTATTTTAAAAGCTGTTCATAATCATACACAACGATTGTAAGCTCACAGTGAGACGTTCGTTACAAACACGCCGTTAGAAATTACATCAAAATAGACATTCGAAAGTTTTTCAAAAAACCACGGCTAGAAAATGATGAGATAGTAAGTACATTCGATTTGAACATTATACAAATTAATAAATGCAAAACGAGACAGTATGTTAAAACATTTAAAAATTATATATATAAAACCCATGACTGGATTTGTGGTTGTTGTATATATACGTATCTATATTTATACATTTTTATGTGCTATTGGTTTTTTTTTTATGTGCACTAATTCATTAAAAACTCATGGGTCGCCACTGTTGTGTATGCGCGTGCGAGTGCTATAGACATAATATAGTCGTCCCATTCATAATTTGAAATCTATTGTTATCTAAATATTTTATTTTTGTATAATACATTTTATTAAATGCAAAATTTAAATCTATGAAGACAATAATTATTCAATTAATCTATTTAGTTTTTACATTATAAGGTATAGGTACATTATAGGTACTTACAAAATTAGTAATAAATATAAATATGTTATAATACTATTTGCTAATTATTAATGTATCTATTCATACATTTTTTTTTTCAAAACACCCCCCATTATGAAAGCCTGCGCACGGGCCTGCGTTACACTGTTAACGTCTGTTAACGTCATCATCATCCAATTACTCATTCGGTCATTTAGGATAACAATTAACAATATTTGTATCAGTTATCCTTTGTGGTGACTACAATCTACCTAATGTTACATGGTCATCTGATGAACTAGGGTTAATTGCCGCAAATGATTACAATATGGTTACCACATCTATTATAGACTCTTTTTCTTACTTAAATTTCTTTCAACATAACTTCCTTCCTAATAGTCATGGCAGCATTCTAGATCTTATTTTTTCAAACTCCAATAAAGTCACTAGCAGTACAGCAACTGAATCACTTGTTATTCCGGACCCTTATCACCAACCTCTTCACATAATATTTCCTTTCCAATCTGATAATGTGACAGATAACATCCATACCTATAAAGACTTCAAAGATGCAAACTACTCTGGTATATCGCAATTTGTTAACTCATTTAACTGGGAGTCTACCTTTTCTCAATATTCAATCGACGATGCTACCTCTATTTTTAATGAAGCCCTGCTTCATTCCATTGAGCTGTTTGTTCCTACAAAAATTTATAAGTTACCAAAATTTCTTCTCTGGACCTCTGCCACACTAAAAAATCTTATTTTAAAGAAAAAACGTGCCCATGCAATTTTTAAGCGGACTAAGTTGCCCTACGACTACTTAGCTTTTTCTGAGCTTCGTGCGAAGTGTAAGCACACTTCTAAGATAGACTATCAGTCATATATAAGACATACAGAATACTGTTTCACCCACAACCCCTCTTCCTTTTGGAAATATACTAAAAATTTAAGTAAGCACAACACGCTACCCTCTACTTTACGTTGGGATACCACTACGGCTGATAATCCTCGTGATTCTGCCAATTTGTTATCTAAGTACTTCTATTCCATGTATAATTCCTCTATTTCTCCACCTTTTAATCCTCCTACAAATAATATATATCCGTATGAACTTCCTTTTAATTGCCTCATTAAACTTGATAATGTGCAACTCGGACTTAACTTCCTAAAAAATAACAATTTCAATGGCCCTGATGGTGTTTTTGCACGTTTACTTTTTAATTGCCAAAACTCCATTGTGTACCCTATATTTCTGCTCTTTAGACACTCACTCGATCAAGGCATTTTTCCTGCTGTGTGAAAGACCAGCTTTGTTACCCCTGTTTTTAAATCTAGTGATCCCTCACTTATTTCTAACTACAGGCCTATTTCTATTCTCCCCCACATTTCAAAACTACTTGAGTCCATTGTATACACTAATATTAAAAGCAGTCTTAACCATATATTAGTGGCTGACCAGCATGGTTTTCGTCCTGGGAAATCTACTACCACCTGTACCCTAGCTTTCACGTCGTATATTCTTGAGATCTTTGAGTCTGATTGCCAAGTTGATGCCGTGTTCACTGACTTTAGTAAAGCTTTCGATTCGGTTATCCATAGCCATCTTATCTCCGAACTAGAATCACTCGGTATTGGGAACCCTTTACTATCATGGCTATAATCTTATCTTAGTCCAAGAATACAATTTGTGAAAATCCATGGTGCTACCTTTGACTTGTCCATAGCTCCTTCTGGAGTCCCTCAAGGAGGACATCTTAGTCCTCTTCTGTTCATAATTTTTATTAACTCAATTAAAAATTACATTTTATTCTCCAAAGTCCTTCTATTTGCGGATGACATTAAAATTTATTCTAAAGTTAATTCTATCTCCGACTATCGTAAACTCCAGTCAGATCTCGACTCCTTCTGTCTCTGGACTTGGTATCTACCTAACTCCATCTCTTTCTTTCGAACAGCATATTAGTATAACAGTTGGTAGAGCCTTAAAAGTCATGAATTTCATAAAGCGCAACACTAGCCTTTTCACGTCCTCCACTTGTCTTCGTTCCCTCTATTTCTCTCTTGTCCGCTCTATTTTGGAATATGGAATTGTTGTATGGCATCTATATTTGGCTAAAGACCAATTACGCTTAGAACGAGTTCAAAACCGATTCTTCTCATATGCTGCTTTTCTGCTCAAGATTGTTCACCCGCCCTATGACTATTCATCCGTTAGATCTTCCCTGAATATCACTCTTCTTTCTTCTCGCCGTATAGAGGCTGACCTTTCCTTTGTCACCTCTCTTCTTAATGACACTGTTGATGCCCCTGACCTTCTTTCCTCTATCTCTTTTCGCATTCCTGTACATCACACTAGAAATCACTCTCTTTACTTTGTCCCTTCTCACCGTTCCAGCTACTCTCAAAACCATCCTTTACATAGAATGCTTCGTCTGCTCAATAACTTATAGATCATGATATTTTAAATGTATATATTACTTAAGTTAGTTAGTTTTTAGTTGTATTATAATGTTATGTTTTTTATTTGTACTAAATATTTAGTTGATTGCACTGTACACTACTATATTTCACCTTGACTATTCTATAAGATTACTTTATCACTATTATTACTATAATCTTTTCTGTATATAACTTGTATTGTAAATCTCTTGAATTGCCGATTGGCGTTAAATAAACAAACAAACAAATATTATGTTCTATTGCGTGGGTTTTAAAGCACAGTAAAAATATAAAATAGTACTTTTAATTACACGATTGGCTGTATTTCTTTTCAAGGAAAACATCAATTTGCGAGATGAGAGAAGCATATTATATTTTTCATGAATACTTGAAATACTGTCACGAGTCACGATCATCCACTTAATAAATGAATTTGGGTGCTAATAATGTATTCAGAATATTATATGCAACTTCACTTCTCATATGTAACAATTACAATCCTTACTAAAAAAATTATGGAACACAAATCTATTTGTTTATTTAAGAAATGTAAATGCATGTTAGATGAAATCAAACATTCTTTCCAAGTTTTTCAGCAATTTTCTCAATTAAAATCAAAAAAAACCTTTTTGTAGTACTAAATGATCATTTTCTATGAGGATATGAGATACTGCATATTATACAGATTTATGCTAATTTATTACCTGAAAGCTAAAAATGTTAGTTACAGAAAAACTAAAAAGAAAAAAATCTAAATAAAACTAAAGTTATTTGTAAAATTACCTACATTTCTCCCTTAACTTCTAATCTTAAATTGTTGAACTTTTTAGATCTAATTATTGTAACAATAGTCACCACAATAAATAATACGTTAATGTCATTAATTTATTTTTAATATTTTTGGTTAACAGGTTAACTTTTTTTATTCAATACATTTTTAATAAATATTTTAATTTTGAAAATGTTTCATCATATTTATACGTAGACACTTAGTTGATTTAAAATTATATCATTAAAATTTACTTAAAATTTAACCCCCTGAGCTATCTTGATAGCACATGTATAATAGCACATGGTGTAACGTAAAACTTAAATCAGGAATAAATATCAAATTAAAATCCCGCATATATATATATATATATATATATATAATATATAATTATATATTAGAGGTTTTTAATAAATACATACTACCTAATGTAAAAAAGAAAAATGTATATTATATCATACATACGTTATCGTCTATTTAAATTTATACATATGTATATATATTACATAAAAATATAATGTAAGTATAATGAGACAATGATCAGCAGTGACTCACTTTATTCAACCACAAATTGATAAATGCTAATATGGGTGTATTTTAAAATATAATACGTTCATGTATAGGGATATAATTGAAATGTATTGACCTTCAAATAGATATTCGAATAATTTTTTTTTGTAACCATTATGAATCATATAACGTACCTATTATAGTATATTAAAGGTTTTACTATGTTTAATGTTGTAACTTGTAAGCCTGTGTCTGTACCTGAAACAGTAATTATTTGAAAGAGAAAACGGTGATTTTGAACCAAGTTCGTAGATATTAGAATTGCTCAGAAACATTAGACGGAACCACGAAACGAATAGCTTAATGAATTGGTAAATATGTTACAAGTAGAGTACGAAAATGGATAGTATACATGCTACCCTGGTAATGTATCATTTACCCATTTGAACAGTGTAATGTACACATTATATCTACCTTAAATATGCGCAATGTATACATAGTCCAATTAATGTACATTGTACACATTATACAGTATACTATGGATAAATTATTAAATATTATTAAGTTGTTAATTTATAAATGAACAAATTTGAAAAATTAAATAGGTACGAATGAACAAATATTAATTATTGGAATAGTTCAAATTTGAATATCATTTAGAGTTGCAAAGTATCCTCCTAGATTACTTACATTTATTTGATAATCATTTACTTTTACGCGGACTTTTTTTAATACCTTAACCATCAAAAAGAGATTGTGCATTAGCTATTTAACACAAAGATTTTTTGGTAAAATTTCTCTTTTTGAGAACACATTTTAATAAACCATATTATTATAATATTATAATAAAATTTTAATAAGCGATCACAAAATCAATATTCACTGTACTATCCATACCGAAGTTCAAAATTATACCATATTAGTGCACACGTTTTATCATAATTTTACCATAAAATTTTATCTACAAAGTACAATAAATAATTTATTACAGAAATATTACCTACAAGCTACAATTGACATTTTATTTGATCAAATACTTTATCCATTCAAAAGTAGATAATATACATAATATTACCCGGTTAATGTACAAAATGAATGTTTTACAAATAATATTTTTACTTTGTCCAATAAGCATGAATGTGTTCACATTACCACATTACATTGTACTCTACCCGTAACATATACGGCATTATATACATATTAGAACGTAATTATTATTAAAATTATAATATTTAATTATTAATTATTTGCATTGGTAAAATTATTTGCATATGATTAATGTACTAAAAATACATTATTTCATTTTTAATTAATATTGTGTACTTCTGTAAATATAATGTAGTTGATAGCATTGTGGATCCGTGACGTGCGTGCATTCCCTCCTCACTCATAGCCCATAGGTACTCTAATATTTTCATTCAACGAAATGTGGTGTCGTAGCATTCTCACAGCAATTACAGTCCATCACAGGAAACTAATAAAATTCATATAGTAGATACTGTATAGTAATATTATAAGATATGGTATGTAGATAATTGATAGGTGTGCAATGTCGGTTAATTATAATTTTTAATATTACTGACTAGTGACTTTTAATATAACGTCAATATTTTGGACTATTCCTATATCATTAGAGTCCAATGATTAGACGCGTTACCTGATTTAATTTTTGTATTATTTTAACTTCACGTTGGTATAGTTTATTAATGAAATAAGTAGTAGACTGGGTTTTAGGTTTGATTTGTCCTGTATTTCTCCAAGCAAAATTAAACAAAGTGGGAAGCAAAACCTGAGACAACCTTTTGACCGAAAAACAAACAGCGAAATTGGTGCTATCTGGTAATTACCTAATCTATTATTTTCAATTCGACATAATAATCAAGTTTTAATGTCTTGGTCGGTAAAACGACAACAATTAATTATTATTATGATTATAATTTATAATTCATTTTTGGTGTATTTACCGGATTTAAAGTTATTATTTTACTTCACGACGCTAATAATATCTATTGTCGATCAAAGAATTGTTTTGTCAATATGTTTTAAACCTGTGCGTTTATATAGGCTATACTGCTATTGTCAAGTGGGAAATGTCCCATCGCCCATTCCAGCATCACTATCTCTTTTTTTCTAAATAAATGATGAGGGGCCGGGAGGCAGTAATGTGCAAAACAAATCCCTCCCGGTTTCTCGGTTAAAACAGTATAATAAAAGAAAAAGGCTGTACTGCTATAACTGCTATAAAGTTACTAATACCATTGGTTATAAATATACTAGTATTAAGAATCAATGCTTCAGATGGAGAAAAAAATTATCAATTGTTTCAAAGGCGGAAAAGTTCGCTCTGCCACCAACGGCTGCCGCTATATTCATTCAAGAACCTACCTAATCAAGGCTCGTGCTCGGATGTTACAGATATTTTTTCATTTAGATCAACGACCCAAGGTAGTTCATGTCAAATCGATTAGGAAACCCGGACAAGCTAAGAAAATTAGAGATCTATTGTTGTATTGAAATAATAATAATAAGCTAATTTTATTACATCCGGTGTACCTACAGGTATATGAGGTAATTATTAATAATAACCGAGTACACCAACACTGAAATAGAAAAAAAACGGGATATGTGTTTTTTTTTTTAATTTATACATAAGTATCTATTATAAAAGACGTATTCAAACTCACGTTTTGTGTATACGAGTAAGTAATAGGTATGGGCACGGATAACCGATTGATAGTTCAACAGATCACGGCACTTAGACGTGAGACTAATGATAATATTATGACATTTTAATATTTTGATTTAAAAATAAAAAAAATTAATATACTATAAGATTATAATTCGCTTCTTCTGAAACAAATGTTATATAATTAATGATAGAACCACAGAGTAGAAGCCAGTTTCAGGTGTGCATATAAATAGTGAATAGTAAATATACAATATACCATCAATGATAGGTGGCAAGTTGTAGACAACAAACGCATACTCCATAATTTACCATATTTATCATATATTTTATTTTATATATTTAAGTGTACCTATCAATTGTTTTTAAATTTATTAAAAAATGAAATTAATGATAAATATTGATTTTCGACTAGAAATCCGGGTAGACTTCTCTAGGGGCTAGACGCGTTGAAATACATTTTAAAATACATCCAGCAGCGTTTAATTATAATCGGAGATCGAGTTACTTTTTAAGTTATAATCCCAATAATATAAGTCAAATAAAAGAGATATATCACATATATATTACATATATATATACTTATATATATATATTTATACTTTAACCCATTGCCATTTTAGATAAAATGGAAAAATACAGGGACCATCTCATAATATCCATAATGCCCATAATTATTTACTACGACTAATAATTTATCAGTATTTATCGTTAGCTGCTTAGCAGATATTGATGCCACCTCCTTTGAGGGCGTCCGGAAAAAAGTAAATGTCCAAAACAATAACACCATAAAAACTAAAAAGGACGTGTTGATAAGAACTAATGTAGTCTATAGCCTGTAGGTAAAAATAATATATATAGTTTTCAAAATTTATAGCTTGTATTGTGAAATTAAATATACAATATCTTGGTTTGATAATTCTTTATAGGGATAAGAAAGATTTTAATTTATTTTGTTGCAAAATTAATTTTTTCATCATAATATTTTTTACATTAGTTTTTCAAAGTTTTATAAGTGTAAAGTGATGTTCCAGATGGCCAGATGGAATAAATGTTATTAAAAGTATAACGCCAAATGAAGCTAAAGGAATCGTTGAATACTTCTAACAAACTTATGGTTTTGGAACAAGGGAATTAATAGACCAATTGGACTTCCAGAGAATAGGTAAGAATATCAAATTTTCATGGAACATCTAACGGCTTTAAAATTTTAAATAATTTAGAAGAACCATTGAACCAACATTAAACGAAAAGTTTAATAATATTATAGATGTTTTAAACTTGTCGAACTATATAATTATCGATCTATTTGGAGTTCCAAGGAAAAAAGTAAATAGAAATATACAGGAAAAAGTTATTTGTATTTACTTATCAATACGATAAAAATAATATAGAAAACTTTTACGCTCTGTAGCTTACCACAAAAAATACAAATTTCATATTTAATGATGTTTTTTTATAACTAGAGTAATTTCATAACATAAAGGTTTTTATTTATTGTATACAATGATACCTACTTGTAGGTAATAATTTTTTTATAATACTTCAATACTTTTTGTATTACTGGCTAGTGGCTACTGCTGGATTTTGTTCTTTTGCTTGCATTTTTTACTAAATTATCTTTTAACAACTTAAACATATTTACTCAAGTAGTTTCATGTTTATCTAGGTTAGCTTGGTAACCTTTTCATTATTTCGTTAATGAAATACCTATATAATGTTTATTGTACTAGGTGACTTCAAAAAATAATAATTAAGTAACAAAAAGTAATAGGTAGCTTCACTACTATACCAAATAAAATTAATATAAGAATTATTATTGTTTAAATATTTAATTTTTATAGACGTAGAATTATTTTATTTATTACTTCATCATATATAATTATACCTACCATCTTAATTCTTAATTATGTAGGTACCCGGATTCACACAAAACTTTTTTACATTAATAAAAGCCAAGCCTTTTTATTATATTAATAATTATTAAGTATTATTTTTATTAATATTATCATATCATTGACTTCGTGATTTATTAAATCACCTTGTTTCATTAGTCCTCTCTGAGTACCTACTCTTCTAAAAAGTTGTTATATCTTTCGACGTCGTTGTAATATTATTACTAGGAGCCGGAATTAAATTCTTTTAAAATAGCCAAAACAAGATGCTAATATTATCTTAAAAAGTTGAAAATATTCCTCCAATATTCTTTAAAAATCATAATAAAATATGCAAAATAATTAAGCAAATAATCAAAACCTGATTTAAATAGGTGCATAATAAAAAATACTACATGTTAAGAAAAGTTTGATTAAATTATTATTAATAATATTTAATATTTATTTATTTTAAATTTTTAACTAAAAAATTTTTCATCATATCACTATTATCGGACATATTATAATTTATATTATTTACGCCAGTGCAACAAAAAATATGGAACATCTATAAAAATTAATCCATATATATTCTCTAATATTTTTATTATACCTACGTAATATTCTCAAATAGGTATGCAAAAAACAATTTTGCCATTAACTCCCCTGTTTCATAATTTGTAGATTTCGAACCCCCGTTTGATTGCATAGACTAAAAAAAAATATGCAAACGAATATGATTCCGGCCACTAATTATTACATATTAAAAATAATTTTCAACTATCATCTTTGTTATTACAATGAAATCATCAAAAAAAAACAAGTATAATAATTTTACCCCCTTCCAAAAAATAGTATTTTAAATTATATAATTTATCATAATTAGGCTAGGAGTAGGGATTTCTAGCTCTAAAAAACATGCGAATATTCTCCACATATTTTTATTTTATTAAAAAATTAAAATACACCTTTTTTATTATTATCTTATTTATTAAAGTAAAAAAATTATACTTTCATTAATTTGAGAGTTGTTGATCAAACTCAATGCTTGATTGTGGGCTTTTTTAACAAAAATAAAATAATAAATTTTTTTTGAATAAAATCTGATCTGATCGCCGGTAAATGCGAACCTTATCGCGGAAAATATGATAAATTTCTGTAGGTGATACTAGGGCTGTTCGATTGTTTTGATTAATTGACTGCAGCATCGATTATTTTTAAAAGTATTCAACACCGATTAATCGATACATTGAAATATCCATTAATCGATACAAAATATATTAAATATTAATCTAATGATAAATTATTGCATTTTTTTATAGTTTTAATCGATTGTTTTAATAGATTAATCGATAAATCCTTGATTATTTCAACTATCGAGCATAATAATATATAGCATAATTAAATATCGGTTATTTAATATTTTGGACAATCGATTATATTTTATGACAATCGAACAGCCCTAGGTGATACACACCAGTGCGTATGAATTTGAACAATGTACCGAAAAACATGTTTAAAAATCGCGACATGTATCAACACGTGGCATAAGATACCTATATAAGTGGGTATGTCAGGTATGATATAATAATAAATATAATCTTTTTATAGCACTTTAAAGCTACTCAATACTACTTAATACCCCTACAATATGCTCTTAACATTAATAATACTGTGAAAAATGTAAAATAAAATTTAGGATACAGATTCCTTAAATCAGGAACTACAGTGCCTAGGTACTTTTGTCTGGCCCTGCTATTTTATTAATCTTTCAAAAAAATATGCAAATGTTAGAACTCCCCAAGCATAGTAATTACAATCTATATCTATGAAACACAGCAGTTTTGTTTCTATTCATAGACTTTGAAATCATTCAACCAGCAACCAATATGACCCAAATCGGTTTCATTAGAAAGGCGAAGATGGTTTTAGACCAGTGGTGCGCAACCTGGGGGTCGCCAATAATTTTACATATAGTTAAAAAGTAATTAAGTAAAAATATATTATACACTTACATAATTTTAGTAGGAAGGGGTGTCGTATTATCAAAATAATTTTGGGGATCGTGGATCAAAAACTGCGCACCACTGTTTTAGACCACTAAAACAATGCATTAGGCACGTTCGATAAAAACTTCGATACATCGAACACAACAATCGTTGCCACCTAAGAATTAGTAATTAAGTATTGCTATAAAAAAAAAAATAATAATAATAATAAAAATAATAAATATTAAATAATTACACGTTTTTATATGAATCATGTTAAATAATCAAATTATGAAATATTAAAAAAATATTGTTGTAACTGGTTTTGAGTATTGTTATCCAAATTGCCACCAAAAAGAGCTGTAAGTGGAAGGATTACAGCAGATGCGAAACGATCGAAAAATGTGAAGTGCGTTCGGCGTCAAACCAGCTGAGAGATCAACAGTAAAGACTTCAAGAGCTCTTGACCGTACTCTCTAAAATTTCAGAGAAAATGAGTGACCATTTAGTGGAGCTAAAGTGTTTCTCGCTGATGATTTTTGACAAACTTTGCTAACGATCAATTGAATTTGTCACGGTCAATACTGTGCAGGATTAGCTATTATAAATATAATGTGTCATTTTATTTATTTATACTACCTGTATTAATTATTATTATTTATATTAACCGTAATCATATACACATACCTCAATCAGTAACAATTAAAATAGGTAAACATAAAATATTTCTTGCATAACCAGTAAGTGAAAATTAATAAATATAAATCCAATACACAGCCCAAAACTTTTTGGTGTTAAAACTCAAAAATGTAATCTTTGAAAAATCTTTTCTTAATGGGCATTTACAACTTTAAATTAAACTACAGATCAAATTGTATACACATAGCTTTTATGGTTTTGAATAGGCGATAATCAGTCAGTTAGAACATGTTATTTATATATATAGAATAAAGATTAGTTTTACATTCATGTGACCTCTTTAAATCATAGTTATATTATAATGGTAATCCAAGTACCAAAATACTAGACTGAATTATTTAATTAATTCATTAAGTTAAATAATTATTTTAATTTCCTTATGGAGTTACATGATAGAAGTACAAATGTCCATACACAAAAATCAGTGATAGTAAAGTGAAACAAAAAAAAAATGCTGATTATAGGGTTACAATTTTATTATTAGAGCAATATTATAATAAGAGCAGTATATTATACCATTGATAAAATATGCACAATTGTATATATTATACAACATAAATGTACCTTGTAAAGGCAAAGAAATTGAAACATAATTATTAAAAAATAAATACAGACTAATTAAAACTTGTTATTGTAGTCTAATATTATTTCCACAAAAATATTTAACTTATACCTATACTGGCTATACTACTTTCGTTAGTATGTATTGTAGGTTCATTCTAGAAGTATGAATTTGTATTCATATATCGTAAAAATATTTGTGAAAAACGTATTTGTTAATTTAAATTTTAAATGGATCCAAATATGAAATAACTAATAATCTCAAGTAGGTAAAAGTTTGTTGACTATTTTTACCTTTAGAAGGGATCTAAATATTTTATACCTTCTCAATTTTAATTTTAATCTTACCCAAAAAATAAAATACATAATAATGAAATATTAACAAAAAGAAAAAAAAACATACACGATAACTTTCTGTTTATTGTTACTTTATTATTATTATTATTTTTTTTTTTTTGCTTAAACTATACTTTAACCATGGATTGTAACATATGTATCTATATTCATTGTCCGAAAACAAACATAATAAATAGTACATTATATTTAGAGTTTAAAGTTTTATATAATATAATAATATTAGTAATATTTCCTTTGACAATTTATGAATATTCGAATTTGAGGGTACAATGAAAAAATTTCTAGATTATATTTCCAAAAACAGTTTACATAATTATATATTAATGCGTTCAAAAATGTAACTTCATGACTAAAAAAAAAACTTGTTTTGGTTTCTATACTTATTTAATTAAATAAAATAAGCCAACTTAAGCCACTGTAAATAAGTTATACAGAATAATATTGAATAGCATAGAACAATAATTTCTTACTTTAAATTGGTATTTATGTTTTACAATAAAAAGATACATTTTTTACATTAAATCACATGAATAATAAATCATATAAATAACTTATATAAATCCAAGTGCATATGATAAATATTTATTAATTTATATTTTATTTTCAAGATTTATATCATAAAATAATGAAACACTTCTCCACTTATTAAAATTAGAACACTCAATTATTTAATTTTGAAATGATATCTCCACGAAATACTTTTATCACTGTTTATACTTACAACTCTACATTGTAGAATAACAAAAAAAAAGCAATAATTGCTACTTTTCTTAAACTATAATAAACAATCTTTAAACCGAATAACTTATTTAAATTTTAGACTAGATCCTTTTTATATGTTTGTTATAAAGATTATTTTTACTATAGTATTATATTTCTATTATAGTTTATTATGGTAAATAAAATTGTTTACTCCCTGTAGAAACTTAGTTCACTAATTAAAAAAAAAATGTAATATATTATAATATTTGTATAAATTATTTTAACTTGAAGCAAAAACAAAATTTCTATGTTGAAGTGGAATTGTAAACTTATATGATGTGTTACATTTTTTTTTTGTTTGTGATAATCGAAATTGATATATAATAATAGCAATAGAAATAACTTGTGTGATATTCCATGTTTCACAGTATTTTTAAACTAACAACTATTTTACAATGATAGCTTTTATTATTTAATAACAACTAATAATAAAAACAAATTATTTAACTAAATAAATTAACTTTATTCTAGACATTTGAATAATTAGAGTATACTTTTAATTTTACCAAAGTGAAATTAGTTTAAAAATGATTGAATTAACTTTGGAAATAAAAAAAAATCAAATAAAAATTATTTATAAATATTTGTATTAAAATCGAAAAAAATTCAAACCCAAAGATGTAAATAGTTTAATTTTATTATTATTTTAATAAATCAAATTAATTATATTTTAATATATTTTCAATAGAAAATGAATATTAATGGATTAAAAATAGTTAATTTTTAAATTCAGTTATTATAATTTAATGAATTGTACATACTGAGGAAAATAAAATTACATTATATGTATTAATTTCATTGACATTATGAAATATTGCTGTATTAGTATCTGGACAAGGAAAAATTAGAAAAAAATCGATCAAGTAAGAAAACACTTTCATAACTATACAAAAAAAAAAAAAAAAGATATAGAATTTAGCAGAAAGTGTTGTTGATTATTTCTTTATAATAGTGATAAAAATTAAACATATTATATGAGATTAGTTATTAACAGTTTTCGGTGCAATTTTTACCTACCTAATGATTATATGATCAACCAATTATATGGTGTTAGGACATTTTTAATATTAGTTTAAGTAATAATATTAATAATAAAAAAAAAAATAAGACACATTTTTTTTAATTCCAATACTTATTTGAGTACTATATTTATTTACTTGTAATTAACAAGTTAAATTTAAAATATGCAAACAAAATAATATTATTGTATCCCCTTTGTAGTATGATTATATTTTGTCTTTTTTTTCTTCTTTTTATTAGTTTAACAAAATGTTACTTAATTCTTTAGAGTTAAAAACTCTTACAACATTCACATTACTTATATTTTGGTTATATATATATATATATATATCTGTCTGCAAGTATATATATAAATATAATATGCATATATATATATATTCATATAAGAATTATCTAAAAAGATCTGGTGATCTCCCACAATATTTTAATACTAAAAAGATTCCTTCAAACACGATTAACATAATAAATGTTATAAACTGTCAAGACAAATCAAGAGGATATAAAACACAAAGCAGATGTTTTTCTCAATTTTTTTTTTTCATTTTATTTATGAGGTTTTATTATTCCTTGCAAAATGTTTTAAAATAAATAACAACTTTAACATAACAAATGCATAAAAACATTATTATCTCAGCCTTGTGAAGAAAAAAAAATTTATATTATTCTACAACATATAAATTGCATTAAAAAAAATACAAATAAGATTCGTACAGTTATCTTACTGTATGAAATGTGTTAGAATATTAACATTTATGTAATTAGATAGGGGTTCGCATCTTTTGATCAATAATTTATTAGTGTATTTATCGGTTTGTACCAAGATCCATTTCTCATATCCGATAAACAAAAGAGCGATACATTCAGTCATTCAACCCCCTTAACACATAGAAAAAATACAAGATTACAAACGTTTCCAAAAGGCACTTTAAATTAATCAATGTGCAATAAATAAAATTAATAAAGAAAAAAAATATGGTCAATTGTAACATATAACTCTAGGCGCTTTTTTATTAAAAATCAGGGCCGAAAAAGGTTTCGGACTGCATTATTAGAAAAAATTATTTTCATTTTTAACTAAAAAAAATTTATATATATTTATATATATTATTGTCAAGTAAATTTCGGGCGCCATATTTAAAAAAAATCGGGACCCATCTTATGATATCCTCTAACTGAACTAGACAAACTTAAAACCAGGATTTACAAAATGATAATAGTTAAATTTTTTTAATTATCGGTGAATGGTTATGGATTCCAATAATAAACTTTTTATATAAACTAACATATTTATTATGACATTTTTAACTCATTTTTTATGTTTTGTATTTTAAAAGACCCAAAACATTGTATAATTTTTAAAATTTATCCCACCGAATATTTAATTACATAAAACAGAAATCCTGAAAAATTTGTCGAGTTCCTCAATTTATAATAAGAGTACCAAACTCTTAAGACACCACACTTAAATGATATCATGATTCTAATCTCGAAAGAATCAACATTCGGGTAGTTGACAGTTTTTAAATTTAATTTTTCTTAAAAAAAAAAAAATTGTAAAACTGGGTTATAAAATATTACATTACCATGAGCTATCATAGGCTATTAATCTGATAAATTCTTAATATGTCTTGACAGTTTAAACACAAAAAAAATTCATTATTAACCAAAGCAAATTATTTATTTGGGATTATTCTTGTAATACAACCTAAGAAAACCCATATGGTATTTTTATAGCCTTAGATCTATCCATAAGATATAAATATACATTATTATATATTATGTATTTTTAAATATAAATATTTTTCATTAAATTTTTTTTTTTTTGAAGAGTTTTTGACCTTTTTGTTCTTTTTTTTATTTTGCTTTTAAATATTATTTTTAACAAATAACTTACCGACCATAACTTTATGTTAAAGGCCATAAAAAATGAAATTATTATATATTTTTCCCAAAGAAAAAGTATGTTTAACCTACAAGTCTAATATGTCTTGACAACAAACGGTGCACGAGCAGAACATGATATTACAATGTTGTTTTCTTGCAAGTACTCAAATCAATGATGCTTATCTTAGGTACGTGAATTCCGGAACAGTTTACTACGATCTTTATCGTCTGAACTCTCCGAACCACTGTCTGACTGCAATCTGAAATTTTAAAATAAACCAATCACATTTATTACAAATTTGAAAAAGAAAAAATTACTGAACTTATATTAAATGAAAACACAAAATTGTTCTTTATTAAGGAATTACAAATACTATAGTAGTAAGAGAGGAAGAGAGAGTTGTTCTTATTTAATTTAAGGGGCCTCGCAACTGCCGTCAATTTTAGCTCAAAAAACCTTAAGTTTTGACAAAATTAAAGTTAGAATGTTGTCCGATTTTGATTCTTAAAAAAAATTTGAATTTGACAGAAAATTGTCTGTAGAACGTAGAGAACACATTGTAAAAGTTAATTCTTATACTATTGTAAACTGTTATTGAAAATTAGAAAATATGAGTTTTTTCAAATCATAATTAAAATTAAGATTAAGATTAAAAACGGAAATTGTCTAGTACAATTTACAGACATTTTTCTGCTGAATTCAAATAATTCTTCAGAATCAAAATCAGACAACGTTAACTTACTTTAATTTTGTCAAAACAAGACGCAAGTTGACATAAAATTCATATTGTAAATTTTATATTGTTATCGAGTTATTGACATGAGCATGCGCGTACGTGAGTGGTACCCGCATTGGATTTCACTTACACTAATAATCATTTACAACTAACACATAGATCTCGTATAGCTAATACGTTATTAGATATTGCCTAAATGTTGCCCCTTAAATATTAGTCGTAGCATAGCCCCTTAAGTAAAAGAAATTTATACTCAATATTTTTAACACATTATTTACCCTAAAAATGGAATACTATTATATCAATTCATAATATTATATTTAATACTTACATTGAGTAGGTAGCAGCCAACCCATTGCATGCTGTTGGTATATATGAGTTTTGTTCTTGAAAAGCATCAATATCATTACACATAGTTGGTTTATCCCATAAATGTTGCATACCCACAAAAGAACAAAGCATGTCTACCATTTGATTTCTTTCATCTAGGCTATCACTGACTTCACGTGAACGTTGTGGATTAAAAAAGTCGCTTAACAAATCTTGGTTATCACCAGTTTGAGAGGTGTGCCAGTTCTGGAATATTGGAAAATGATAGTGTCGTCTGGCTGTACGTGTTACTAAAACACTATCATCATCATCCCAATCATCTGTTTGAGTGCCTAAATAATACACTTTATTTATTAAGAGTACATAATTAATATTAATCAATATAAATTAAATTAATGTTAACCTTTATCTTGGTTACAGACTTTATACAACAATCCATCATCTGTACGTCTAAACTCATCTTTTCCAATATACAATTTTCCTTCAATTTCAATAGCGTCAAATGCTTCATATGATAAATCAATTTCAAACTGTGAACCATCTGGAAAAATTGCAGCACCAGCATCAACCAATTGGTTAATAGGCTTAAATTTATCATCTTTGGCTGGACGCTGGATAACTGCCCATGACATAGGCTCTTTTTTTAGTTCAGAGTTTAATACTTTCCATGCGTTTTCTTCTTTTATATCTAATGGCAAGAATGCATCAGGCCAGCTATCATTACCAGAGTCTTGGGCCCAAATACTTTTATCCAAGAAAGAGAAATTGTTTTTTGAAAAATATGAAAAGGATTTTGGAGAATCTTCAATACTGGAACCACGTCCTTCATCAGTAAATAACGGATTAATTGGTGGACCACCAAATAATTGATAGGTTTCACATTCTTGTTTAAGATATTTCTCAAATAAATTTTCCTCAATTGGATCAATCAAAAAACGCTGGTAAGATTCTTTTGGATGATAATCACTTTTGGGTACATTTCGAGCAGTTGGCAAAAAAGAATAAGCTGGAGATGAAGTTTCAGGTTTTTCTGTACATGTTGATTCCATTGTCCACTGAAGTTCTGATAACTTTTTACAAATACTTGGAAAGTTTTCTTTGGTTAAGAAATGACTATGGGACATACTTTTGATTGGTGACTATAGAAAAAAAAAATATAGATGTAAAACTTATTAAATGTAATATGTTATTAATATATATAAATTCAATACAATAAATATACCTTATTAATATCCAAATTAAGATGATTGGAATTTAAAAAAAATTGATAGTATGCATAAAATGTATAATATGCATAAAAAATGAAGTTTTAAATTGAAAATAATAATAAAAAAAAAAAAAGTATAAAACAGCCAAAAGGGTTATTGAGCTGATGAGTTTGGAATTAAATATCCCATCTTCGTGAAGAAGGGATACTTGCTTAGTGCAGCATTTTTTGGTTTTCTTTGGCTGAAAAAATAATAAAATACAAATAAAATATAAGTTATTGAATTAAAAACCACTGTTATAAACTACATAATGATTAACTTCCAAAAAAATAATTTGTTCATAAAATAAGAATTATTAATATTTTTTAAATCAGAAAACAAAATAAATATGGCCAACAATCTATAGTCTATTGGGAGAGCAATAATAATTTTATTGTACTTAATCCTAAGCTTAATCTCACAACTGTAATACTATTGTATCATACAATTTTAAATACTAAGAAATAGAATAAAAAAGAATAAAAATAAACAAATGCATGTATAAAATATTTACCCCAAACAAAATAATTGTAATATCCATCAAATTGTTAAGTAACTTATTTTAAGATAATTAGTAGGTACCTATAAATAAATTATTATTATTTTTTTTTACAAATTTAAAGTGTTTCTATAAATAAGCAATTTTATGAAATGTTAATTATGTATAAAATTAGGTAGGTATACCTACTCTGGCAAATTAATTGATTTGAATCACATACAATAAAATAAACATTCCATAAATATAGTATTGGTTTTATATTTTTTATTAGTACGTTTGAATAAAAGAATAAAAATAATTATGATAAATGTAACAGTAACTGATGGAACAAAAAAGTTGGGTACAATATGCTTAATAATGTATTTGTTAATATTTATGCTATTTTTCTAAAAACATGATTTTAATAAAAATAATGTTTAGTTAAATAACAGAAGTACACAGTTTAGTAAAGAAAGCAAGTATAAAATAAATTAATGTCATTCATACAACACTTGGGCATACCGAAACACCAAAATATATAATTTACACAAGTGTTTTTAAGAATTATTTGAAGCTAGTAGCATGCAAATTTTTATTTTAATTTTTAAGAAATAAATACAGCAGAATGATTTTTATATGAACTACATTAGGTACTTATATGAAATTTCTAAATTCAAATGGCAATCCTCATAATTCTAGTTCATCAAAAACCATTATAAGAAGCTACATACTTAAATAAACCTAATACTTATTAATTAAATGAAACTAGTAAATATTTATTATTTAACAATTCTTAAATTAAATCTCAGCCGTTTTTAATTTATATGAAAAAAACTTATAAAACAGTAAATTAAACATAAGCATGTTTAAATATAAAAATTAAGTTTGTTAATCGTGATAAAATTCAAATAGTTAATAATGTAATAATTACTAATTTCATATTTATAATAAGACAACAGACTAAAACTAATCCAGTTAAAAGAATTTAGAAGAATTAGTGGTACTTACGTTTTACAATTTTGTTGTCGCTGCACGTGGCAAACGGCGTTTATTAGTAAGCTTTATCAGATATCATTTTTCTTGATTACTTGTCTCGTTGTTCTAGTAATGAACACTCGGCTCAAGTTATATTACTAAAAAAAATTAAAATAAATCAATCATTATAAGAAATAATTCTGAGATCTGTAGAATTTTTAATTATTGGCATAATTAACATTAATTTGTCAAATAATAGAAATATTATAATATTGATTAATACCAAAATAAAGGGATTGGTTCAATGTGTAATCTATCAATAAACATTATCTAAAATTAAGGGTTGTAGGTAAAAATCAAGATCAGTGTGATACTGGATTTATCAGCGTTTCTCAACCAGTAATTTGCAACACATTCCATAGACATTTAAGTTCAAATGTGTTGCAAAATATTTTTATTAATTTATCTACTTTTGTTTTCTGTAGTCAACTAGACTAATTTTCTTAATTTACTACAAATAGTAATTTTGTGCAACTAATTGAAATAAAATAAATTAACTTTGATAAAAAAAATTATCATTCAAATATTAAATGCTGTTCCATGTCATATTTTTGTTATTTTCAAGTTTAAAATATAAACTTTACATTATCAATTAAATATAAATATTTATTATTTATATTATCTATTATTAATTTTTTTTAATTGAGTGTAACGAAGTATGAAAAGTTAAAGTAGTGTCGCCATAACACTAAAGTTGAGATACACGGAGATATATTGTACAAATAGACCAATCCTATTTTCAATGGAAACAAAAATATTATCATAGTTGCTTACAACAAAACGATTACAATCCACGACCAGATGAAGATAGTAATGTTATTTCAAGTAATGATAAACCAGTCGCGATAAAAATAACATTTGTCAATTAAATATTTTACAGTTAATTATTTTAACAAGGTATTATATAATAAATTAATAATAGTTAATAGCAAGTAACCAAACCTAATCAACATAATAACAGAAAATATATCATGATAATTGAATAGATGCAGTTATAAGAATCAATTTATTATAAGGTGGGGTGGGAGGATCAAATATTTTTTCATGACCTATATAAACTTAATAGATATATATTAATTTGCATACAAAAACCGTTAATAAATTTATTTTACTTGAATCTTTTTTATTTATTTATTTTTTATTTTGGAAAAGGCTTTTCCATAAAAAAAAGTCACTTGAATCTTCTTAAACTAATATTTGAATGTACTCTAATTATTCAGTAAAAGCCAAATAGGTAATCAGAAATGAGTAGATATAAATTATTTAAATTACCTACTCACAAAGCATTTTCCAGATAGTTAGTAAGTTTGATAAGTATAAGACTAAAACATTTGTTCCAAATTGAAACTAAGCAGTTGAAAAATAGTCGTGTAATCTTTACTTTTTCTTACTAGCATAAAACCTAACAGGGAAAATTGGCTCTGGTACATGATTTATTGTAATTAATATCCATTTTTATTGTTTAAAATATGGTGAACTATACATTTATATTTCCCATTTAATTTTCAATTATATATTTCTAGTTGTAATTTTATAGGGGAGTGTTGAACAATGTTTTTTTTTTCTAAAGAGGCCAGCAGCTTAAAAAAAAGTTGAGAATCACTGATACAAATGATTTTTAAATCCATACTTTACGAGATACTTTGTGATAGAAATTATGAATTCAGTTACAAGTTTATAATAGAAACCATTTTCAAAGAACATAGTACATTCAATAATTTATAAATATTTAAACTACTGTACTTAATTATTTTATATTTTAAAATGTTATAAGTAGTGATTTAATTTTAAATAAAAATAATAGGTTTTTCACAATTCATAACTTTCCAAGATTATCAACAATTATATATTCACATTCAGTTCTTAGATATTCTTGGAATAATTAGAAATAAGCAGTGACATTTTTTAAAACCATTACTTTTTATTATGAAATGACCATATTAAATATAAAAAAGAGATATACCTGAAATATTTTAATCACCAGTATAAATATGTGGAACAGAAGCAAAGGGACCCATTGCATCTTAACTTAATTATCTTCAATTAATGCAAAACATTTAAATTGGTTTATAACAATTCTTAGACTATTATTAATTTTATGGAAACTTTACTAAAAAAAAAAACAATTTTTGTTTTAATAAACATACCATAACATAAAGAACAGGGTCACACCATAATGTCAACAAGAGATAAGATAATACTTATAATACTTATATAACTATTTAAGACTTTAGAACTAATAAAATTAAAATAAGTAATGATGGACTCATCAAGAATTAATAGTTTACAATGATTAATTTATATTACTTAATACAACATTAATCTGTACAAATCAAAAGTTACATAATATTTATACAAGTGATTAAGTAGATGAACACATTAGTAGGTCCATTACAATATTTTCAACACACTGATTATTTATTTAAATAAATACTACAATACCTATTTTCAATTCTAAAACTAGAACAAAATGTACAGTCAATAATAACTCTAAAAATTTCAAATACTTTTCAAAAACTAGTTATATTTAATATAAGACAAAGAAGGATAACCAAATTGAAAAAGTAATAAGATAATGAGAAGCAATCATAAGATTAAATATTTTTACATTGACGTTATTAATTTATTTGGCCTTGGTAATATAAGTTTACAAAAATAAGTAAATACTCTCTTTAACATATTCTTGAACTAAAAGTCAACATAATTTAGGAATACTATTAAAATAGCATTATAATTTCAAATGAAATGATTCATACACGACATTGCTACATTTACTACTAGCTAGAACAATAAAATTAATTAATGATTGCGTTTTATTATGAAGGTACCTAAATTAATTAAGTAGGTAGCAAATTAAGTATAAACCATATAAATTAAATAATAAGTCAGAAATACATATGAAATTTATAAGACAACTCGACAAAAATAGTTATCATATTATCTCAAGTACTTTATTTCTACAGAAGAAATAACCCATTTAACTATAAATGTTGACAATTTAACTTTTAATATGATTAACTTGAAAATGAAATCAGAGTAATAAGAAACATTTGATATTGAACTCCCATAAACAGAAAAACATTGAACACACAGGTGGATAATAAAATTGATAGTGATCACCTACTACAGATCTAAAACACAATCTGCTGGGGGATATGTATCACAGCAAGAAATATATTTTTGTAACTGGTCAGCAAAAGGAATAAATAGTAATAAATCACTACTAATGATATTATATTTTATGGTGTTATAGTATCCATAATACCATAGGCGGATGAACAGCCATGGGCATAGTTGATCAAGAATGATCATTATGGCAATATATATTTAAAGCCATCAATCAACGAAGAACTATGAGTATACTATAGCTCCAAAGTGTGTCATACTCATGCAGATGAACGAAAAAACTAAGAACGGCTGAAACAGCGGGATAATTAAAATGGCGCGAATTCCGGGCTCGGTGCAGGTGGTGGCCATATTGAGCCTGCGACGTTCTCGGGAGAAGCGCGGATACAAGGCATAACATAGAGATCACGCAGCAGAATGAGCGCAATGAGAGTAAAATGTAACATGGATTTTACTAGGGACACCGTTATGATACTATCATTTATGACTTGAGCAAAAGCAATATCTGTTCAAATAAGCACTCACCTAGGTCTGATTTAGTTGTGCGATGGCGACGAAGACGTGCCGTGTCCGGCCCAGGGACGATATTAGATGGTAGCGAACAGTTCACGCGCGTCCGGGGAACGCGAAACGCGGTGAACAGACAAAAACGTGAAAAAAACTAAATAATAGTAAAAAAGGTTTAAAAAAAAAAAAAGTTTGAAAAAAAAATGTCCAGTCGAAACGACGACCCAGAATGTTACGGACGGGCCCAGTGAAGGACGAGGCCGCAGTGTTGTTGTTAGTGCGGCGCGGCGAATGCGCGCGACGACCTCAGGATGCGCGGACGAGTAGAGGGTAGGGTTTTCACTGCTCTGCCGGCCTTAGTGACAGTGCAGCCAACTGTCAAAAGCCGACGACTATTGGAGGGAAATCTAAGACGGCGGCCGCTCGTCCACGCGCGAAAAATGAAAATACAAAATCAAATACACTATTAGTAAAACGTCTACTGCGCAGTACACGCGACACACACACACACACATAAATCGTTCTCCTTCTCTCACTCTCGCTGCGCACACACCGATTTTGGCCACGTTTGTTTTTCTTCCTCTTTTTACAACATTACAACATTATTATAATATTATGGTCTACCTATAATCTGTATAGCTGTAGTGCATACAATATGTATAATGTGCACATACCTATGTAATGAACAAAATGTACGAAGATACGTATAAATAAAAATGTTTCTATCTGCGCAGTGCGCCGCCCAGGAAGATGTCGTCCGATGCCCGGCAGCGGCAGCGGTCTGGCGGTCAGTGTCCGCGAGGTGAAACAACGACGTCAATGAAATCGCACGCGGGTTCCAGATACCGTCGTGTTGCCTTTACTATGAAATATGTGCTACGCACGCGGCGACCAGTTGCCACCACCGTAATAATAATAAATCGTTCTGGGAATAGCGTTGTTTGGCGCGCACGGCGTCCCGTATTTCCGCTGCCATGCCGCCGACTCTATTAGAAAGTCGCGTATTCATCCATAATAATAATAATAATAATAACATTCATAACCGCCTCGTTATCGGTACACGCGTGTTAATAATCGAGTGCTATTATTTGCGTATATAGTCACGTGAGGAATTTATTCCGTTGGTAAATAGACGTGTACAGTAAATTAAATGAAAATATTGTACGCGCGTACGACAAAAATATTTATCACTGCATTATATAGTTCCTACTATATTATTATTATTGTATTATTTAACTGAACTTTGAATGTTTTTTTTTTACCGTACGGCTATGATATAATACGAATTACGCGAGTATACGATATTAATATATTAGACGAAAAAGATAAATACATAATATTTTCATTATCATTACCTACAGTCTACTCCAATTTCACCGATAAAATGTTTTGTTACCTCAATGACGAATGGACCGCATTATTCACTATTGTTTACTTGAAATAAACACTAACATTTCTTGTTGACCATTAATGTCTATGTTATTGTTATAGATTTAAACTATAAAACGATCCAAGTGTTCAAGTGTACCTTTATTATATGTATAGGAGGTACCCTCGTACACTTGTGTACAACGTATCGTAACAACTGACAACATGACATTTTACTATACGAAGACGATAAGACAACTAATATCCTATGTACCTATCAAAAGTGTACACTTTGTCACAGCTAGGTATACAAATACGTCAAAATAGTCAAAATACACAGGTATATTTCTGCAATAAATAAAAATGGCTTCTTTATAGCATACATTTTTCGAAATTGTACCAACCAAAATGAAAATTTAAGACAATAAAACAATGGTGAACTAAGCACACTCCAACACTCGATAGACACAAATTTGAATAACCCGAGAATTATAAATAGTTTCAGCTATTAAAAACCTATTCATTTTAAGTATTATTTCTAAAATATCAACAAATTACTTTTATTTCAATAACAATTATCTTTTACTATTAAAAAGCAAAGTTCATATATTTAATATTATTACCATCTTATTTTTGTTCTTTATTTTAAATTATTTATAGTAAAGAACTAAAGACTAATGAATTTTTAGGTTATTTTAAATTCTGTGCCAGTATTTTTGTACTTTTTAATATTTATAATAATATTTTTAATAATTAATAATAGTTAATAATAATAATTTTAATTTTTAATAATATTACAACATTAATAACTAAAACGTATATCAAAAAATATAATAATTATAATTAACAGTATATACTATATTCTGAAAAATTATTAAGCTTTAAACGACGTGGTATTGTAGATGAATCAAATTGTTTTATTACTTCATCAATATTAATATTTAATGATATTTTACGTTCTATTTGTAATAAAACGAAATATTACTATCCAAAATTCATCGAGAATTAATATGACAATTCTACTTTCAACACTGAACACGTACAAATCAAACCACATCCAATATTATTACTGATAAAAATACACAATAGAGGAGTTTCAATCAAAAAATTGATATAATGCAAATTAATACTTTTGTAATCCCAGCTTTATATTTGGGATCGCAATTACGACCATTTGCAATCCCCCAATTACATCACTAACTTAATCCCAAATGTTTACATAGGTATATTATATATTTATACAGTGGTGTATACGGCGTATACCCATATCGTATTTGTCAATCACAGCCTATACTTTTTGAAAAATAGACGATACACGCCCGTTGCTTGTATACTCACTAAGGACAACTTACTGCAATATTGATAAATATTTAATCATAATTGACAATCCATTCTTTGGTTGATGCATAGGTATATTTGTTATATAATTTGTAACTTATTCTATATAAATAACTTAATAAATAATAATTATAATAAATCAAATTACCAACAAGCTAGAATTACCTAGCTTTTTGTTTTTTTAAAACCTAGAATTTGAATAATAGTTGAAATTTTATTTACATACAAACAAAGACTGTGCCTAAAAGTGAAAAAGTGAAGGTTATAATACATTTTTTGGAATGTGTATGGTAATATAATTGGTAGTTATTCCACATTTCGAGTGTAGCGAGAAAAAAATTTTTTTGAATAAAATATAGTTCAATAGTGCGTATACTCAAAAAAATATTTACTAATACACCACTGCATTTCTACATTATAATATACATGTATAAATATAGCTATTGCCTATTGTATATAAAATTTCGTTTATACATCTCGTACATTTTGAAAAAAAATTTCTTGTTAATTCTTTTGAAATTAAGATTCAGGAGAAGTGTCATATCTACAATTCCGCGTGTCTTTCTTTCCAAGTCGTTAGTATTCTAGTGTCCGGGTAAATTGAAAAATCTTACACATACTCGGACATACTATATATATATATATAGACACATTGTGTACCTGGGTATACTGGGTCAAAAGTCATAACTTATTATAAGATAAAGTTATTAAAATCACATCTACATACAACATATCATAAGCGCAACTGAGATTAAAATTCTAGGGGGGCTACAGCCCTCACCAAAACTGTAAACTAAAAATAACCTATGGGGGTTCGCTGAACATACTACATGTAATACTTGCGCATGCGGAAAATCTTTAAAAATTATATTGAATTGTGCTGAAGTAGTGCACTCTGCACTCGTGCACACCACCAAGAGGAACATTTACCGCATTATAACTTTTTCATGGCATGCTTGCAGCATATACACAGTGGACATACTAATTGTCCGTACTTGTTCAATTTAACCTATTTATATTTTTATCTCGTCAAGATGTGAGCTCGTCTACCGTCTGTCCGCAACGGAACAATCGTGATACGCGCTATATATAGAGACATAGAGTAATGTTGTGTATATGTGTAGATGTTATTCCTACAAAGAAACACACGGCAGACGTTCGAATTATAACATTATTATTATCGCGTTACGACAACGGCGCAGAACACAAAAGGCAACTATTATAGTCGGCGGAAGCAAAGCTCCCCTCCGTCATAAGTTTTAATTTAAATGATTAAAAAGATAGTTATAGGATTCCTATAACGCGTAGGAAAATCAAACTTCTGATCATATAATACAACTTTTAGCTCTGCAGTTTAGTTTCGTAATTGTACAGGACGAAGAACAGTTGGTATACTGGATAATTTTACCAGTCCCGCATAAGCAATAAATGCGCAGGTAGTTCTAAAATTTGCTAATCGCCTGGGATCTCTCTTTAAATATTAGAAATGTTTGGCTTATAAAATATAATTGTCCCTCCTCCCTTCGATATTTCGTCCAAATAACACAACTGGCCGAATTTGTTCGTTCGTGAATACTATACGTTATACCTTATACGTACGTCGTACTTCATAATACGTAGTAAAACTATGAAATATTGGTGATAGGTAGTATATTCAACGATGTACATCGTACATGCCACAAGGTACAAGAGGCTATATGGACTTGTGCAGACTTCAGATAGTTTCGGTACGATAATATTATTGGAATACGACGAAATAAATGAAACGACGCGATAAAAAAGTTGCCTGTTTTGCAGTACAAAAACGATTGTCGTTCGTAGTTGTATGATCACAACGTTTCGAAGCTTCGCGATCTTCACGCACGTGTATGTAACAATAAGACTATCAGTTATTATAAGAAAATCAGTTATTGAAAAAACAACATAATGTTATAAATTTATAATTCATATTATGTCCGTTTTAATAAAACAATGTCAAATACTTTTTGTTATTTTTATGATATTTTGACAATATCATCATAAAAACAAAGACAAAGGTAGACTAGTAGAAACCATAAATAATGATTATCACAGACTTATCATAGTCTTCAGAGACACAGTTCACAGACCCTGAAAATAAATATATGTTAATAAGTGAGACTGTGAGAGTATGAAAAATTTATTTTTGATATTATTAAATTATTGATAATTTGTGGTTTGTGTAAATTTCTATTTTATATATTGTATTGTAAATTTGTACGTATTCAGTACGTAGTACGTACGGTATTTGCATAGTCACCACCGACGACAGTCGATCTCGAAATTATAAACACAACACAATTATTCGTTGTGCACCGCAATACGCATTTACACTACAGACTATAGTGTACAATGTACATTCACGCATTCACCTAACTAAAAGTAATACTGACCACAGAATTTACAAATAACCCGTAAACGTAGAGTCGCAAGAACGTACAGCGGGGAGTGGGTGCATATATTATAGTATTATACACGTACTCTGCAAGTTAAAAAGCTCTCGAACACATGTCCGAATCGAAATATAGGAATAATAATAAATAAATTATTATTAAATAATAATATTATAAATAATATTAAAATAATATTATAAATTTTATAATATACGCTTCTCCATATAAAACAATAGTATAAAGTGAACAGTGAACCACTGATCATTAATGCGTAATTTCTATACATAATATGTTTTGTTTTTTCTTTTTTGCCCATGTGACATTATTTTTAAATTTCTTCCTAATCATTTATATGACTACCTCCTAACGCAATTATATTTCAAATTCAAACGTTATTAAGTTATTTTAATAAGAACCGCTTAAAATCAAAATATTTGTTAAAGGATTATTATTACCTATTATGATGACATTATATTACGCATATAATATTGTAAGAACTATTCAATTATTTTTGTATACTGTATAATTGATTAACTAATAAATGAAATGCTTTCTCTAGTATACATATTATTATTATTTGCTGTTGCATTTATAAGATACTAATTTATTTCATACTTACTTTTAGATTCTCAGTCAAAACAAAAAATTTATTAATATTCATATTATTCTATTCATTTTTTTAATGATATTTTATTTATCATCCGATAATCATATTTAATACTCCTTAGTCCTTATCACTAAAAAGTAGAAAAATCTTGATTTTCTTGGAGTAAGTTTATTTTTTTTGCTAATAAATTTTAATAAAATATTTGTTTAGTTTTTTTTTTTGTTTATTAATTTCAATCTCATAATGTTTAAATAAAGCACTCCAATAACAATAATTTTTAATAAAACATTCAATATTTAGAGTTTATAAATTACTTTTGATTTCGACCTTTACTTTTAGTCGTTTACTAGTAGCATTGATTATAAATAATATAGTATTCATAATCAATGCTAGTAATTATATACATTTTTTTTTTTTAATGCAATGATTCCAGATTCATTATTGCTTGATAAATACGAATAGTATGACATTACGACTATAATTTATATAACAATCTAAATAATATCGATAAATTTGTACCGTAAGAACACTGAAAACATTTGATTCTCCACTGGGATATTTTGTTTTAAATATATTTAAAAATATTTTGTTTTTTGCCTTAAAATTTTTTTAAAAACAGAAGTGTCCCCAAGACCACAAGATGGAACAAAATTTCCCAATACCAATATCTATCAACTATCATCATTGATTATAATTATATTGTTTATAATTTAAGCCATCACCAGCTAAACAGTCCATCAACCTGCAAGTTATACTCTGCAATCTATTTAATTTTGAAGAAATGAATGCCAATATATAAGCTGAAACACAAACTTTGAATGTTATTATATTAATTTTACTTTGCTGGACAAATTTTCAAATAGTAATTTATAGTTAGTATAATTAATTTTATATTAAATATTTTTGTGGTATTCACTGTCTACTATTTGACACGAAAATCAAGTTGCTATGAGTGCATAATTTGATAGTATAATTAATCCTTTATGAATCTTATAATTACTAATTAGTAATTTTTGTTGATAATTTCTACTTTACATAATATAAAGGTACCTACTCGAATATTATAGTAGTGTGAAGATGTATTCATTATATGAGATTGTGAATCTTGAACATAAAACATTACCTATACGTAATAATAATATAAATTATAAAATATTAATGAGTAAAAACTACAGATTAGTGGTTATATATATTATAGTCTATGAATACTATGATTATGGTTTAAAATAATTTGTGTAGTAAAATATAAGTATTTAATTATTCATATCAATCAGTCAATGTTTTATAATAAAAATAAATATCTAACTAATTAATTTATAGTGTTCTCATTACAAATATTTACCTGTACGTGTAGTTGTTTTATACAAATTAAGCATTACTGATGCAATGATTATGGTGTTAAGGGTTTAAACTTTAAACGAATAGGTGGACATTGAGAAAAAGCTTAGACCTTCAATATTTGAACAGCCCCCATGTTATTTATTATTTTTATTGTGCATGGAAAGGAAGTGCGGTGTGTTGGTCATATTACATTGGATTATTATAGATCCCCTGAAGATTCAACCAAATGTCCGCCTATGTTTAAACGGTGCTTAGTATAAGTTATATAGCAGTATATATAATAATTAGACAATTCTTAATCACTTAAGGACTATTATTTTTACATTTGATTTATTTCGAAGTGATAATTAAACATTAGATTAAATATATTGATACACATTTTGTTTTATTTAAAATAAAATAATTTACAATATAAAACAATAACTAGATCATTTATACTTATTTGTAGTTATGTTTATGTATTATATTATCATTATAGTTCAAGCTCAGGGGCGGAGTGATCTATCGGGAAATCTGGAATCTTCCTGATGGGCCAGTTCTTGTGTGGGCCACTCTATATTAGGTGCATGCACTTAATAATGAGTAGGTAATTTCAAGTAAAATGTATTTCTGTATTACAAATATGATTACCTGATTTATTAATAAATACACATATAAAGTCGCCCGGTAGAGCGAGGGACGGGTTTGGGGCGCAGCCCCAACTATAGACGAAGTCTAGTACATATATAAATATGAAGTAAAATCATACTACAATCAAGAGTGACACATTAGGTATACTAAAAACTGTTCATCAATTTAAATTATTATTCATTTTTTGGAGATAATATAACAAAATGTATTTATAAATTGGAGGCACTTGTAGATACTGAAAGTGTTTTAGTAGAAAAAAAAAGTCATACCTACTAGAATTTTATACAATCATATGCATTTACTTGCAACGTTTCCTTTTCTCAGGTATACTGTATAAAAAATCATATAAATAAAAGTATATGTTTGCATTTGTAGTACTTGGATGGTGAAGTAAAACTAATAATTAATGATTGTGGAGAAAATTATTTTTTTATATACAGTAAAAACAATATGTAATAAATGTAACTTATGAATAGTTGGAGAAATAATCAATGTATTGTAATAAAAAGTTTAGAAAATTAAATGAACGTTTAAATATAAATAAAAAAATGTTAATATTTCTTTTGGTTACAAAATATTTAAGGATATTTTCTATATATATTAGATGTATTATGATCAAACTTCATGTTCAAGTTGAAACTGGTTAATTATGTGACTATCCTGTAACTATTATAACTATAATTAAAGTTATTATGTATTTTACTAATTAAGGTATGAAACTAAACAAATTTTGAAATTGATGCAAAATAAAGAATTTTTTTCGGGAGGGGGGAGTTTAATCTGGGGTCCATGGGCCGGTTTGTTTCATATTTCCCGGGCCAAAAATAATTGCCATTCCGCCCCTGGTTAAGTTTATTTATTATAAATATTAAATTATAATACATCCTCAGGTTATTATAATTTATCATAGGTGCCCTTGTTTCATTTAAGTATAGCAATAGTTATAAATTTATAATATAATAAAATAATCATCGATTATTCTTCTCTTATACCGTATACAGTTTTAATGAAATAAAACTAATAAATGGAACCACTAATAGTTATTATATATTACATTGTAATAGATTAGATAGTAGTCATGCTAAGATTATAAGTAGGATATTAGCGATATATTTTAATATTTTTTATCTGCGTATTATATCATCAATACCTATATTGATATATGAAGGCAGGAAAGTGGATACACTTGGCTACTTATAATATGTTATATACTGAATTAAAAATACTAAAATATCTATAACCACAAACCTTGAATTAAAATATGTAGGTGATTAGTACAATAGATATAGTACCTAAGTACGTATATTGGTGAATAATATTGTACATATTATGTATTTCTATATATACTGATTACTGGCCAAGTTTGATTAACATAGATTAAATATGTTTAACTTATAAGTTATATTTCCGTTTTCCAATTTCTAAAACAGGAACACAAGTTATATTTCAAGTTATTTCACACGATTAAAATAACTGTTATAGATAAATATTATATGCTAAGAATATTATCAGATATTTGAAATAACAATAAAGATGTGGGTTCTGTGTTATAGGTATTTTGGTAGATATTTTTAAAATTTACATTTTACAACTTGTTTGTATAAAAAAAAAAAACGCCAATGATATCGATTTATTTCGAAAAACCTGCATCGGACTAACCACAAACCAATCACCGATATAAATTTCAACTTCTTTGTTCTCAGTTTCTCACCCTATGTTTTCGTGTTATACTGTTATTCCATTAATTACGCACATAATTTATTGTAAATGCCATTAAAAATTGTATATATTCAAATAAATGTTTAAAAAAAGTTCTTGTACATAAGAAATTTCTATGTATGAATCCAACGTATATTTAATTGTATAATAGTTATATATGGGTCTTGACATGCATTTACAAAATATATAACAAGAATATTTCACATCAATTTAGCTTTATAGAATTATATAATAATAAATAATCAATGTATATAATTACCTCTTTGTAAAATATGTTATCGGCATACAAAGGTCAAAGATGAGCGAGTTTTGATTGTTTTTGACGTTGTGTAATTGTGTTCATGTGTCAGTTAACATATAACTCAATATAGCCTATAGGCTATAGGTTTTGTTGTGAATATTGGCTACAGACTGACCGTTTAGAAGTATCAGCGTGAGTTGTGTTGTGAATTTGTGATTATCATAGTATATATAGACATTTAAATTAAACACGTGTCGCGCATGGTGTGTCGGTGTCTCGTGTATATATGAACAAATTAACAGTGCGCAGAAAAAAAACAGACGTAATTTATATCACTATTATGGACTTGGGCTGGCTAATAAATAATAATATTGTACACAACTATGTACGTCTATATTACCCATGTACCTAAATTCTATATATATTTGCGTACACTGATATACTTGACACGAAATGACACTGCACTACTGGCTACTGCAGTAGTAATAGTTATTTTTACGACGGAGAATTTTTAATAAATCTTTAACGTTACCAGTTCGAGATCGAAAATATAATGTAAATATAATGTAGTGGCTTAATGCACAATACAATAGGATTTTGAGCCTAGACGTTTTAATGGAGACGATGAAGTTTAATTTTCAGAAACCAACTATATAAAAGCACTGCATAGTTTATTTTCATCTCGTGTATGTATTGAAAGTATTTTATACTTATAGTATGAGGCTGACACCGGGGATGTGAATTATATTTTGGTCTGTATCGAACAAAGACTTTCAATTACGCCTCGGCATATGGATGTTTTCTACGCGCATAAACGCATATTTATATAGGTCTTTTGGTCTTCAAACACATTTTTAAATACGCCACACGAAAAATTAAAATCAAACCAAGTAAAAACAAGACGAATAACCATTATGTCACATCATTGTATTTAATGCAAATTACAATCTATGGTATAATGAACTAATAATCATCTGGTTACAATCAAAGTTTAAAATACAAAACATTTAATAATTAATAAAACAAGATAAAAAAAAAATCGAAGCAATGGAAATGTGGATTACCTGAAGAAGATTACTTCGTATTAGTTAGGTTGAAAGAAAGAACAACGAAGAAATTCTCCGAATAATAGAGGAGAAGAGAGTTTTACTACCCATCATTAGATCAAGAAGCGGAAAACTTATAGGACACATAATGAGACATAACCCTTTCATAACCAACATAATGGAAGGAAGAATCAATGGACGCAAAGGAAGAGGAAGACCGAGGAAGACAATCATAGGAGAGATGATAGGAATGGCTGGATGTAACGGGTATTCGCATATGAAGATTCTGACATTGAAGAGAGAGGAGTGGAGATCTATTTTCTAACTATGACAAGGCTAAGCCTTTAGAAAAGAAGAAGAAGAAATTGGCTTATAAATATAATAATACGTAATTCTAAATTATAAGATTATTATATTCAAATAGGGTTTTAGAATAGTGAATAGTTTCTGGATTTGATAATAATAAATTACTTTTATAATATTGTACAAGATTAATATTTTTAAAAAAATTGTCAATTTCCATTTATTTCATATTTGTCAACAGACTATCAATACCGAAAGAAATAGGGATTTAAGGGTTACCTCCCCCCTTCTTAATAGAGTCCATCGTTATTAATTTCAGTCGGTTAATATTGTTATTGATCAAAATCATTTTTCAACATTTCAATTTTTGTCGATTTCATCAATGAAAAAAATATAACATTGAAATTTGAGATGTTCAAAAATGTTTTGTTTTGGTTTCTTTTTCATAAAAAAATTATATATTATGGAATAGTACGACGAAAATAAATTCCAAGCGCCATTACAAACTAAAACTAATGAACATTGTTACATATTAAACACATGTTTTGGGCACATTTATCTTTTTATTTACAACAAGGTATGTTCTATATGATCATTTATAATGTAATTATATAGTAATGAATACTAGGAATTTTTTGTATGTTGAAAATACAAATTTATACCATTTTTTAAACTACAATAATTAAATTGATTTAATTATAACGATTACATCGTTTGTATTTATATTTTATTATTTTTGTAGATATAAGGATTCCTTATAAAAGAACATTATTTTTCATAAAATAAAGAGGCCGGTCGGCCGTCGTCTCGACTGTTAAAGGGTGTAGGCCATATATTTTTTTAATAAATATAAAAAAATAAAATTCCAATAATTAAATATACTTTTTTAGTGGTATTTTTTATTTAGTACTAATAGTGCAGTGCTCGACTTCATGAGGGGACGGTGCAGCTCAATAAATTTTTCGACATTTTTGCATTGTTATTTCCACTATTTTTTTTTTAGATTCTGGACGGAGTTATGGAATATTGGAATCTATTGGTTTTACCATTGATTATAATTTATAAATACTATAGTATACTATAGTATTTATAATCAATGGTTTTACAATGATGTGATTTTTTTTTTTTTTTAGATTCTAAACGGAGTGATGGAATCTATTGATTTACCAATGATGTATGTTTTTATTTTTTAGATTCTGAACGGAGTGATGGAATCTATTGATTTTACAATGATGTGTTTTTTTATTTTTTTGTGTCTGAGGACACCTTTTTTGGCAGTAAAAATGCTTCGATTTTTTTCAAACAGCCACTTTTTTTGATAGAAAGATGAATGTAGATGGTACTTGGGCAAGTCAAAAATCCAACTTTTTCAATATTTTTTAAATGCGTCGAAAAAAACGATAAAAGATTACAAAAAACCGGGAAATTTCAGGCAAAATCACCTTTCTACAAAATAAATTATTTTAAAATGCTCTAACTCAAAAACGAAAAACCGCAACAACTTGAAATTTTCACCAAATCTTTATATTGACGTTATCTATAGGTGGTTAAGTTTTCAAAGTATTTTGACTTATTTATAGATAATTTAAATTTTTGATTTTTGTAAGTTTTTTTTTTTTTTGAAATATCTATAAAATTTATTTGGCTATTCGAAAACTCTTGAAAATTTAATACAAGATTTATTATAAGTTATACTAATTGTTACTAAAAAATATCGGAGATTGTTTCACTCAAATATTTTTTATAAGCCCATAAAATTAAAATTTGTATTAAATATGTTAAAATCGCAATAATATGCAAGTTATTTTGTAGTTGAAACTTCATAAAACTTTATCTGTCTATAACTAAGGTTCAAAATTTTAACACTAGGTTATCCATAAGCTACTCTTTATGAATCTATAAAAAAAGTTTTACCAGACTGAAAGGAAAAAATTTTATGACTGTTTGAAATTTAAATTTTTACGAAATTGCATACTATTGCAATTTATTTCAATTTAAATATAAAATACTTCATTATTATATACCCATTTTAGACCAACATATCATCTCCATTCAGAATCGTTATTTGTATACAAATACAATGATACCTATCATTGCATTAAAATTTAACAAATCCATTGTAATTACCTATCCTATGAACAAGGTGCACTCCACCCCCAACTGTTTTTATGAAATTTAATTGATCTTGAAACTAAGATTTTATACTGCATATTTTGGAATATTTTTATATATATTTTTGAGTGTTGGTGTATGTTCTAAATTGAAATCCATTTTTCTGCAAATATTGTATATTTAAACACTAAAAATTAAAAAATATACTTACATGGAATTTTTAAAATAAAATATGAATTATAATATCATACACAATATTTTTGTTCAATACATAAAATACATTGCAGAAAAATTTAAAATCTTAAAAAGAACTGAATATTTTATAAACATTCTTCCTAAAAATGAAGCTAGTGAAGTTATTATTTTATTAAATGTAATAGTGACAATGTTATCAACAAAAATATTGAACTAAAATTATTGAGACGATTCTAAAATATTTTTAGGCATTCATCTTAACAATTTTTCCATGCAAAATTATTCACCAGAAATATAGGCCAGTTTTAAATGGCTACCAATGACAAGTGTTGATGTGGAGCGTTACAGCATAGGTACTTTAGCAAATTGCTGTTATATAATATATATGTTCACAGAAGTAAAGATGGAATATTATACTATTACAATAACTATTGTAACTTCTTCTAATTAACGCTTTACCTAATATTATAGGTACTTATCGACTTATGGTGATTTATATTTTTACCAGCAACACGGTGGTGTGGAAAACTTAGTAAATAAAGCCCTGTGAATTAACATAAACATATTTTGGTATTTTCGTATAGGATAAAGATTTAATAAACAAACCAAATACAAGTAGTAGTTTGACAAGGTTATGAGCTTTGGTAATTATCAATTAGCTGAAAAATTTACCAGTAATAAGCAAAAATGACTATATATAATAGGTCACTATTGTACTTGTTTAATGCCTTATTAGTAGCTTAATGTATTAATAAAATGTATATTATAGGATCGTTCTTTTTCTGAATACCTAATTTTTTTTTTTTTTTTTTTATTAATGAATAGTATTAACCCCGACCTTCTTCGAATCCTCCTCCATATTTAAAAATTAAGTACTCAGATTGAGTCACATACAAAAATACAATTTTTTATTTTTCAAATTACATATACATAGTATAGTTTTTTTTTAACAAAACATAATCCTATATTTAATATATACAATTATGGTGAAATAACTTAGCTTATAAATATTAACTATAAATGTAGATTATAATAACTAAGAAGTTGTAACGCAGATAATAAATTACATTTTATACAAATATATTTTAATATTGTAATAATTATGATAGTACATATATATTCTTAAATATAAATATAAAAGAGTAATTTCGATTATTATTCTATTCAACAGCTAAACTAAATGTTTCAACGTCATTGAAATGTTCGTTGATTGATTGTATTAAAGCCTCTTCTTGTGGATCAATTTTTTTTTGTTTAGGTTTCCTGTCTTTCTTTATTACTTTAACTTCCACATCTTCTTTAAATTCATCACCATCATCATATAAACTTTTATTACTCCTTTTCCTTCCAGGATATGATCGTCTAGGCGGTTTATTAAACCTGACTTCTACATCAGCATCAATTTCCGCAAGTAAATCTGATACATTAGTACAGCTTTTATTTCCAGAAGTATCAGATAAAGTTGTCCATTTATCATCAGAATCATTAGTTATAGATACACCGATATTTTCATTAGTTATAGATTCTTCTTCTTCTTCTGGATCACTGCAGAATAGTTCAGGTACTCGATTATAATTATAATTTTCTTCAATTATTGGTAATACAGATTTGTAAAGTTGTTTTTCAATTATTTCCGTATCTACTTTGATCCTATGATCTTGTTTTTTTATAACACTAATATTCAAACTATTATTGTCTTTTAGAATTCTTTTTGAATTTCTTTTAATAGTTTTAGCTGGAGTAGATGACAATTGTGGAGGTTCAAAATTTTCTCCATCTACAATGGATAATTCATTGAGAAATGATTTTCTCTTACAACTCATTGATTTATTTTTTTCTATTCTCTTCATTTTTATTTTTGTTTAATTATAAAATTAATAAACCTATAAAAAAAAATTATAAAATTAAAAACAAGTACAGATTTTAAAAATTAAGAATTAAATTAAAATGTAATGAAATATAATTATGAGATTCAGTGGAGTAACATTATTGTTTGAAATAACAAAATTATTTTATTTATTATAGAATATACATTCTATGAAAAAGAATGCCTCACTTATATTCAGAAAATAATTAATCCCAACTAATATTATAAATAATGCGAGAGTTCCTAATCTGTCACGCTTTCACATCTAAACCACTGAACCGATTCTGATGAAATTTGGTAGATAGATTAGACATTAGAGCATAGACAAAATCAAGGATTGAAAATCATATTTCGATAGCCGTTTGAGCTTTGGGCTTGGCTAAAGATTTTTTTTACTTACTGGTTTCTAAAGTAATATTTTATCAACTGTTTGAAGGCTATTTGACGTAAGCAACCAATTTTTCGAAATTCACTTTATATCATTTTGGCGTAAGAATCATTATGAGGCATAGATACCGCTAACTCTGTTATCGTATATTGAATACAATTAATTTTATCGATGTTTTAAGTGTTCTTCGTAAGTGACATCATTTGTGATTACGAGTGTTACGACGTTTTACACGTTTTCCCGCGTGTTTATTTAATAACGTTATTTATGATTACAACTACAACGAAGTTGTGTGGGTGACACACGAGTGTAGGCTAACCGCCCCCCGCCCCCACAGACAAAAACTTGTATTTGCTGAGATTTTTGCTTAACATAAAAAATCTTAATTTAATAATTTAATGAGATCGCCGTTTTTTAAAATATTTTTAAAATTGATCGTAAGCGACTAAATTTTAGTAATAATTTAAACAAACAATTTTTATTTATTATTATTATATAAGAATAAATAATGGATATAGCAATCAAATAATTATTAATATTGTAGTCTAATTTTTGCCAACTTTTTCTCAATTATTCGAAAAACCTATGAGAATTTCAAAAAATTAACGCATCAATGGACCAATTTTGCAAAATTTTCTTTTAGAAAAGTTATAACTAAGTATATATTGAAGCAATCCTTCTAGTCAAAATAGGGTACAAATATACAAAAAAAAAACAACAACAACAATCATAACACAGAATTTAATAAAATTCAACCCTTAAGAGGTCAAGAGGGATAATTGTGGAAAAAATATCCCTAACTGGAACTGTTAAAGATATGAGTATGAAATTTAGTCAGTGTCTTAGTTTTTTTAAGATTTGTTTTTAGAGACTTTCTACATTCAACCCATTATTGAATTAAGAGGAGTAAGTGAAAGGATGTGAAAATGGAAAACATAATTTCTTGGTTGAATTTTTTTTGGAAATTGGTAAAAATATCAAAAATATAATCATACTTTGTAGAATTTTTTTGAATCTTCTTATTTGTATATTAAAAATTGAAATATACTTTTCTGAATCTCACAACATCTTAAAAAAACGACAAAATAAATGAATATAAAATTTAATATAGTGGTTACTCTAAAATATTAACCGTACAGAATTGCCATGTCAATTCATTTGAAATTTCAAATTTTTAGGAAATATACAAATAACTATACGTATAAGTGCACTAGAAAGAATTTTTTGAAAATATAATTTTTAAGGGTTGAAACAGTTTTGGGTCAGATAAATACATTTTTTCACTCTTTGGTTTTGTAGGTGTTATAACTGTTACCATTTTTTAATGTTTTTTTTTATTCCATTTGTTTAATACCCATCAGTAAACAGGCTAACCAAATATGGCTAAGGTTTAAATAATGTAATGTATTATTCCATTAAAAATAATGACACGGCCTACACTATTTCTTGTGAAGTACATTTTTTAGAGTCAAAATGGTAATAACAGCAACTAATTTTTTTGGGGTATTTTGCCAATCAAAAAATATAACTTATTAATTTTCATGAAATAATTGCATGTTACAATACTTTATTGCAAGCAATAGCAAGTTAGTAATTAGTTAAGCTAGTGTTGGTACTCTCAGTCCTCAGAGTGACTAGTATTGATATAATTATGTACTTAGAATAATATATAAAATACAGGGACATATTTAAGGGAACAGCAATTGGGGGATCACCCCTCTCCCATGGATTTATTGAGTACATTTTTATTAATGTTTCTAAATAGTAGTGATAATGATACAATTTGCCATTTTTGTCTTAATGGTGATATTATTTTCCGGGTTTCAACTATAAAATATCTAGGTTTCATCCTTGATAAAAAATTAACTTGGAACCCACACATTTCTTCGAAACTACACCATGATACCAATTACCAACGACTAAAAATAGTTTTATAGCCCTTACTTCGAAAAACTGCACCAAAGGTCATATAAATTAAATCTAAATTTTCTAGTCCAAAATATTATGAACAAATTCAAACGCACCCAGGGTTAACAAGAAACAAAGCACTTCACACAAACTTCAAATTTACATAAAAAATCAATCAAGTTTTTTGACTAATTAAAACATGCATTTTGTGTACAATATTTCAATCTAAGTGATAATTTTACTCTCTCTCTCTCTATTCAAACAAGGACATTCCTATGATGTAAATAATCTATACAAGTTACTTATTTGTACAATGAGTCAATGGGAGGGAAACAATAAGTATTTTGGTTCTTAACATGAATATCATAATTGAGAAAGTTGCCAATTGGTAATACCTCACATAGTTTTTAAATTTGGCGGTCTAGATGTGAATAAGTAATATTTAATTTATAGTTTATCAAAGTAAGTCATTATTTTAATTTTATTTTAGTCTATTTAGGTGGTTCATCAGGAATACGATTAATGAACATAGTTTGTATCAGAGATTAAACACAATATTAACAATTGATTTAAATTTCATAAATAAATAAATAGCTATATCACTAAAATGACTGAAAATTTGTTACATTAAGCTTATAGACAAAGAAGAAATCAAATTTGTTTAGAATAATAGAAAGTATGAATTCTGAAATCATTGTTTTTTGTTGCACAATAGGTAAAGAAAGAAAAGAAATTATGATTTTGTTGTTTACTAATGTATTCCTTTAGGTTACAATATGATAAATATGTTATCCAGTTATGGATTTTAAAAATGTCTACAAAATAAATAAAATTTTAAGTAGTTAAATTTTAATATTTTAATTCTATCTAATCTATCATCAACTAGGTACATAAAAATATCAAATGTTAATAAAATAATTTTTGAGTCACATATGCATTTAATGAGAAAGTACTCACTTTAAATTCCTTGTAAGGGCTTGAAAATTCAATGAGTACGTCGTATTGTGAGTATTGAACAATAACCACAGAATAAAACAATAATATAAACATTCGAACGTTTGACCACAGATTAGAATTTGACTTTAATTTTGATATATTCAAAGTTTTGAACCATAATATTATTATTTATTAATTTTCATATCTCAACGGACAGCCGACAGTAAGTTGCTTTTCGTAGTTCCGTACAAACAATTATTCATGGCGTAAAAAATAAGTACATTTACATATACAGTGTGACCACAATCTTGAATTACCAGTATAACCCATACACCACGATGTAGAAGAGATAAGGTGACACCACTTGGGGTCTATCTATACCACGGTCTTAGAAGACCGTGATAATATATAATATATAATAATCACGGACTAAGATTATAATGGACTGGTTTCGAAATGATAAGAAGTGTATAACGGACGGGTCGTAAATGTTTGTACTCTTCCTTGATATTTGGGGTTTTTATGCTCTCAAGCGCAACCTGGTTTTTAAGCTCGATACTATCATTTATTCCTTGATAACACTTTACCGCCTTATTTTTAAAATATTGATAGTGAAAATAATTTAAACATTAATAATTATTATTTGATCTTCGGTAGTTCGATACTAGACATTTTAGATTTTGTTTTTACATTTGAAAATTTAAAATGAAAGTAAGGAAGTGTTCAATTTTAGGATATTCAAGCGTAAAAAAAAATCCTAAGATTTCTCTATTTAAAATTCCAAAGAATAATTCTTTGGCATGGAATTTGACAATCAACAAGCATATTTGCAAAGACTTTGTTATGAAATTAGCGTGTGCTGATCATTTTCTTCAGGAAGATATCGTGTCTTCATACTCAATCCCACCAGATGTTGCTATTGTAAGAGATAACATTTTACATTGTTAATTATTTGTTATAAATTACTTTTCTATAATCTACAGGAACTTGGAAATAGAAGCAAATATCGCTTAAAAATAGTAGCTATTCCTTCTATTTTTAATTCAAATGTAAAAGATAGAATAATAAATTATGATTTAAGACATTCTATTAACTTTTACCACAGCTATGTTAAACAATATTATACTAAACCATCAAGCCGAAAAAAAATTATTTGAAAACAGGACTTCTGTGAGTACATTATTTTCTAGTATAATGTGGTCCTAGTTAATTGATGTGCATTAACATTCCCAATCTACTGTATGCTGAGCTCCATTATACTTAATATGTATTATTGTTTATAAACTACCATATACTTTAACTGATTTAATGTTTATATGGTATAAAGGATGTTAAAGCTATAAATTTAGATGAATCAGAAATGATTTTCAAACATAAATTACTGTCGAGTGAATTAGAAGAAGAGCAATTTAAAAAACGCATAAAGACATTTGAAGTAAATTTTCAGAATTTAATCAAACTATTGATATTATATTCAGGGGTGGTTATATTGTTGGATACTATAATAAAGTATTTATTTTAAGTAAATAGATACCTACATGGTTTAAATATAGGTACCAAAATATTCAAGCCATGAGTAAACATTCAAATTTAATCTTCTATTGTTTTAAAATTAATTTTACCAAGTTTTATTATGGGCAGGTATCACTTAATATTCTGTTTTACATTTTCCATTAGGAAAGACCTGATGATTTATCATTATTTAGTGAATTTAAAAGTAATTTCAATAAAGTAGTTTTGCCAGAAGGATGGGCAACATACTTTAGTAATAATGAAATCGTTTTTTACAAACCAAATTTCAATGATGGTAAAATGGTAATTGAAAAACAGTTATTTTTTAAATCTACATTGGAAGTATGTTTGTACGTATATCAATTATCTGTTCTAATGGATAATTTAACCTTCAAACTTGAATATCCTTTTTCCTTAAAAGATGTATCACAGACAATTGAAAAACTGAATCACAAAAATATTTGTCAAAGTAGTCCTAGTTCAATAAATTTTCCAAGTTACTATATCATTATTGTTTTTATTATTATTTATTTCAATCCCCCGTTAACTCTGAATAGTTGCTATAATAATATTATTTTTTCATACTTACAGGAATTCGTGTAAAAACAGCATTTTTAGAAAATAACAATTTGTGGCGTCATCTTAAGTGTCCAATTTTAATAGATCGAAGAAAGAGATGTGAAACTTGTGATCTTTTAATTCAATATTTTAGAAGGTGTAAGCAAAGGTCATAAGTTAAACGTTCGTCTTACATTGGAAGTATCCTTACTGCTACAAGACGTAAGACTTTAACAAAAATTTTAAATGACAAAAAAAATTAAAAAAATCAAATACAAGGTACCTAGCAGTATAGTTCAGGTTTTTGAATATTCCAAATATAAATAATTTGATAAATGTATTATATTTTTTTAATATTTAATTAAGTATATTAACATCAGTACACACTTATAATAAACAAAAATAAAAATAAAAATAATGCCAAAAAAAACAAATTTTTAAAGCTTGTTTGCACCTAAAAACTATATATATAACTATATAAAATTTAAAATATTCCAATGTCGTTATTATTTTGTACTATGCAATGTCATCATTAAAACCTTTTAGTATATATAATACTATCTGTACTCAATGTTAATACTAAATAATAGATGGCACTGTTTTCCGAAAACTCCCTAGTCATTTTGACATTTCGGTGCCACTGATAATGATTCGAGACCAGTCCATTATAATCATAGTTCGTGATAATAATTATACAATATCTATGGTATAAATTGATTCTTATCTACTCATATAATTGTAGTCACAATTAAATATAATTATCTTTAATCGTGATTATAGTCCGTGATTCATGTAGTAGATCTTGATAGATAATTTAAGAATAATTTACATGATTGTAATTGTAGTTCCCTATTATCGTAATTCATAATATTCTCATTTCTTCTTATACATATAATAAACCAGTTTAAAAATCCTAAAATTCTAACTTCATTGAATAGTTTACCATACGGCGTATACGACTGTTGTCAAAGTCGGAAACCAGTGATTAATAAGTATTATAAAAAATATAAAAAAAGAATGTTTTTGGGCTAATGAAGTATAATTATAATTAAATTGCAACCATCGGGCTGCATTTAATATCAGAGAGGGGCAAATACCCACCTTCTCCTAAATTATGCCATTGTCTTTCATCCAATATCTGCATACTACTATAATTATTATCTGATAAATAAAATTAAATGAATAAATTATCGACGGTAAAAGTGTAAAGCCATATTTAAAATTTAAAATTTCAATATAGCAATTAACATCATATACTTATTATAGTTCTTAAGTTAAATTTTTTATCATACTAACACAAGAGTCTAAAAATATCCTAGGCTTCATGATTATAAATAGTTTTTGAATTATTGGATATGTTTATATTTTATGTTGAAAAGTTACTTGTGAAATGTGAGTAAATACCAACTACCAAGCATTCTAATAAGTTATGTTCTCAAGAAAAATACAATTCAATAACTAATAAATATATAAAATTAAGTAAAAGGCAAAGACAAAAAGTCCAAAGATACAAAATAATATCAGCACATCATAATGAGTAAACATGTTATTTTATAATATTGAAAATTTATAAATGTATATATATATATATTAATTAATTCAAAACAAAAAGTACAGAATATCAATGAGAAAATTGAATGTAAATTTAATTTAAATATATTTCATCTTATTACACTATCCAATGTATAACAAAATAATTAAGAACATACAAGAAGTATAATTACTTCATATTAATAATAATAAAATATAATAATTCATAAAAGTATAGGTATGTTAACTATTATCTGAATCATCGGTCCAATAATGTTCTCCCATCTTTTGCAATTTTTAATGCCTGCATGATTGCTACTGTATCTAATTCTTTTTGCGTAGGTCTCTCATTGTCTAGGCAGAAGTCTGAAGTTCTTTTTTTCAGTATTCCAAGTACCTTGATTCTATAATCAACTGTAGTTGATACTGGATTTCCAGATAAAACCAAATAATTCATATTTTGTAGTCCACTTAAGTGCTGTATCTGTTCTATATCTGCTACAGAATTTGATCCCAAATCTAGCATTTCTAATGAAAATAACTTTGAAAATGCTTTCAGGTCCGAAATCTTATTTGAAGACAAATTTAAACAAATCACATTCCCTAATTTTGTATGGAGATCAAAGACTTTGATGATATTATTATTTGATAAAGATAAATGACCAAGATGAGTAAGAGGTGTCATATCTTCTATTGTACTCAATAAGTTGCCATTTAAATTTATTGTTTTAACATTTGGTGTTAAAATGGTAAGACTTTCCAATGATTGAATTTCATTCCAACTGAAATCAACCACTTTTACTTTATTCCAAATCATACTAGGATCTATTTCACAAGACCACTCCTTGTGAATGTTATCGCCTAATAATATATCTTCCGGTGATTTTAGCTTAGAATTGTAAACTGTTATTATTCTAACTGTTTCTCGTAATGTCATTAAATTATATATCATGTTAGATGCAATATTATAACATTCAAATTTTTTCACATTCTTAAAGGATGATAGTTCGAAATTTAGTTTGTTGTATATTATGTTGCTTGAACCGACATAATGATTTCCTCCTTTAATAGCCAAGTGTTCAAGTCTTGAACAAAAATCTAATACATGACTAAAATTATACCCATTATTTTCAGTATCTGGACAGGGTAATTTTAATCTTTCACTGATTGCATATAATAATAATACATTAAAATTAAAACCATTGTCGTTCAAAAGATAACAATCACCATTTTGTAAAAAATCAGCAGCCAGTTTCTTGATAATCAAAATTACATCATATTTTCCAAATTCAAGAAAATCAAATAATTCATCAGGCATTGATTTTTGTAAAAATGATAAAACAGTTTGTAAATATATTTCCAAGCCTACCCGACGTCTTTCAATAAAATTTGGTTCCTTATTACCAATCATTTTCTTTCCTGGTAAAATATCTTTGGTTACAGTATGTTCGCTAACTAATTTTTTATGTAGTTCCAAAAATTCTTTATATCGTTTATGAACACTCCATGTAACTTCTCCAACATTTACTTTGATTTGGTAATAAGTTATCCGATCTTTATTTGTTTCTGCTTGAGGAATAGCAATATCACATTCACGACAATGTTGTACATAACAAGACATTATATTCGCTTTGATCAGTATTTATAATTAAAAAACAGGCAACTTTAGAATATCACACAGTAAGATAAAGTATCATTTTAATATTTGAAGTAAATTACTAAAATTGTAAAAGTAAGCACAAAAAAATATTATTATAAACATAACAGAATAAACATTTTTTCACAGGAAAATTGTTAACTGTTATTACTTTATCATGCACGGTCCGCTAGCAATATTTGATAAGAAAAAACAGGGACTCCCAAAATCTATTGCTGATCGTTAATTTGTACGCAAAGTTGCCTATCCTAAATCTTTAAAAACATCTCAGAGTACTCTTAAAAATGTATTGCTGATCGTCAATTTGTACAAATAGTTCCTATATTATTAAAAATCAATGGCTATTGTTCAATTTTGTATATTTTGCCTACCATGCTCCCCTCGAACATATTATTCATATTCTTACAAATTTTGTAAGAAAAGAAATATGGAATTATCAAAATTAAAAACAATCCAATACAGCATCCTGAAAAGTTTGACGTACTATACACTATACTTTGACTTCCGAGCCAAATGGTCAAATGATCCGAGGTGACTGACCTCATTATGGAACTAGTTCTCGGTTCCTTACATACATACCTATGTTTTGCTATATAGATTACAGTGATTCCGATTTTCTAAGTATTTTAAAAAAATTTTCAAAGTCGTCGGTACTCGAATAAAAATATGTACATAGTCCTATACACAAATCAAAGTCATACTTTGAATTCCGAGCAAAATGGTCGGATGATCCAAGGCGACTGACCTTATAATGGAACTAGTTTTCGATTCCTTACGTTTATACTTATGTTTTGCCGTATAGATTACGGTGACCCCGATTATCCCAAGTATTTTTAAAAAAATTTCAGTCGTCAGAACCAGGGATGATCTCTATATTTGGGGTGATGAGGAATAATTTATTGTAAATGGATAGGTAATTTAACATACAATACGATAATCAGCAATAGTGTTACGGATTTTGGGAACCACTGGTTGGCCTTATCAAATATTGCTAGCGGAACCACGATTTAAGATATCTTAAATCGAGACTCGTGAGGGGAACAATCATAAATCGTAAGTGAACCCCAATATTATTAATAACTGCAACTTCCAAACTAACAATCAAATACGATGTGGTTCAAGCCGTTCAAAAGATATGGACTTATGCGATACCTTGTGGTGTATAGTTTATAGTCTTTATACAATATAGTAATTTACTGTAGAACGTGTAGTTATTACTATTAAAAACTGTAGACAAAGACAAACACAAACTGAGAACAGCCAGAACTGACAAATGTTGGTAACGGTATCGACACTTTACGGAATTTATGATACGAGCAATTCTCCCGTGCGACACTTTATTCTTATCCCATATTCAGTCATTATGTACATATAACTCAACGATTATTCCTAACCGTGAACCTAACCCAAAAGATTCGTTTCGTAATTTTAGATGATCAGTAGAGTACTCTAGTGTTACAGTTAAAATTTTCATTAAACTCTAAAATTCTGACTTCTATAATCTATTAACGGCTGTAGATATAGTACTTTTAGATTCTGAACGGAGTGATGGAATCTATTGATTTTACAATGATGTGTGTTTTTTTTTTTTTTGTGCCTGACGACAACTTTTTTTGCAGTAAAAATGATTCGATTTGCTTATACAGCAACTTTTCTGAAAGGAAAGTGAATGTAGATGGTACTTGGGCGAGTCAAAAATCCAACTTTTTCAATACCTTTCTAAAAAATCTAAAAAAACGTTAAAAAAATTACGCAAAATCACGTTTTTACAAACTACATTTTTTTAAAATGCTCTAACTCAAAAACGAAAAACCGCAATAACTTGAAATTTTCACCAAATCTTTATATTGGTGTTTTCTATACATGGTTAAGTTTTCAAAGTATTTTGACTTATTTATAGACAATTTTAATTTTCGATTTTTATAAGTTTTTTTTTTTAAATATCTATAAAAATTTTTTGGCTGTCCGAAAACTCTTGAAAATGTATTAAAGGATTAAATATAAGTTACACTTATTGTAACTAAAAAATAACGAAGATGGTTTCACTCAAATTTTTTTTATAAGCCAATAAAGTTCATATTTGTATAAAATATGTTAAAATCGCGATAATTTGTAAGTTATTTTGTGGTTGAAAATTCATAAAATTTTTCTGTTTATACTTAGGGTTCAAAATTTGAACACTAGGTTGTCTATAAGCTTACCTTCAAAAATATATAAAAAAATTTCTACCAGATTTAAAAGAAAAAATTTTATGGCTATTTTAAATTTAATTTTTTTACGAAATTGCACTAAAATTCAATTCAAATATAAAATACTATATTATATATACATATTAACTCCGTTCAGAATCGTTATTCGTATACAATGATATCTGTCATTGCATTCAAATTTAACAAATCCATTGTAATAATGACCTATCCTATAAACGAGGTACACTCCACCCCCAACTGTACAGCAGAGCGAGGCCCATCCGTTTTTTTATTTAATATAGGTCAGTCATCCTCGTCAGTGGTCTCCAACCTTTTAAGTTGTGCAAATCACCCAATTTCATAAAACAATCTTTGAGGCCCACTAGTAGCTATATGTAATATCACAGAATAAATGAAATTCATTACATTTATTCTTTGGTAAATGGTAATATCATATGATGTACACAACAGTTAGTACTGTGGTACTGTTATTAGTTTATTACAAAAATAATTAAAAATCATTAATTGAAAAACAAAACTTCGTTGAACGGTTTGAACCTAATTAATCACAAGTTAACATTTTAATGATGAATAAAAATAAACCGAATGTTGAGTGATTGATGGCTAAAACTATCCAATTTTTATCCAGATATTAGTTTTCTTGTGGGGACAGTTAATATCAAAAACCTCATCAAGTGGAAAAAATTGCACATAAAATGTGTTGTTGAAAATCCTACGAGAGGGGGGGATGGAGGAATTGAGAGCCTAATTATTCAGAAATTATAGCGTCTCTACTATTTTCTTAACAGGAATTCATGAGACGGTAGTACTTATGGTAAATCTTTTTTAATTTTTTTTTTTCGAAAGACGATAAATAAAATTATTTCTATATATCTAATTGAATTTTCCCATAGACCAATTAACTAATTAGTTAATAGGTCAATGATTTTTTCATAACATTTATTTATTGTGATTGTGATTTAAAATAAAACTATGATGATAGCTTAGTATAAACTATAAGTGTTGGTGATGGCTATACAATTTCATTTATCGTTCAAGGTTTTCATGAATTAAAAGATTCAAAAAAATGTGTCTATAGGCTATAGCTTATGGTTTTAAACAATTAAAACTATTATTAGTTGCAATAAATACAATAGCAATTTCATCGTCAAGAGTACATTACTTGCTAGTTGCTATCCCTATTTTGGCCATAAGAGAAAATATATATATTATGTATGTCAGAGTCTCAGAGAAGTTTTAATACCATGAATAATATTTAAAAATATCCATTTACTTATTAATCCGTTCCCTATGTATGTAGTAACACAGTGTGTTACTATATTTTACACATTTTGTGGAACAATTTGTTCGGTTCATTATTTTGAATAAGGTACGTCCTTATGGGTTTGAAGTATGATAATTGTCAGCCCCAAGACTATTTTCTTAAAAGTAAATATTAATTTATTAATATTAAGTTACCAAAATGAACGAATAGTAAAGAAACACTCCGTATAACTACAGTAAAAATACTATTCAACGGGATCATCGTATTTTAGCCATTCATAGTTTTCGTCTTGACCTTGAATTCAAGAAAGCCTAAAGATTCTTTCACGTTTTTTTTAAACCGTGAAGAGATATTTGTCAACTACCTCCATGAATACATAACATAGGTAACTAAGGTAACGTCAAGTAAATGTCGTCACTCAACGCAATAAATACTGGATACTAAAATAATGTTAACTCCCCTCGTAAAATTGTTCTATTGTCCCTATAAATATGTGTTCCTAGCTCCAAAATTTAAGTAATATTCCTCATAATAGGCCTGTTAAATACAAAAGTCTAGTAAGTTTGTCATAAAGAATAATCAGCGGGACAATAAAGTTGGGAATATAAATATATATATATATATATAAGATATATATTCAGTTTTTTATATCTCTAACATTTATCATTTTGTCAAAAGCAGCACTAGTCCTGTAAGTACACATTAATTTTATTATTTTAAGGCATAAAGTGCTAAAAAGGATATAATTTAATTGAGTGTCTTATAAGAATAGCTGTCAACCAAAATAATATTAAATAGAAAAGTTTTACTGTGGAATACAAAGATAGGTATTAATAATTTATAGATATATAATTTAAAATAAAAATATAATATCAATATACTATGGGAACAAAATATAAAATAAGTATTCAATGCAATAAAAGTCAAAAATCTATATATTATGTACATTTAAATATAACATAATTAAACCCTAAAAAATATATATTTCGTATTAAAAAAATTAAAAAACAAAACTATAAAATTTCAACTGTGTACACATTTATTATTTAAAATAATAAATATAAATTCAACTTTATATCTTAAAATAACATAATCTTTTTAAATTTTTAATAGTAATGGAATGTATCATATTATAAAAATTACATTTATACTTTAATGAATACACTTTAATTTAAGTAAACATTAATGTTGTAATTTATAGGCTGCAAATGTTTTTATAAAAGTTTCAGTAAAAATTTAAAGTTTATTTTAAAATTTAATTTATGACAAATATGTTGAAATTGATACTTTAAAATAATTTAATAGTTTTATTTGAAAAAATCAACACTTTTAACGTAGTTTTAACAAAATGCTTTATAAATAATCCTATCATAATTTAGTTGCACACATTTAAGTACAAGTTTTAATAAAACAATTAAATACAACACACCATAAAAATTAAAATAAATAATGAATTACTTAAAATATTTATAAAACAAAATGATGTATGTATTTAAAGTTTAAACTTTTAATATTTTTTAATTTATATTTATATTAAAAATTAATCTTTTAAAAAGTATGTTTATATTATAATAGTTTTGTGTATTGCTATATTAATAAAATATTACTCTATATTTAAAATTATTATAATGTAAAAATGATGTGATTTTAACAACATTTTGGTGATACTGTCTCAGCTGTAGGGCAAGATGCACTACCATTAATAGGTCTAGATAATTTGACTAAATTGTGATGTGATATTTTAAAATCAGTTGGACGTTCCATTGAAGCCCAAACTTCAACAGCCAAAGTAAATGCAGTCTCTATATTCATGTCTGTCTTGGAACTAGTTTCAACATAAGGAGCACTTAGATATTCTGTACACCATTTATTAGCTTCATCTTCAGAGACTATTCGTTTTTTTAAATCTACCTACAAAGTTTATTAATTTATTAAATTTATCAATTTTTTTTTCAATATTAAATACAAAAATTACTTTGGTAGCAACAACAAGAAATGGAAAATTCACATCAGTTGTTCGTGAATATTTTATAAATTCTTTTTTCCAAGAATCTACATTTCTAAAACTCTCTATGTCATCAACAGCAAATGTTAGTAAACAGATATCAGTGCCTCTATAAAAAGGAGTTCGTAATGTACGAAATCTTTCTTGACCGGCTGTGTCCCATATCTGAAACATAATGTATAATATAACATAACATAATATACAACTACATGTGCAAAAATTATTTGAGCTTTACACACCTGCAAAGTATATACAACACCATTGACATCGAGGTCTTTCTGAAGAAATTCTACACCTAACGTGTGAAGTGTATGGTCACTAAAACTGTTACTCACAAACCTGTTCATTAGACATGATTTTCCAACATTACTATCACCCAAAATTACTACTTTAATTATTGGATTTTGTTTAGCCTGTTTTTCCTTCATACCGAATAAAATAATTAATATCACGTAGTGCTAAATAAGTGTAACATGGCCATAGAAGATAAAATTTGGTTATTAGGTCAGAATATAATTAAAAAAATTAACTAATTAATTGTCATCTAAAACAAATCAAAAGTATATTAATTCTTGATCTTTATTAAGAGAAATAATTGATAATCTCTTATCAGTTGAGAGTTATCACTATATCTAAGATCTATATGCAATAACAAATTGTTAAATAATATGCATTTACCAAAATATTGAAATTGCAAAAATATAAAAAAAAAAAAAAATGGTTCTATTTAAATGAGAATAAGCCATATTGTGGAAAAATCTTGACAACCAATCAATTTAGACTTGAAAAAAAATACATGCAAATTTCTTATAAATCTTAACCGTTGTTATCATGTTATATACAAGAAGACTATGGTCTATGAAGACAATCTCTACACAAAAGATAAGAAGACTCCAAGATTCGAAAATGTTCAGGAAAGAGGTCATGGAATTAAGTTAACTAGTATTGTCATAACAAAGACATCTTTATATTATGTCTATGAAAATTGTGTACAATAGTTATATTCGTATTTCTTTGATTGTTATTATAATTTGTGTAGTATGATAACAAATTATGATTTTTAAGTCATTTGTAGAATATGAGCATTATCTTCAATATTATGAGTTATAACCAATAAAACATTTTCTACTCTGTATAGTAATGTTGTCAAAGGTCAATTACCATTCATATAATATGTGAACTTAATTTATTATAAAATATAAATGTGTAAACAATGTTATTAAAATACTGATTAACTAGTCACAATTATATCAATGATAAATAAATAAGTAAGAAAATTATAATTTTGATAGTTCTGTATTTTAAAGAGTTCAAGAATTTTTATGTATTAATTTCATGATAATATTCAGTGATATACAATTCCACAGTTTCAGTACCACATTTAAATAAAAATAAAAATCTATTTTACAGAAAACGAGTAGTAAAATAAAGTAAAATAAAACGAAGGAGGTAAACTGAATACCAAACTTAATGAAAGACATACTGTAATTTAAGGGTATCTTAAGGATTGTTTAAGTTTAATTATTAAATTACATATAACTATATAAGTATACAGGATCGTGATTATTGGAGAGCAGTGACGGTGGCAGCCAAAACTCTTACAGATTTGTGAAGGCACAGAAGAAGAAGATATAAGTATACTGAACACATTTATAATATGTTATAATTACTTTATTTGACATAAAAATAATCTTTACATAAAAATTAAAAAAAAAATGTACATTTTTATTAGCAAATTATTCACATTCACTAATTTGAAAACTGACGATAATAAATTAGAAAAAAACATTACAAGTTAATTTCTTCTTTAATTTGAAGATAACAATTTATTGTTTATAAATAAATGTAGAGTACAAATTACGAGTAATCGTCTTCATCACCGCTTTCTTCAGTCTTTGGTTTAATTGCTGCTCGTTGAGCTGCAGCTTGTAGTTCTTGCCATTGTTGTTGTTCTTGAGCCATTTGCTCTTCTCTGGCCTAATGTAGATATAGATTACATATATTATATTTATGAGATATTAACTCTATTTTGATACAAACCTTAGCAAATAATGCTTGTTGTTGTCGTAATAATTCTTCCTCCGGTATTCCTAAATTTTCAAGTCTTGTACTTTGTCTTCTTCTTTTAGACTTACAGTCTTTAACAACTTCTTCTGCTTGTGCTCGATAGTCACCAAATCCCAAGTGGTCTAGAGCTAAAATATTTTGTGTAATAATAAAGTATCTAATGATAAATTGTTATAAATTTACCAGTTAATAGATGTTCAGCATTGATGGTTTTTTTTTGTTGAGCCATGCATACTTGATTGGCTTCAGATGATACTAAATGTATAAATTCTGTACAAAAATTCATTATCATTTCCCGAACATCATTAGCAACACGGATATTTGGTAAAGCATCTTTAATCATTTTATTCACTGATGCACGCGGTAGGGTCAATTCTTCATCTTCATTTGATAGACCTGGAGAATTATTGCAGTTATCATTTAGACTAGGCGGATTGCAATTTGAAATTTGAGCTGTTTTGCTACAACTTGGAATTGAATCAGTTGTGCTACAGCTTGGTAGAGGATTTGAAGTGCTGCAGCTAGGTACAAATGAATCATTATCACTCATTATGTCAGAAGTTTGTTATCGACATGTTATTTTCATATCCTGCAACATAATTAAATATGAAATAATTAATTAGTACTACTATAGTAAGTTTTTAGAATATATTAATTGGTATTAATAATTTTTCATTACATACATACATTTTTTTATAGATATAAAAATTTATAATAATATTTAAATGTTCTATAATAAAAATGACAAAACATAAATTAGATAACTATCAATAATAAGTCAAAAATTGATTGAAATTATAACAATGTTTATTGAATAAAATGAAGCAATAATTTAAAAAAATAATTCATTTTTTTAAATTACTTAGAAACCATCGCAAATACTTGGAACTCAAGACAAATGAAAAAAAAAATACTATTCTTCAATTAATATAAATTATTTAAGTGTAAAAGAAGTAAATACATTTTGAAATTTAAATAATTGAGTACTTATATTGTATTTAATATATATATTAAATTTTTAATAAATAACAAGGTATCGTTTATTTTGCAATTGTAGGTACAACTTTCACTCCCAATAAAGAATTGTCATCTAAAAGAAAAAAATATATTTACATTACATATTATTCATAAGTTTGCTTATATACAATTAATTATAGGTATTGTCACTTTCAAACAGCACAAAATTTATAGATATTTTATCAGATTATCAACAAGACCTAAACGTAAATAACATACTAACAGCTTTTTCATTGAAATTGCACAAAACAAAATATACAATAGTTATCAAGAAGTATAAATCATGTGGAGTCCGCAAGAAAGTAAACTGAATAACTTTATTTTTTTCCCTGATGTGTAATGTTAGACATGCTTGAAAACCTACCTGGTTGACGAGAATTTCAAAATTATACTTGTAATTGTTTTCTTGTTAAGAAGTTTATTCTTTATTAACGCGATGGTTCACATTGAAATATACAGAATGTCAGTTAAAAAAATGATATTAATACTAAGCTTTAGTGTTACAAGTGAGTAAATGAGAGTTGTTCGACAATTCGTGGACGCGATTGTATGGTTTTTTTTTTTATTTGCAATGATAAAACAAATCAAGATATTATTGATATTAAAAGTTTCTAAACATTTTGTGAATTCAAACTGCTATCTGTCCGAAAATATTTATTATCAAAATAAATAATCTAATGATTACGTTTACATTACAGACACGTTTGGTTTTTTGTCATCACCTGTATTTACCTGATGATACCTTATCTTCTTTAAATCGTGCACGTGCTTGGGCAACAGCTTATGAATAGTTCAATAATTAAATTTAATTGAATATAATATGAACTAACTAGAATATTCGTGAGCGACAACGACGCATCTCTTTTAGTTATGGAACCTCAGAAAGCGTCGGAAGCAGTTTTAAAAAAGAGTGTAGACATTTCATCGGAAAATCCTACGGTGAAAGGTTGTCAAATTATTTTCTACTTGTTTTGATTTTTGCTTATATTTTATTTAAATTTGAAATAGGTTACGATTGGAACAACGGAATTGACTATGAAAAGTTATTGTCAGTGTACCGGTATTCTGGTTTCCAGGCTACAAATTTTGGATTATCTGTAGAACAAATAAATAAAATGGTGATATTGTGTACAAGAAATTATTCTGTTTTATATATTTATTTTTTATTAGTTAGATGAAAGAGAAAAACCATTTGAAGAAGATATTTATGAAGAAGATGAATTTATCAAACGGCGTTCTAATTGCACCATATTTCTTGGTTATACATCAAATATGGTTTCTTGCGGTAATCGAGATGCCATACGTTTTATAGTCCAACATAAAATGGTTGATTGTATTGTCACTACTGCGGGAGGAGTTGAAGAAGATCTAATAAAATGTTTAGCCCCAACTTTTGTTGGAGATTTTCAATTAAAGGGTAGTGTTCTTCGAGAAGATGGAATTAATAGAATTGGCAATTTATTGGTACCAAATAATAATTATTGTCAATTTGAAAATTGGGTTATGCCTATTTTAGATAAGATGCTTGAAGAACAAGTTAGTGAAAAACTTTTCATTTTATTGGAATGTCGCAAATTATAATTACCATATTGTTATAGGATGTTGCATGGACTCCATCTAAAATAATAGAAAGATTAGGTTTAGAAATAAACGACGAACAATCAATTTGTTATTGGGCTGCAAAAAACAAGATTCCTATATTTTGTCCGGCCTTAACTGATGGTAGTTTAGGTGATATGATGTATTTTCATTCATATAGAAATCCTGGTCTTATTATTGATATATTAAAAGGTAGACTATACAATTTTCTACTTGTTACTATTCTTATTATATTTAATATCACTATCAACAAATCATAGCAATCATTTAAGTAAACGAAAAACTTATTTTTAAAAGATTTAAGAAGATTAAATACAATGGCAGTAAAAGCAGCAAATAGTGGAATAATAATTATTGGAGGAGGAGTGATAAAACATCACATTTGCAATGCTAATATGATGGTAAGTTATGAAGTATAAGAAATATTACTCTAGCATCTACCAGTTAATAATTACATAAAATTTTAATTCAATTTATTAGTGTTTTATTTCACATAAACTCTACGTTAAGTTATGAATTAGGTTACCAAGTTCCTATTAGTATTATTGATTTTAGATCTTATGACTCAAAAAAATCATGTTAACCTTTATAATTTATATACCTTTATATATTATTATTTTTTATTTTTTAAGAATTATTTCTTAAGTGATATAAGAATAATTTATTTTAATTTGTTTATTTAGAGGAATGGTGCAGATTATGCTGTATATTTAAATACTGCTTGTGAATATGATGGTAGTGATTCTGGAGCTCGACCTGATGAAGCTGTTTCTTGGGGAAAAATTAAAACTACTGCTTCACCTGTTAAAGTAAGTATATAAAAATGTGAAGTGAATTTCTGAACTAATTAGTTAAGTATATTTTTCAAAACCTAATCTAATTATTATTTTTTTTTAAGATTTATGGGGATGCAACTCTCATATTTCCACTCTTAGTCGGAGAAACTTTTGCTAAGCGATTTCACAACAATAAAAAATAAATTATAATTCACCTAAAAAACATGTTTTTTTTTTACGATAACCTATACAGTCAAAGATTTATGTTATGCTTATTATGTGTGTTATATTAATGTGTATATTAATACATATAAAGACATGAAAACATGAGGTGAGAAGTCACACATTAGTAATATTCAGAGTATACTAAATATAAAATCATTGAAGTATAAATTATTAGATGTGCAAAGACAATTTATAATTGAAAATATATATTTCATATACATATCCTCCAGGTTGAGATAACACTGCATTAGACTATATAAACAAAACCAGTTTGTATAAAAATGTTCCTTTTATTATATAGAATAATAATAATTTTGCATTGTTTGAAGAAATTCTTATGCAGATGATATATTTTACATTGATATCAATCATATGGGAATAAGGTATTATTTAATTTATAATTTAATAAATTATAAATACAAATATATATATATATATTATATAATATAATCACTTTTTAAATGATAATTAATAAAAACCGTGGTAGCTATATGATGTAGGCTAGTTTCATAACATATTTATTAAGACAGATTTTATCATCAGTTGATTTAAATAACAGTATCTTTAATTTTGTATACTAATAGCTGAAAACCCAGTGTTGTCCATGAAAAAAATGTTGAGTGAATTAACACCTTAATATATAACATATTAATATGAAGTCAATTTTTTTTTTACAACTGATGTCATAAAGAAATTGGAATGTATAATAAAAATAATTGCAGTATATAGCAAAAACAAGTATTTAAAATACCTTCGAAAATACTTAATAGTGAAGGTATTAAAAAAAGTATTTGAATACTTCTACCCAAATACTTGACATTGCCAAATTTCATACTCTTAACTTTAATGGTTTCAATTATGCATCTTTTTTCATTTGGCGTCTTTAGAAGTTGAACCTGGGAAAATTCTTCCTTAATTGATCTCTATTACATAAAAAGAATCAAGTGATCGAGTTTTATATTTGTAACTTCAAAAGTAAGTAGGTGATTATTTTCTTCAATTTTCACTTCTTAAAATCCTTTTTCATTTAGTTCAGCAGATGCCTACGTCATGATTGCTATCACTTTGTCAAATTTCAGCCTGATCTGTGTAGTGGTTTGATGTGTATGTTGATGGATAAAATGATGTATAGATTAGTTAGTTGTTTTTAAATTGTCAAATTTCACTTTTCTTAAGCTATGCATAGTTTAATATTATTGCTAATAAAATTTATAAAATAACAATAATGTATACTTTAATATATTTAATTGATGAGTTGATTTTGTCCTAGATGTTGATTCAGTAGAAAGTCTACAATAGCTAATAATGATTTTTTTCTAAATTTATTACAATTCAGAGCATAAGGGAAAAACTAATTTTAGAATAAAATAAAGTGTTTATTATATTATATCACATTATAAGTCATTTAATTATGTACAAGCATTATGATAGCTATCATAACAATAAAATATAAATGCAGTTAATACAATTCAAAGCAAGTAAAATATTAATATCTATATGATCAAGAAAAATAAATTATATTTTCATCAGAAATATTTATAACAATAAATATAAATATAATAGTTTATATAAATCAAAATAGTTAATAGCATAATGATAATAGATTAATCATCCCAATCGTCATCTTCAGCACCACTGGAGTCGCTTGAACTACTGTCACTATGAATAACTCTAGCTCGTTCAGCTAAAGCTCTAGCTAATGCCCCAGCTAATCCATCAGATTCTAGATTATTTAAACTCTTCTTTTTTTCAATTGGTTGAACCTGTAAAAAGTATGAAATACAATTTTATAAATGTGGTTTTTTTGTGGTAGGTATGGTATAAAATAAAACTATACCGATTTCAATTCTACTCCTTGTCTAATCTGATCAAGCAAGTCATTTCTTGAATTTGGAGCAGTAGTATTAGAAACTTTTCCAGAATTTGATGGATCAACATGCTATTGAATATAATTTATCTTTAATGCATATCAATCTTAATTATTTTACAACAGGTAATACTTAATAGACATACCTTCAGTGTTTTACCAGATCTGATGGCTTCTAAAAGTGCAGATCTGTTGTCTGGTACGCTAGCTACGGCTTCAACTGGTTTATTAATTTTTAATGATTCCATTTGTGGTGGTGGTGGTGGTGGTGGAGCTGAACTCATAAGTGGTGGAGGTGGTGGAATAAACGAGTTATCTAAAAATATAATAATAATATTACTGCCTGCTTGAGTAAATACATTTTTAAATAATAATTTTTGAGTCAAAAGATTAAATATCTAGTCGAGTATGAATTATTTTCTACAATTTTATAGTTAAAAAATATCATAAATTATGTAACTTAAATAGGATTATCTTGACATTTTGAAATATTTCAAATCAATACAAATATAAGAAAAATATATTTTTTTCTAAAAAAAATAAATGTAAGTAATTGTAATTAAATTAAATAAGTTATTCAATTTATGATACATACTTTTCTTTATTTTTTACCAATATTTTATATTAAATATTTTGAATTGACTACCTTGTTTTTTAACTGAAATAATAGCATTATTATTAGGCCGAGGTGGTGGTGGAGCTGGACTTCTGGCTGGGGGCATGTTACTTGAAGTAGGTGGTGGTGGTGGTGGAGCTTGACGAAATCTTGTAGGCAAAGGAGGTGGTATTAAGGAATCTTGAACATCTTCTTTAATAGCATCCATACCACCATGTTTATCAATAAAATCATAGATGAAATCACGAGTTTGGGGATTTCGTAGTTGGCTCTCGGAAACTCCAGCCTAAAGAAAAAGTTGGTGTGATTTTCCATAATAATAAACATTATTATTATAATGTTTATAATAATAATGTTTATTATTAATAATAAATAAGTAAATAATGGCAAAATAATTAAACAATTAAATATTCTCAAAAATTGTTGTTCAACAATAGGTTATTCCCATTAAGAAATTTAATTCTTTTTAAAATTTTTATGAAAATATAAACAATACCTTAGCAAAGAATGTATTTAACTGTGGATCTTTTATTTGTCCTAAATCAAATCCTCTATCTGGATCCCAACCAATATGTTGCAAATGTATGAAATTTTCTGGTAGGCCTATTTGATCTTTAGTGTATTTTTTATTTTTGGAATTTTTTCCTTTATTTTTATGTTTACCTGAAATTATATTAAAAAATTATTATTATGAAATAGGTAATAAAAATGGTTGTAATTTAAATACCATTAACTTGAACTGGTGGTCCAAATGTATTATTAGACATTGAAGGTTGTGAAATATTATTTTGATTGTTGTGTGTCTTAGATCTTTGCTCTATAGAATTTAAAAAAGTTATAATTAATTTTAATGACAAACATACAAACCCCAGAGTACAAATCAGAAAAATTGAATAATATTGTATACAATCTAATTCATTGTATATTTGTTGCATTCTAACTAGACTATTTTGATTAACTATATCTGATATTGCTGACAGTTAGTTTTACAATTATTATTTAAGAATATTTATAAGTATATCTCCTAACAAACATTATTTTTAAGTAAATAAGTACATACGAAAATTAACAATTACACTTTTGTAAAAGATAATTACAATTGAGTTATTGAATAATATATTAAGTTCCAATGTCTTACTTTAAAATAATTAAAAATAACGTTTTTAAACATAAATAAATTACATCATGACACAAACTGTAATTAATATAAAATCACATTTTTAAAATGCTATTTGCATACTAAATATAAGGTGTAAGGAAAACTATACACATTTTTAGAAATTCATAATATACTATACAAAATGAAATTAAGGAGGCTCATAACCAATATCATTATTGTTGCAATTAAATAATATATATATATATATATATATAATTTTTTTGATTCACTTCAATTGTCTGTATGTGATTTACAATAATATTATACAGTTATAACTAAAATTTTTAATACTAATATTAATTTTTTACTTAGGATAATATTGCCAATTGATTAATGCATCTACTTTTATGTTATAAATCAATAAAATATTTTATTATATGCACTTTATGATAGCTTTATGAAACGTGAGTATGTTACCTAATCGTTTCTCCCGTCTTCTTTTTTGTAAATTAGTAACAGTTTCTTCAAAGGTAGCAGCTTCATCTTCACTTGCAAAATTGAATCCAACAATACACTCCTAAAATAAGTATAAACATATCATTTGTATTTTGAAAACAAACAGAAAACAAACAAAAATAAAATGTAATAGATTTTTTTATTTAAATCACATTCAACTATTTCAACATAAAACAAAAAAAAATATGGTGATATCATATTATGAGTGGAGATACTTGAAAAAATTATATTTTATTCTCAGTAAAAATATCTGAAAAAACATCAAATGAAAAATCCAACATAATTTTTTTCAGGACTTAAGGTATTCTTCTATTATCAAACAAAATATTGTTTTTTATTTTATTTTTACCTCGGCTTCAAAACAATGGAAAAATTTGGCAGGACTCTGGTATTGTAATCCATTATACATTTCATGTTCCCACAGTAACTGGTGTCTTATTGGACAGAACAATCGAAAATAATATGACTTTCTATTTGGATCTCTAACAAAACTCAAAATACCGAAATTCTTTTGACGCCATTCTATACTTTCAGGACCATCAGTACTAAAAAATTGAACAACAGCCATGGACAAACTCTAGAGCATTAGAAATACATAAATCACAATTAAAAATTATAATAAGCTTAAAATTAATAACAAATCAATTACTTGACATTTTGGACCCAATAGTTGCAGTACAGTATCGTTTTCGTCTTTGCTCAATAGGTGTGAACATTTTTGTTCATTGTATAATCCTGGTTTCATTATATTTATTTTGGATTGAGTTCTTTGACAACGTAATTAAAAAGGCGACTCGATTCAGGTGAGTGGTTGAATGGTAGAAATTCTGTTTACTGAACACAAATTGATGATTGTTTAATATTTCGGATTTCCTATTTAGTATTTACTAATCCTTGGGGTTGGGTTGGGGATTTCACTATCAATGTATACCTAATCAGTGATGTTCAGTGATAACAACAAAAATACCAAATAGACGGGTCGAAATTTCCCTTAAATGTTTCCAGAGACACTACTGAAAGGGAATGTGCTCATTTTTTTAGATTCTGAACTGAGTGATGGAATCTATTGGTTTTACAATGATGTGTTTTTTTATTTTTGTGTCTTGACAGTGTCAAATTGACACCTTTTTTGGCAGTAAAAATGCTTCGATTTTCATAAACAGCAACCTATCTGAAAGGAAAGTGAATGTGTTTTGAAAAGTGACTTGGGCAAGCAGGACCGGATTAAGAGTTTACTAGGCCTAGAGCCTAGTTGTCCAAAAGGCCCTTAGTCCATACAATATGTATTATCTATAACTGAATTTTATTTCTTTAAAAAAATGATACAAATTAATTAATTGTACCTTATTTAGCAATATTTTCATATTTTCTTCCTTCTCTTTTTTAAGCTTTCGCTTAGCGGCTCCATTAAAACATTTTTGAGACATTATTATAAGTTTTATTATATTTTTTAATCACACTGTTGCAGTTAAGTCACAAAGACTAAAGACCAAATGATGGTCGACGACCGACGTTCGTATGTTTCCAGTAAAATAAATCTAGAAATATCAAACTATAAATCAAAATCAAATCTACAGATAACAAAATATTGTCAGAAATAAGATAAGTAACGTAATTCTGGTGCGGTGAAAATTATTATTTCAGTCCGATACGGTCAGCATACGGGTGGCACTCAATACACGATATAATAAAAATAAACAATATTATGAAATTTAAAAAAAATGTTTAACTAAAATAATATTTAAACTTAAAATATTTTGAACTTGGAGATTGAGATAAAAGGCCCCTTCGGAACCTTCAATATTTCAGGGTCTGAATCCCGGGCTCCTAGGCTCCGTGTTTATTACGACCCTGTGGACAAGTCAACAATCAAACTTTTTCAAAAGCGTCGAAAAAAACGATAAAAAATTACGAAAAAACAGGACATTTTACGCAAAACCACATTTTGATAAAATACATTTTTTTAAATGTTCTAACTCAAAAACGAAAAACCGCAAATACTTGAAATTTTCAAAAATGTTTATATCGGCGTATTCTATACATGGATAAGTTTTCAAAGTATTTTGACATAGTTTGACTTATTTATACATAATTTAAAATTTCTATTTTTCCAAGTTTTTTTTTTTTTTTTTGAAATATGTCCTACCTATAAAAAAATTTGGCTTTCCGAAAACTTTAAAATTTAATACAAGGTTAATTATAAGTTATACTTATTGCAACTTAAATAAATTGGAAATAGTTTCACTCAAATTTTATTTATAAGCCTATAAAATTCAAATTTGTATAAAATATGATAAAATCGCGACAATTTGCGTTATTTTGTGGTTGAAAATTCATAAAATTGTTTCTGTTTATACTTAAGGTTTAAAATTTTAAAACAAGGTTGTCCATAAGGTTTTTTTTTCAAATATCTATAAAAAATTTGTACCGGACTTTATGATGTAAATTTTATGACCGTTTGAAATTTAAATTTTTATAAAATTTCATAAAATAATATCCTCAAACGATTTTAAATATTTGTTATAATTAAAAAAGTATAAGTCACAGAAAATTTAAATTTTTAAATTTTTACCATATGTTAAGATTGTTATTTTCTTTTTTTTTCAAAATATGATATTGTTTCTAAGCAACTTATAGGCAAATGAAATATTCGATTTTTTTTAAATTTTTTTTTATATGATTGTTGATAAAAAAATGTGGGTAATAGAAAATACTTGAATATTTAATAGAAGATTCGATAGAAATTGCTCTTACTGTTGAGTTAGAGCATTTTAAAAAAATGTATTTTGTAAAAACGTGATTTTGCGTAAAATTTCCCGGTTTTTCGTAATTTTTTTATCGTTTTTTCAATTTTTTAAAAAAGTAATGAAAAAGTAGTATTTTTGACTTATCGAAGTACCATCTACATTTACTTTCCTTTTAGAAAAGTTGCTGTTTAAGAAAATCGAAGCATTTTTACTATCAAAAAAGGTGTCCTCAGACACAAAAAAAAAATAAAAAAAAAAAAAAAACACACATCATTGTAAAACCAATAGATTCCATCATTCCGTTCTGAATCTAAAACGCAAACACTTGAAATTTTCTCTAAATGTTTATATTACCGTCTTCTATACATGGTTAAGTTTTCAAATTATTTTGATTTTTTTGACCTATTCACAGAAAATTTAAATTTTAAATTTTTTGAAACATCGAAAAAAAATTCGTTGTCTAAAACTCTTGAAAATTTAATACTAGGTTCATTATATGTTTCACTCAAATTTTTTTTATAAGCCCATAATGTTCAAATTTGCATAAAATATGTTAAAATTGCGATAATTTGCAAGTTATTTTGTTGTTGAAATTTTATAAAAAATGTTGTATTTATACTTAAGGTTTAAAATGTTGACTATATGCATGTTTATTATTGTGGCCGGGTGGATACCGCCCCCTCCGGCGGATTGTGCCCAACAATAAATTATGCCAGGAGAAAAGAAAAGTCACAAGATCAGTACATTTTATTATTTATAAAAATTAATTGTTTTTTATAATTTTATTTTTAATTTTATTAGAAAATATAAAATCTATACCCAAAGGCATAATAAGAATATGTGCTACATTATATTAAAAAGATATGAATAGGGTGAGGGAAGAAACCATCCAGTGATCGCACTTCCTTTTGTTTAAATATATGTGTAACTTAATTAAAATTATTTTAATTATTATTATCAATTTTTTTTTTATATAATTTTGTTATTCATTAAGAAGATCTCTGCACCAGTTTCTTTTTAAACGCCGTGAAGGGTTTCCAGGAATTGTATGAGTGGCTAGGCAGGATATCAGAGGATTTGAGTTTAGACAGTTTGTTGAAAAAGCGTTTGTAATACGTTTTAGCTTCTTCGTGTATAGTTTTCATTTTTAAGTCGGTGTGGAGAGTAAATTTAGAGATATAATAGGTGGGGGGGGGCTTTGGTGATGGAACATAAGATTTTATTTTGAATGGTTTGTATTTTGTCGAGATTGGATTTTTTGGCATTACCCCACAGTTGGAGGCCATATGTCTATATAGGCTTAATTAAGGATTTATAAATAAGCAATTTGATATTTAATTTAGTATGTTTATTAATTAATAGTGTTTTGAGCAAACGGATACGTGCATTTAAGGCGAGTTTTTTTTCCCTTACATGTTGCACCTAGATGAGGCGACGATCAATGGTTAGTCCTAGATACTTAACAGTTTGAGATGTAGGTATAGGTAGGGCCGTTTGATTGTTTCGATTAATCGAATGTAGCATCGATTAATCAATTAATCGATTATTATTTTTTAAAGTATTCGACTCCGATTAATCGCATTTTCGATTAATCGATTAATTGATTGTTTTAACTGATTAAACGGTTGTTTTAATTGATTAATCGATTGTTTTAATCGATTAATCGATTAATCGATGGGTTCTTGGCTATTTCAACAATCTAGCACTCCTTGATGAAAATCTTCGATTAATCGAAAATTGCGATTATTTAATACTTTGGACAATCTATTACATTTTATGACAATCGAACAGCCCTAGGTATAGGTATGTCGGCTAAGGTAACTTCAGGACAGGGAGGAAGGCGAAGAGTAAAAGTAGTGTGGAGTGATTTAGATTGATTTACTTTAATTCTTCAATTATCGTACTAGCTAGATAATAGGTTAAGGTAATGTTGAAGATTTAGGGATGCAGAAATTGGATATTCATGAGTAGCTATAATTGCCTTGTCGTCCGCAAACTCGGCTACAGTTGTATTTATAGAGGTAGGTTGATCAGCAGCATATATATTATATAAAATTGGCGAGAGTATGCCACCCTATGGGGCTTCTGCATTAATGTTTGCGATGTTTGAAACAGAAGAACCAAACCTGACTTGGAACTGACGGTCGGTTAGATATGATTTTATCAGCAAGTCGTATGTTGGTGGAAGAAAGAGTTTTAATTTATAGAGAAGACTTTTGTGCCAGGCACGATCAAACGCTTGAGACACATTGAGAAAAACGAAAGAACAGTATTTTTTTTCAAATGAAAAGGATATGGCGTAAACTAATCTATGCAGCTAGTGTATTGTAGAGTGATTGGCATGAAAACCAAATTGAGTATTAGGAAGTACGTTACTAGAGTGGATACAAGGAAGGATTCTTTTTAGTATTAGTCTTTCAAAAGTTTTTCGAAGAAGGGCAGGAGGCTTATAGGTCGATAGGAAGAAGGTAGATCAGGAGGTTTTTTAGGTTTATGGAATAGAATGATGATTGAAAATTTCCAAAGTAGAGGGAAATATGTCAATCTTAGTACAGCATTAAATAAGACTGTTAGGAGAATGATTGCTCTTTTTGAGAGGCACCTGGCTCTACTTCCGCAGTTGTTAAATCATAGTCTAGAGATTTCTTAATGCTGTATTTCTGTATAGCATATTTAACATCATTTGGAGTAAATGATTTAGTGGGTAAATAGAGAGGAAGGGGGCTATCTAGGTATTGTTCAACTAACTTGGTATTTTGAGGAGTTTATATCTCGTTGTGAGGTCTAAAAGTATCAGCTAAGTGTATTTTAAGTAGTTCAGCTTTATCAGCATCTGAGGAGGCAAGACTGTTTTTTAGGGACTTTTTAGTAGCTTCCCAAAGACTTTTATTTGGTGATAGATTAGTAAGGTAATTGATTTGAAGATGGTTTTTATGTTTGGCTAGTATTTTTTTTAAAAAGTTTGCCAGACTATTAAAGTTTTGTTTATGTGATGGTGGGCAAGTGCGTTGATACAAGGCCCTAGTTCTGTATTTGTTAGCTATCAGGATGCGAATATGTTCTGGAATTGAGAAGGAATTATTTGAAAACTGTGCTTAAGTAGGTGTAGCCTCCCAAACTGCTGATTGAATTACGTTTATTAACTTATTTATTGCATCATCAATGTCTTGAGGTGATTTGAGACTCACTTTTATATCTATATTTTGATCAACTAGATCGTGAAATCTACACCTATCTGTATTCGGATGAAATAGTTTGGGTGGTGAATAGCGGATTGGTGGTGAAGCACTGACTGTTAAGAGTATAACTGAGTGATCCGAGATGGATCAAAAAGATTTCCAGTCGTGAGGAATAAATTTGATGGTGTATTGGAGACAAAGATATCTAGTATATCAGGCTTTTTACGTAGGGAAGTAGGCCAGTATGTTAGTCCTGGTGGAGCTAAAATGTTGTAGCCTTTTAGATTTGTATGATTATAAAGTACCAATCCACTGGGGTTATTTGCACGACAGCCCCAGTTTATATGCTTAGCATTATAATCACCCCCTATTATAAAATTATGACTGAGGGTACTAAAATAATCTACATAATTTTGTATGTTCATATTATGTCTTGGAGGGGAATAGATTGCTGCTATTGTAGTTGGTATGTTATTGAGATATAGTAGAATGGCACATGATTGTAAATAGGGTTGACAGAAGTTCGGAAGTGACTGAAACATTAGGGAGGACTTAATATAAATCGCAGCCCCTCCATGGGCTGTATTGTCCGGATGGTTTGATTTCAAAAGATTATACCAGAAATGGGAACGTATGAGTGTTCAGTAAAATGAGTTTCAGAAATTAGCACAATGTCTATGCGCTTTTCCAGAAGGACTAATTGCAATTCATTTACATGATTTTTAAGACCATTGGCATTAAATTGGAGAATTAAGACAGAGTTACTTGTAGAAGAGGGCATTATTTTTTATCTAAAAGATTTGAGACTACTTTAGTGAGAAGAGTTATTAATGGACTTATTAATTGTTTCAACTCATTCATGAAACTCGCTAATATTATATTAATATCTGGAGGAGGAAGAACTATATTATTGGAGTTGGAGTTAGAAGTAGCTTGGGCGTAGGTATAATTCGCAGCGGGTGGGTGTAACGAGGAGGCTTTCACTGGTTGTGTTTCTTGTACATGTATATTTTTAGGATTAATATTATTAGCTACTTGATTATTTGGCTTTGGTTTTTTGCATCGTTGAAGGTCACTGTAGATTGAACAGCCTTTATAGTTTGAAGGATGATCTTTGGAACAAAGTGCGCACTTAGGAGGGGCGTCTCTGGAGTTTGGACATTCGGACGTCATATGTTGAGCACCGCAGCGGACACAGCGTGCTGGATAACCGCAATAAGATTTAGTGTGCCCATAATCTTGGCAGTTAGAACATTGGTTAATAGTTTTGGGTTTGTATGGCTCTTTCACTTTTATTAACGTATGAAGTAATGACGTGAGATTGTAGATGTCGTTGGACTGATAAGTTGGTTCAAGGTCCACAAAAAATAAAGGTAATGGATGTTTATTTATCTTATGGAGAACACTTGAGACTTGCCTAACTTCAAATAGACGCATTTCAAGCTCAGATTTAATTAGCTTAATTAGTTTAGGTGGATGGAGGTTTCGAATCACAACTCGTAATGGTTTGTCTTCCTTAAGTTGAAAAGTATGGAATTCTGCTTTCTGGTCTTTCAGGAAGTGAACCAATGCTCTATACGATTCAGGGTTTGTTGTCATTATTTTCACTCAATCTGTCGATGATTTGCAACAAAAATTATCTACTCCGATGAGTTCGATAAGCTTAGTGCATAGGTCAGGAAAGTTGTATACGCCTCTTATAAAAATTGGAGGCGGTCGCAGAACTTATGGTGCGACACACATAGTATCTATAAGATTTTGAATAGGAACTGTAATGTTATCATCCGACGGAGGTGCGGATGGAGGATCATCTTGCGATAAAACTTCATACCGATTTGTGGGGAAAGAATAGTTTTTTGTTTTTATTTGTCGGCATTAGTGGTGAACTCAGATCGGAAGAATTTGAATGAATTCTTGTCGTAGATGTAGTCCATCCGGCCGACGATGAGTAATCATTATTTGAAGTGTTCATTTTATCAGAGGCGTTCGTTGCAACTGATTTATTTTTATTAAATTTGATTGAGCGTTGATTACTCGAGTTGCCTTTAGTAATTAACTTAGAATTATTAATTTTATCTTTGTCCTTGATTGGGAGTGTAGAAGATAGTGACATTGTAGGTAAGGGCAAAGTCTCGATAGGCCGCCGCGCGCGGCGCGCGATAACGACGACGGAGTGACCGAAGCGATAGGAATAGCACTAGCGACAATATTGTAATGTGTAATATAAATAATAATACGTTACGTTTAGATCAGAAAATTTTCACATATTGATGTAAGAACAAGTTTTGCATGAATAAGATATAACTGATGCTGGAATATTCATTTTAACACTAATTGAACCTTTTAGGCTTAAAGTAAGTAAAAATAATGTATTTTTGAATAATATGACAGAGCATAACAAAACTAATGTGTATGCTATGGACGCCACACGCGAACTAATTTTTTAAAAATAATAAAAATTTCGTTGTAATTTATGTTTTAGAAAATATCTTATATCTATCTAAAACGTTTGTAACTAAAAAAAAAAAAAAAGTTATTTCTGATTTAAAATTGTCTTTTGTCTCTCCGGTCACCAAGGTCTGAACACGCCTATGATTTTAACAGGAGGTTATCCATAAGTTACTCTTCAAATAACTATAAAATATTTTCTACCGGACTTGTACAATCTACAGAAGGATATCCGATTACTTGCTTGGGAGTGAGTGTCTTGGACTACTTGAATATATAATTTCGTATAGATTTTTAATAATAGCTTTTATTTATTTTATATTTAAAACTAGTGGCGCACAGAATATTTTTAAAATGTGTCGTGACTTCCACCTATCCACCCACCTCAAAATTTATCATACTTATATCATTTGCTAAAACATTGATCAATGATATAACGTACTTTACGTACTAACTAGTGTACCTACTGAGTAAGTCGTGGAAATTGGACTGTTTCTTTATTCTTGGTTCTGTCTTTTTAACTTAAAACTGTATAAACAATTTTTGTGGACAACATTTAATCACCCATCCAAATCAAATAGATCGTGACTGCGACACCGTTATACATGGAATGTGCGCCACTGTTTAAAACTGTTTTTGATGTACTTAAATCTCTAAACCAAATACTATACTTACATGATATAGATATAAATATATAATATATACGTATCTGTAATAAACAAGGTCAAAATATAATTGGGTTGTATTACTTGTATATAGGTTACCGAAGAATAATTTGAGGAAATTGAAAAAGCTGTTACAGCATTAGATGATGATTCTGAAATTGAATACTTTACTTCATTAGAAAATAGGCGAAAATTTATTGAGCTTATTGTTGGTGTTTAAAGAATTTTATTCTAATGACTTTAAAAGTATTTCCTGATTTATTTATGCTGCTGAAAATAAGACATTAATATTAAGTACACTACCAGTATCATCAAGCTGCTAACCAAAAACAACTTTTTCAAAACTTAGTAAAAACATGGCTAAGAAGCACTATGGGAGAAAAAAGATTAAAAAGATTAGAAAATTTGATCCGTGTAAGTGTATAACATGAAACATGTTAATCTGATTTAACATGACACAGAAAATTGTATAGATGTGTTTGTTTCAAAATGTGTCGTTTTAGCCAAAGCTTTAAAATATTAATGTAATACTTGTAGGCATGATAAATCATATGTCATTTTCTCATGAAACATCCAGAAACATGAAATACGGCTACAATGCTAGAAAGTGTTATAACAAAAAGTGAATTTTTAGTTGCATTAGAAGTGACCGTTACTTGTTTTTCATATACACTGAATTTAAGCTAAATTTTACAGAGTAAAAAATAATATTTATCAAAAGCTCTAGCAGATGTACCTGTAGTACAGGAAGTTTTAGAAGCTGCACGTAAATATACTGATAATCACATCAAACAAATATTTAATGATGTGATTTTACTTGCTTCAAAAGTAAATATTGAAATAAAATTTCCCTGTACTTGTGGAAGACAGACTAATCGAGTAAACATACATAAAAGTAATTCTGAAGATTATTATCGAATATCAATATTTATTCCCTTTCTTAATAGTATTATTTTACAACTACAAACAAGAATCAATAAAAAGTTAGAAGATATTATAGCACTTAAAGCGTTAATTCCTGCTAATTTTAGTATATACAGTAATGAGTCAATATTACAAGCTGCAAAAATTTATGAAAATGATCTTCTTGAAAATAGTTTAGTAAGTCTCAAAGGTAAACTACCTATGATAATAAATTAGAATATAATAATTAGAATAAGATAATAAATTAGAAAAACATGTGTGAGCAATAGAAATATTACGTTAGTGTTAAGACTTATTACCAAATGTGAAATTGTTAATGAAAAATTATGTGATCTACGATGAATAAAGAAAGGTTTAATGGATTAGCTATGAAAAAGATAAATAGATCTGAAGAAATATTTGAAGCAGAAGTACTTAATTAAAATTTTTTGTTAAGCATCTCACAGACGTCTCTTTTTATTCGATTGGTTGAAGTAAATTAAGTCAAATAAATTATTAGTAACTATGGTTTTGCTGGTTGAATTTTTTTTTTTGGCTTTGCCCCCTCCCCCTATTTCAAAATTCTGACTACGTTACTGTACATGACTTATGAGGTAGGTACATGTCAGAATATAAAAACGATTATAATCACTAAAAATCACGCAAATTAGTATATTATATAAATATATTATTATTATTATATTCATTGAAGGTTACACTTTATGGTTAGCAACTAACAAGGCGAAATTATCACAGGTAAATTTTTCCGTAAGGTAAAAAATATATGTTTTAAAATCAACCAGGATTTCCCAAAAAACACTGAAACAAACAAAATAAAAAAGAAGTGAGTTCACATTAATATACAGTATACATTCCAATTATTCCATACAACTATATATTGGACATAATAATAAATTAAGAATACAAATTAATTCTATAAAATAATCTATCTATTATATTATTAAAACGTGAGGAGATTTTTTATGACAGTTATATCTAAAGTTCTACCGGGCCGATTTTCACGATTTTTTTTTTTTAACGCAAGTATTTGGTGTGTAGATGAGCCATCTAATGAGAAAAATCCGAAAATGTACAGACCTAGACTGTCCGCAGAAATTTTTCTCAGGGGGGGGGGCTAGCAAAAAAACTGACGAACATTTTTGTATCACCTTAACCTTATCAGTTATCAGTCTTCCTAATCGCCCTCCAAGACTGCTATATAAAATGCAAATAAATTCAATAAAATGCTGTCTATATATATTATTAAAACGTGAGGGGATTTCTTATAACAGTTATATCTGAAGTTTTACCGAGCCGATTTTCATGATTTTTTTTTTAAACACAAGTATTTGGTGTGTAGATTGTATTTACCCCAACCTGTATTTAGTCATGGTCAAATTTATGTTGTCATGTCCAGAGTCAGATCTTTTGAAAAATTAAAAATTCAAATAATACCAACTAACAAAAAAGATACAATGAATATAGTGTATAAAGAAATTCTATAATATTAATACACATATATATAAAAAATTTTATTAGAGCATCATTATAAGTTATAACTATATTATATATTAAATATATATACATAAATAAAAATATTCAACTATCCAATTTTTTTTTACTGTAACCCGGCAGCGACGGGTAATTCAGCTTGTTTTTATTAATAGTTGAATATTTTCAATTCGATTCAAAAAAATATTAAAATTTTACTTACGGAATAAAACGACAAAATTTATAAGTGGAATTAGATGTTTAATAAAGTCTTTAGAAAACCACAACAATCTCGTTCTTACTGGAAGTGCTGTAGGAAATTTAGTATTTTATGCAAGAAATTTGACACAGGAGTGTTATGATTATGAATTTTACTACCATCTATGAATTTTTCGGTTGGCAAATATTCAATGTATTGTTCAGTGATTTGGTCATCATAACGATTGTCATATTCCGCCCACGAGTGCGATTGGTGATTATAATAGTCGAAAACGTTTTCTGTAGCTAATTTATTGAATGTAGACGCGGTTATCCAGAAACTACCAGGATAGCGACGGTTCACGTAATACAATCTAAGAAAAAAAGGAATTTCACAATATTCATTTAATAAATAAATAATGTAGCGAGTTTTAAATTGTAAATAATACCTACCCTGCATTATTGTCTCTCATGCATAATATAACAATACGTATCCAACATATTATAAATATTGTCCAAAGACAAAAGGCCAGTCGTATTAGCTTATACGACTCCTACATAAATTAATAAAATCTTATATTAATTCATAGTAATAATACTAATTTTCATTCATAATTTTAAACTTACTTTACTTACACCACAGAATACTATAAACCATATGATTCCCATGGAAAATGCAAACATCATGGCTGCATCATATCCATCTAAATACTCATTAATAGTAAAAACAGTTTTAAATAATTAATATACATAATTGTAATTAGTTTTAGAAATTATTGAACAGTCAATACTAATAGATATAAAATTGAATGTTATACATTTTTTTTTTACTCACATTCGTTATATATTGTATATTCTGTAATATTTATCATAACCGAGGATAACGCCATGAACTTGAAAAATAAAATAGGTAGTTTATTTAACACTTGTTATGTGATTTTTTTATAAACAATTATAATTTAATACAGTTTTCAATTCAAATAAAATTGAATCCGGAATTTCATAACTATATCACTATATTTCTAATGCATATTGAGTATTCAATAATTTTCAAATGATAATCTAATTAAACGTTGATAGAGGATATAAAAATTACAAATACAGTAGAACCTCGATTAACCGTCAGTCTCGGGATCAGAACTTTGACGGATAATCGAAAAGACGGTTAAGCGAGTAACAAAAATTTAAACATAAATACATATTATTTATTATTTATGTGGTTTAAAGAAATTATCACAATTGAAAAAACTAAACTCTTAAAGGTACTAAAAATATCTCCTTAGGAGGCTAAATCTGCCTAGCTATAAAATAAAATACTACTGCATTTATTTCGGAATACTATCAAAATCATATTATATTATTTAAAATATTCGAAATACACCAAAGGAAATTGCATAGGTATACTTTCTATAGAAGTTCTAAATTTCAAATTCTTGAATTAATTGTAAACAAAATTATTTATATCATTTAAAAGAATTAGGCAACTAATAAAATTAATAATAAAATAAATTAAAAATATATGGTAATAAAACACTGGTATATACTAATTTCTCAGTCTTTTGATATTTTCTACTCAACAATTGGTAAATTGATTTACAGTAGGGTAACATTAAAATTAGGTAAGTACTCATTTTATCAAAACAAACAAAAACGCTTGTGACATAAAATTTAATATGACTTCTTAATTTTTCGTTTTTTTTTACATCGAACAAATGACTGAGAAAATTGAAAAATGATAAGGCTACCCAATCAAAGATGATTTGTGTATAATATTATTTATTTATTAAGTAGGTACTATATGAAAATTTTACTGCTGATTAACTCCTAGAAGTTAAGTGACAGAAAAATAGAAAGATAACCAGGGGCAGATTGGCATATCGGGAAATCGGGAATCTTCGAATCTTACTGGTGAGTCAGTTCTTTTAAGGGACTGCTATACTTATTATATAGTAATTATAAAAAAAAAGTTATACCTTTGTAAAATAAGCATAAAATATTAAAAAAATCAAATATAAAGTTATTATTTATTGATATAAGGTATTTATTGATACGTTTTTATTATTACTGGGCGACGGAGTTAGTTTGATAACCAAAAATTACTATTATTTTGTCAAGGGTCGTTCTGTGGCCTGGGTGAGCGAGGCCCACTCCTCGGGCCCCGCGTCTTAGACATTTTGTTGGGGCCTTGTGCTGTGGAGCTTTGTGCCTTTTTAAAAAAGACATTCTGGCATATTTATATTTTATATAGGTAATACAATAATGAGTATAATATTATTCGATTATACTACAACAGAAATCACCAGTTTTGCAAGGAATATACTTGGCTGGGGCCAAATTTTTAAAAATTTTAAATTCCTCCTTATTGGACCTCTAGCATGTATTATATGAACCAATATGTTAAATTTCAAGTTCGTTCATTTTGTCACTTTAGAATGTAGTGAAAGTGACGTAAGATGTATTTGAATTTATGATATACCTAAAGGTAAAAGATGATTCAAGAAAATGCTACAAAGTATGATATTTTTGTTATTTTACCATTTCCAAAAAATCCAACCAGAAAATTATGTTTTCTATTTTTAAAATATTTCACCCCTCTTAATGGGTTGAATTTAGGAAAATATTTTCTTTGAAGGTCTCGTAAATCTCATAAAAATAAGCTATACTGACTGGGAGCATGTTTTCCACTTTCACCATTTTGACCCCAGTTAGGAGTTGACTTTTAAAAAATTCTTTATGCTATGATATATATGTTTTTTTTATGTGTGTGCACAATTCGACCAGAAGGATTGTTTCGATATATACAAATAGGTACCTAGTTATAACTTTCTGATAGGAAATTTCGTCAAATTGGTGTATTAAAGAGATCATTTTTTGAATAATTTAGAAAAACAGAGTAAAGTTGACAAAAATAAGACTACGATAGATTTTATTTTGGTTATCATAGTGACTCAAAACACAATTTACTTATAAAGTATTATATCCATCATCATAAAGTTAACAAAAAATTAACATAATTTAATTATCTTACTGAGAAACTAAATTATGATGATTGTGGATAAAACCATAAAACTATCAATTATTTTTGACAGCAAAGACAAGACAATAAGTTATATGAACAGTTGAAGAAATAATAAAATTTATTTAGTACCTACTTATATAAAAGGATTAGAACATTAAATAAAAGTTTAATTTTAACGTTATATATTTTTATAGGTTACAAAATATTTAAGGATATTTTCTGCATATATTTTAAAACATATAATAAATGTAAACTTCAAGTACAAGTTAGAACAGGTTATCGGTTAATCTTATCTGACTAACCCAAAACTGTTATAGTTATAGCCTATAATTATAGTTATTATATATTTTACTAATTTATGGCTGAAATTAAACACACTTTGAAATTTATGCCGTTTAAAATGTCGTTTTGTTTTAGGAAAGGGGGAGAGGGAAAGTTACACTTATTTTGTGTTGTATAGGATGCTTTGATTCATATTCCCCAAGTCGCAAAAATTCGCCAATCCACCCCTGCCGATGACTTATAAAGGTTACTTTACTTTTAAGTATTTTCAATGTTTATACCTACAATAATTATTATATTTGTATATGCTGTATATTTGATGCAAATCCTATATTTTATTTTCATTAATTATTAGTAGGTATACAAATAAACTATAAAGTACAACTCATACCATATAGTAAACAGCTAATGGTAAAATTAAAACATGTGGTGATGACTTTTTATTTGATGTTGTATTTGTTTCATTTGATTCCATTGTATGGGTAATTGCCAACTGGTATACTTTCGAATTATAAAAATAATTGAAAATTAGAATTAATTTAATAAAAAAAACATACTGTGTAACGTAAATGTTTATTTATTTTAAATATTTATATAGTATCTAGGGAGAAAATCTAGTATTCAGCGTGTTTTATGCACTATTACAGGCTACAGCAGGATCTACGAGGTGTCGTTTCATGTGTATTATATATTTGTATATATATATTATAATATTATACACATATATGATATATATGTGAATTAATGTGTGTAGGGAATATTGTAAATTGTACAGCTCAACTTGAAATATCCAATGTTTTTTATACAAGTTTACAATGGTCAATATAAATTATAAATAAATTACCTAGTATTTTATATACATGTATATTAAATACGCCATTATACCTTTTTTACTAGTGAAACTGAAAGATAAAAATGTATCACTACTATCACTCTATATTTTCATGATTACCTACCCATGCCATGAAATAGTGCCCCAATCAATATAATATTATAATATAGTGATGTTTTGGTAGTTTTATTACTTACGAATTTTATTTAAGGTGCAAAGGTACAAATTTTATCAAAAGTGTAAAGGTACGTTTACACTGGTAAAATTTGCGTTGCACATCATATTCGATATGAATTTGTTCGTATGGCAGAAAATCTATGGTGTGGTGCAAAAAACCCATAGCTAATATATTGTGTATGTGAGGTGTGACATACATTGTTATGCGGTTAATACGTTATCAATCGCGCACAGTTATAAAGCTAAACAATTTTTTTTAATCAATTATGAGCTCCAATATTTTAACTATATTCTTCTTATAAGGAGTTTTGAAAAAAAACACTTGTATAACATTCTTCTTCCTATGATATGATCTTTTATATATATATGCTATTCCTAATAAGCTATGAAGTCGCCTGTTAATTGTTATTGTAGACCTTCAATAAGTTTTCATTCTAGTTAAGGCAGAAAACGTACGTTTTGGAATAGCAGAGGACAGAAGTTACAGGTAAGGTGGTTGCAAGTAATCGTAACAAATTATTTAAAATTAGATATAGTGGAAAATTGATTCAATGGCTGAGCCAAGCATTGGGGCGTTGTTTGTTTTCTATTGTTGCATTCATAAAGTAGTCTATAAAGATAAATAACATTTGAGTGTAGAGTTGGTATATGAACAGATACGAGTAGATCTTGTGTATATTATTTTGGCAGCTTTTAAAATAGTTTCTTTGTTATATTATCAATATTTTCAAGTATTTCTTTTTTTTTTAATATTTAAATATTATTCATCATAATATATAAGACATCAAGCATTAACGGCTGTTGGCTAAAATAAACACAGTAAAAGGTTGGGGAGGATATAATCTCATTAGCCCCCACCTGGGTACGCCTGTGACATGCATTAATTTGAAATGTTGGCCAACGATATCGATATCGTAGGTAATTTCTTAATAATTTCCATATAGATATCCAAAAATAATAATTACCGAAAATGTCGCTATATCACCAAAATTTATCGGGGTTAGGAACAATAAAGTTGACGAATGATTAAACAATAAACAGTATAAGATAAAAGTATATGTATAAAGTAAATTTTGGCCCATGATGATATTGACTTCAATAAATATCGCCAACGATTTAAATCTAATCTTAAATTTTGGAATAATGAAAATAAGTTTACTTTGTTGTATGTGATAATGCTGCTAATATTGGGCTAATGGCCCGTAAATAAATAATAAATAAATATGATCAAAGCAATGGATGAAACAAATATGTAATGCTTATTCTATACCGTCATCTTTAAATGCAGGACTACAAAATAATATGGTAAAAAAAGGAACATTTAAGCTAAAAAAAATAGTGAGACTTTTTAATAAAAATGCCACTGCTCAAAAAGAACTTGAAAATGAATAAGAAAAATGTGTGACGAAAAAACCAACAAATTTAACCTATTTCGAAATGCGGATCGATATAGATATCGTGATACGACAATAGAAAAATAAACGATATTGATAATCAAAAATATATTGTTGGCCACTACTATAACTATTTATTTGCCAAATTGCCTTCTGACAAGGAAAACTAAAAACTAATAAATTTAGTATAATATAGTATGATAGTAACAAGAATGTCAATAATATTAAATATATGACAATAATAGTAGTACACATTGAAAAATTAGGTTACCAAATTAGTTAATTATTACGATTACGGATTAACCACAATGAAATATGTAAAAATAATACATTAATGCAGCGGTTCCCAACCCATGGGCCGCGAGCCATAGGTATAATATTAAATATTATATATATTTAAAATAATATTGTTATATATTTTTTGTTATATTTCTGATCATAATAATATTTAATTAATTTTAACTATAGTGTACAATAAGTGTACAATTAACGAAACGATACCGAACGTTTGAATGTAGTTTTATGTTATATAGTTCGTAATGTTGAGAGTGATTTAAGATTAAAACTAACAAGTTTTAATCCAGATATTGACTTTCTCGTCAAGAACAAGCAATGTCAAAAATCTGCACATTAAATTGTTTATCTTGTGATAAAGTTGAATTAAGTTTTTTTTTAAATTTTTTTCCTAATAACTATATATTCATGTATAGGTATATATATATATATGTGTGTGTGTGTGTGTACATATATAATATATATTGTAATTTTATGAAAACGTATATAGGTATGCTATGGGAGGGCCTTAAATAGTTTTTTACAAAATTGGTGGTCCGCGAAACTAAAAAGGTTGGGAACCGCTGCATTAATGCATATGTGAACATTCCAGAAGCATACTAATATACTATTAATATTTAAGATAAAGAAATATTAAATATAAGTAATTTAGTATAATGCCTGCACTCTGTACATAGAAATAGTATACTAGTATGTACGTATAATAATTAATCTATGTCTAGTATATTAATACTTGTGTACATTTTTAGTGAGTGTATGTAATTGTAATAATCTAATAACTAATAACTAATAAGTAATATTACTCACATTGCGATACACAGCCGTATATAGTCGTATACTATTATTAATGTATACTTATAGGATTACATAAGGTAATATTAAAAATTAATTTTATAAAATGTAATGTATATATAATATTATGATGATTTGGGAACTCATGGTATCGTCCATTCTCCTATTGTGCTTTTTACCATTCGATGTTCTCTCCATTTATTCGATTTAACTTTTCGACGCCAATGATAGTAAACTCTCCACGTTAAAAAATATATGAGTTCTATAAAACTTAACAATGACGCACCTAAAAATAATCCAGCGCAACCTCCAAATGACACTGTAAAAAAAAATGCTTTTATTAATTTGCAGTATATGTCGAAGTCAAACGTGAGTTATATTAAAAAATGTAGTGGAAAAAATGAAATATGCCAGGTACATAGAAAATTACCCTTACGGCCTTACTCACTACACTTACCTAACAAATCAAGCCATCCCAGTACTAAGTCCGATCTGTATAGTATGCATGTACTCTGCTTGAAATGCACATCAATCAGTATGGACGATGAGGAATTTCTTAGACCAAAAAACATACATTTTAATAATGTCATATTATATTTTCGTCCTTCATTAAAATAGCCTTACAGAACGGATGATATAGTCGGTTCGGCAATAGTCAACTCAGACATGTACATTTGGTGAAGGCAATCGGGCATACAATCACATTTTAATCCAGGTGGTTCTTTGGAAAAAAATGCAGTTTGTTCGGTCGGTATGAAATTATTGAAAACTTCTGAAATGTTTAGATACATGTTTAGTATTATTATTGATATGGATATATGGTAATTATTTTGTCTTACGGTTTTTTTGAGAGAGACAAATCAAATCTTCCACGTTACATGGACGTAATGAATCATTTTCTACACAAACGATTTTTCATTGTAATGCTAATAATTTGATCAAAATTGCATTTTTAATTAATTTTTATCCTTCCATCAATCCATAAATATAATGATGCATGTTGTGCTCAAATAATCTAACTTATAGTATATACATAGGCGGATATTTGGTCACATTCGTGGGGGGGGGCTTGATAGTTTTGTCTTATCCATTAGCGTAAACACTAAACAGACATTTATAGACGCTTCAACCTACTTGCTAGTGGTAGTGGCTACTCTTACTGCAATATAGCTAAGGCACCAAATAAATACATAGGTAATAGGAACATAAAAAATTAATTATTGGTAGCTACTAATTTAATTTTAATTTTAATTGTATAAACCTATTGCGCGTTGTGCAAATATAATTATGTGAGTATTCTCGTATTCCATCAAAATAAAAAAAGAATTATAAAATATCAAATATGAAAATATACAATTTATTTTTACATCTGGGTGTCTGGCGTGCGCTTAATTACGTTCTGAGAGGACTTGATTACGTTCTTGGAGAAGCCCCCCAAGTCCCCCTAATACCTATGAGTATATAATATATACATACTATATATCGATAGTAGTTTTAAAGCTTGAATTTCCGAAAACGTTTCAATCAACTGGTATTACTATTTTTGTACAATACTCATGGATATAATTTTATTTTATATTAATCAAAAATCACAATAAGCTGACTTACTACTCATCAGGCCAAACATGAACTCCAAATAACAGCCACAATGGTTTACGACATGGTTTAGATAACACGCTGCTTTACAATTTCTTCGTAAGTAATAATTCGTACCCAATCCAGTAGTACTTTCCTCTGGAAAGTAACACTTTCTTTTTTTCGGGTGAAGTGTTTTTGTTCTCTTGGTATTGTATATTCTATCTCCCCATACGTGAACATTACCAAAATTACCCGCCATCACAACCATATCTGATCCCAGTGGAGCTCCTCTAGGTTCACCCATCATTATCTATTGATAATATAATTTTAAACAAATAATAATTATAAATTCTCATATTTCTTTCCAAAACTTTATAAATTCGATTAATCATGTATTACCTACTTTATATAAAAAAATTAACACTCACAAATTTTTTTTTTATATTTCTATATATTGTAAAGCTTATATTTGGTTGTTATTCGAAAAAATTCATATTCTGTACTATACTTAAAATACAATTTTGTTTGTTTAGTTATTAATTCTAAATTTATAAAACAAGTTTTAAATAAATAATACTTAAAAGTCAAAGAATTTAACTTTAATAAAATCGTTATAAAAATAGACTATATTTAATTTACCCGAATTGATGGCTTAGCGTTTTTCCCTGGAGCGACTTGTTCTGGCCTCATAGTCGATACATACATTCTATGACGAAGAAAATTGAAAAAATAATAAACAAAAGTGTAATTGAGTTAAATAAAATTATAACTTAAAGTCCTATGTAGCCTATAGATACTTTTAACGTTAAAAGATAATAATAAAAAAATAAACAAATATTTTATATTGACTTAATATAATTATCATTCTTTTTATTAGATATTCGTAATGCTAATATGTAGTGATAAAAAAAACTATAATAATGGTTCCTTTAAAAATTACATTATTTTATCTATTTACTATTAAATACATAGTAGTACATTTAAAATGCCAACAACTTAATATGTTTATAAATTACAAATATTTATGAATGTATCACATATTATATTGTTAGAATATATTATATATGTTATGTCGATCAGTTAAGGAATATTGTCATTCTTATAGCAAATTTTTAAAGACTTAGAGCGATGGAAAATTTTTATTTGAATACTATGAAATACTTTTATAATATCGGTTGTTTACAGTTTCATTACGATGATACAGAAGCTAGTTAAGTAACAGTAGTAATAAATTATAGAAGAGCTCAGAAGTTATAGGAGCTTAAAAATACAATTGGGGGATGGTAAAAAATATGTTGCCTCTTCCTAGTCTATCTTGAACTCTTAAAATTCTTAAATACGCCACCTCGTAGAGTTAAGACTAGGCGGATAGCTATAAAGTTTTATAACAAAGCCATAAAACTTAAAAATATATACTTGATTCAAATGTTAAAAGATTAGATATAATATTAAGTGCGTGTCCTCAATTCTCCAGCCCCTTTTCAAACTAAAATGTTTGAAATCCCGTTTTTTTTTTATCTATGTTGATATTTAAAATGTAATTAGAATGAATTTGTTATTTATACGATCAATTCCAAAACCCTTTTATTATCCGTTTGTTTTCAAAATCTATTATTCTGATTCATGGGTGTACTCTGGTCCATCCTAAAACGAAATATCCATTTGGAACTTTTAAATTTTACAACCACGTATTTTTTTTATCATGAAATTTAGTTTAATAAATATAGGCAATATATGTTAAAAATTTAAAATAGTTATTCTTTATTTACTATCTTTAAGGATACCATTTTCCAATTAGAAACTAACTAATATTAAAATATTTAACATTCCTGTGTTTTCTTGAATTTTTGTTATTATATGAAAATTTAAGTATTTTTTCAGAAATTGTCTTTTTTCACATATAAGATATAAACTGATAAAAAAAATTACATAATAAATAGTTTAATTGAAAAATTTACAATTGAAAAATGATAATTTTTTATGGGAATGGGTTCTATTACAATACATCTTGGAAACTAATGAAAATCTACAGAAATGCTTTCTTTAAGTAATTCTGTACAACGGTTAGGTTATCGTGGAATGATGAATATTTTGTATGGCACTAAAAAATTACAAACAAAAGAGCTAAAGATTGGTTCCACGCTGTATGCTTTGGTTATGGCATATTAATTATTAAACATTTGAGTAAGTAAGTAGTATTTAAATGTACACTTACAAATTTCTTATTAGATTAAATTATTATAAATTAAATACGTTCTGGTTGTTTTGTTATTTTTATTTTTCTTCTTTTGTTCTTTTTAAAAATTAGTAGTCTTATTCTACGAAACGAGGTTCTACCTTAATGTAGGATAATTTATAGTTATAATCTCTATTTGCTTAATGTATATTATATATTTCTTGTAATTAGAATATTAAATCAATAAATAAATAAGTGTAATTAGCATTCAGCTGATAGCTTGCACTAGAAGTAATAACAACAAACGTGACCATCACGCATAAATATTCAAAGTTGTATATATTGTTCACATAAAAAAATAAATCAGCAAAAAGTCCATCAAACAAAATTTTAACGAATAAGTATTAGCTGATGGATGTTAAGATACATGCAAAAAGTTCCAAGTATTTAGTTTCGGGTAGTGGCTAAGGACATGTGTGAATCAGGATAAAAGATTTGGTGAACAAGCGAATAACGATAAAGTTTTAGGACCGATTGTGCAAATTCTAGCTAAATACTAGTAAAGAAAAATAATTGAAAATAACAATTTTTGAAGTGAAGAAGGAGGTTGGAGACATTATTGTGACTACAGCTCTCCAATTTACTTTTTGATACCACACTTCACGCCTAAATAAAAATCATGCAAATTACAAACGGTAGCATGCAAGTATATTATGTTAATTATATACTAAATATTTATAAAAAATAAAAAATGGTAAATGCAATGTAGGGTGGGGGTCGGGAACATGCACGTCATAATATTATAATCGTCGTACACTAGCTTTAGTACTTGACCCTGACATTTTACTTTGACAGTAGCCGCTGATATCTTCAAAAGTAGCCTTTTTCTTAATTTCATACTGATACTCTAATGTTCAAAATTGTTGTGTCGTAATATTTATTATTATATTATTATTATAATATTATATTAAATTATTATAATTATAGATTTTGATAAATATGTACTGTAAGCGATATATTATAAAATAATATTTAATAGTATTTTCTGTGATTTTGTAATGAATAAATCGATTCATGTAAATCAATGTACAAGGTACAACTATGTGTGTTTGAATAAAATCAAAAATTGTATTTCAACACAATTTTTAATAACGAATTGAGTATTATTAATTATGTAATTCATATTATAATAGTACCTGATACCTGACCATTGACCTTTATCACCTGTCGTTCTAGGTCGAAAATCCCCAGATTCAGTTTGCCAAAATGTCCCTATGGGACCTGCATTTGCACCAAGCCTCCTGTAAAATATTTTATCTGTCATATTTGTATTTAACATTAAATCTACTTGATTTTTATTCATACGCTCGGCTGTATTCGGAAAAATCCGAATTGAACGAATGACACAAACCAAATTCAGTGCGTTGTAACTCAAATACATCGCAGCAATTAACTCGTCGAAAATTCCACCAACATTTTCCAGAATCAAATACTTCATTACAAGGCCTCATTACCTATACACAATAAAGTCCAAGTTCATGAATCTCAATGATTTTTCATTAGAGTAATTATTATTTATGGGAAAACCTTCACTAGCATTTCGGTGAGGTTCAAATTTCTGAGCTTATAAAGTCCTGTTAAGTTTCTCAATTCATCAAACTCGTCAAAATCTCCGTAAGACAAAATAGAGAACATTATCAATATTTTTTTTACGACAGGTAACATAGTAGGATCGATCTGTGGTATGTCACTATATAGACAAAATATAACTATAATTACTACTTATGAATATGTTCAATACTACGCGTGATACTTATTTTCTTAATATTTCTTAAATTGAAATTAAATAATAATTATGTAGGTATTGGTATGTAATTTTATAATAAGTCAGAATTTAAAACTGGAAAACCATATTACTCTTTAGTTAATTGCGTCACTCTTTCCCAATCAACTCTTGAACTATCGCATATAACAACCATTGGGAACGATACGTCAGCATAGTCAAAAAAAGTCGTTTCGACCACTGTATCTATTGAACTTTTATTATATGACTTCCATGATTCAATAATTGCATAAGTGGCAAAAACTACAGCACATGTAACAGTAATGGCCCAAAATATTCTAAAATAAGATAATATAAGTGCATTTATAATAAATTTCTGTTTATAAAATATAAGTAAATTTAGAACTCCAAAATAATTTCAATAAATTTCAAACTTTTCTCCGGTGCTCCGATCTTTTCCAATTATATGGTTAAGACCATGCAATGAACATTGATCGCATACGTCGTCTAAAATATTCTTCCACATGGTTGTATTTTTTTTTTTTGAATAAGATTTTTTAGAATTTGATAATTTATTTCGTAAACGAATAAGTTCAACTCTTCTGGAAACGGACGACATTTTTCGAAGTGTTACAACTCTGAACTCACATGTAACAATGCCACGAAATGTCAACGAATGTGAAGTGTGTATAAACTATTATGAACCTTTGTAAAATGTGTGACTTATTTTCTATGTGTATTATTTGAAATGTCTAGCTGTAATGGATATGTTTTATGTTTAGAAAGCCATCACATAAATTATAAAATGATATAACAATATAAACAACTTGACAAGTACAATACGTCATAATATTACAATATTGTTCATCTATAAGGCATATTTTCGTGGTGTACAGTTATTAATAAATAATTCAAGTATTATATGAATAAGTATAGTTATAAGGTATGTATACGTTTTAGACATTTATTGAATTTATAAATTTTAAGTTCAAATGGATGAATTATATATAGACATTTTTTTGAACCGATTTAGTAGGTAGTAACTAAGAAGTATAAGTACTCGTATTTTGTAAATAATAAGTATAAAAGTTTAAAGTACATATTATATAAGATACTACATGTACATTATTATAATTTATATGAAGTACACATATTGAACTTATAATTTATTAATAGTTGTTGGTCGGCTATTAGTATTTGATATACAGGTTATCTTTATCTCTTTTTCCACAACCGGTAAACGCTTTGGCCTTAAATTCTTGTATGTCATGAAAATGGACATATTTAAGATACCTACGCTTATGGAATCAGTATTTTTAAAAAAAAATCGAGAAAATTGGAAGTCTTTTTATAATATATAATATATTATAATTTATAACTAAACATAATTGTGTTTTATATTATTTTATCAAGTCTAATATCTAACTTCAAAACGACATAAAGGCATTTAATTTTACTACACTTTTCTATAATTTAAAATAAAGTACACAATGTAACGGTACTAGTATAAAGTATACTACAGCCGTTTACCATAAATATGAATACATATTTTATATATATATATATATATAATCAGTCCTTTATTTCTATTTACAAATTGTGATATATTACAATATTTGGGAAAGAGAAATATCTTTCTCGTTCGTACTTATATAAAACAAAAGGAGTTCCTTATTCTTATACAATTAATTGATGAAGCAGACGGTTGGATTAGGTCCGCTCAAATAAGTGGCGTCTAATCGCAACCGCTGTTCGGGTTGAGCGAGGCCTTGGCAGGTGCGCTTGGGGGGGACTTGTTTTATCAATACTGTCCAGAGATGGACCATTTATTTTCCACACTGATTTGTCTTCTAGTTGTATATCCTCGCGTCTGACTGGTTGCCACGTATCTCACCCAATCCTTGTTGCTATTCGTACCGCCGGGCCAAATACCTATGTCGCACGAATCTATCGGTAGCGCATCGAGTACCCGCGTTGAAGTTCCGATCTAAATCATTCTCCAACGTCGGATATAGCGAGAGGTTATCACTTAGATAGTTCCGTAGGAAGGATACGTTAGGCAATCGGCAATGTTTCGGGATTGTCGTTTGACCGTGCAGTCGTTTTGTGGCGATGCTCTCTCAGAGTTGCACACGGGATTGTATCGGTCGTCCTTCGCTTGTCGGGGCACTTGACGTTTCTTCGGGTCTTCAGTCTTCATTGTCGTTTGATTGAAGGCCAAAGAAGATTTGAAAGGGAGTGACTGATGCTGTGCTGAATCTTACTAGTATAGGTATTACTCTCCGTACCGACTAGTAAACATATCCCTTTTCCGGTTGCATGTTGTGCTTTCTCTTGTGATAGATTTGATAATATCTCCGAAGTTTTTTGGGTTACAACTATGGAGAAGGTATTGTCGTCTTTATCTTGACTTCCCCTATCTTTTGATGTACTTATGATGTTTCTACGATGTAAGGAAGTACTTGTAATTTCTTTCTAAGTCCAATATTTGGTGTTTTTATTCTCGTTCTGTCTTGTGATTGGTTCTACTTATTATATGCTGCGATTGGCTGTCATAAATAATAGTTGTTGGATCTGTTAAGAGCCTTTTTCGTAATGATTATATTTCTGTGCTGTTACAACAATCAGGTGATTAATGAAAAATAAGTTTATTTATTCAAATTTAATTAAAATATGAATACTTCTAGTTCTTACTTCTTATAAATGCGAGTCATTATATATATAAAAACAATATTAAATTAAATTAACTATCAATTATATTATTTATTGCCAAAAGTTTGTTTATACATAATGTATTAATATATATATGACATATTTATAGTCTAAAATGTTGCCGCACTACTCATTTTTAGAGTATTTTACAGTTTTAGTACAATCTATACTCTATAGACTATAGTTAAACCATTGTTGTTCTAGCTAGACTTGTAATACAGTCTAGCTAGACCGATTTTACTCAAGCAGACACTTCGCAACTGAAAAAATAACATTGTATCACATTTATTATATTATAACTATCTAAAATTGTATAAATACCAAGTTAATATTTAATCTTCCAAATATATTTCACAATCGATATTTTGGCACTATAACATACATTATGGGTTTAAAATCCACATTAAGAAAACAATAGTTGTGATTAAAGTGAAAAATCTTTTTAATACTTAAGAATTCCTTCACATAACTCAAGTGTTTTATCAGTTCTAATCTAAGCGTTAAATTTTTTTTTCATGTTACACTAAAATTATGCTAATTAAAAAGCAAAATAGAGATACTACATTTTTATAAATTATGAAAAGTATTAAAATAAAAAGAATCAGAATTAAAAAAAAAAGTTCCTTCATTAATCTTATCTATTTCAATTCATGAAGCGTTGAAAAATTTTGTTTCGATTACGCCGATTTATCCAATAATCGTATAAACGAAATGTCATAAAGTTAATAAATTCAACTCCACTAATTAATGAAGCGCCAAGAAATAGACCGCAAACTCCGCCGTAGCCAACTGGAAAAAATAATATATCTATACTTTAGAAATATGAAGTAATCATAAGTTGAAAATCAAATAATCAAATATTTCTATTGAAAATTGGTGTATATAGTTTGTAATTATCAATTCAAAAAAACATGATTCACGATGTCGTTACCGCGAATAAGTGAACGTTGAAATTAGAGAATTATTGTATATTCGTAATAATATTATACAAAATAATATATTAAAGTATTGTTCTATGATTGAAATATATTGTACTTATTAGTTATTATACTGTGTATTTTAAAGTTCAAATTATCACCTAAAGCGTTCATAAAGTCAAACACTAAATCAGTTTCATATAGAAAACATGTAGACCCGTGAAAAAAAACGTGAACGGTAATTTGGTCAGCGTCCGTTCTACAAATGAAAAAATAGAGTAGGAAATTAATTTTATCAAATCATGAGTATCTACTGTAATTCATTTAAGATTAATGATGCTTACGTTTCATTTGACACGACAATATTAGACTTGTACTTTTGGCTATAACAATCGCCTGGACACTGGCATCTGAGATTTGAGGATACATTTTTATCACGGCCAATAATATTGATTAAATTCGCTAAAAAAAGAATGATACTACGAATTACGATATATGTTTACTGTAGTGAGGTATGTAAATCAAACGAATACATTTTCAATTAAATTTCACTTTGATATAGTATATTATACTCACTACTCACGTCTTTGAAAAAACAATTTAAAGAACTTATATAATATTAATTAAATTATTCAAATCTACTAATATACATGTACGTATATTAATATTGTATATGTAAACCTTTAACTAATAGGAAATTAAAAATAAACCATATCACAATAAAAAAAAGAAATTCAAGGAACAATAAACTTTTCATTTTCACACAAAAAATATAATTTCATAATATTGTAAAAATAGTTAAGACTTATCAATAAACATCATCAAGTCACCAATCACCATCTATTATGTAACCAATTTAAATTGTACAATTGATATTAATAACATTTTATAATTTCTGAGAACAGTGATAATAATGAATAGGGACTCTGATACCTAATAAAATAAAAATTACTGAAAGTAGAGCTAAACATAATTTATGTTGTATACTATAATTTAAATAACTATAATGCACCCCCTTACTTTGCTGAGCCCCTGGCATAACCACCCTTCTCGCCGACCTCTATATAGTTACGCCACGGATATTCATTATAAAAAATAGACATCAGTAGACAGTACATCATTATACATAAATACTAAAAATAAATTAAAATATCATAATTACTTGAGTGATTCGCCAAGCATACCAGTCCTTCAAAATCACATTCAGGATACGGAAATTCTGAAAATTATATTATTTTTTATTATATTGGAGTGCTCCGTCAATTATTGTATAACATTTAAAATACAAGTCTCTTTTTGGTTATACATTTTAAAAGGTTTATTATCTGGAAAGTTGATATCCCGTTTTTCTTAAGTCAAATTAGGTTCAAGGTTCCTAAACAAATTTTACGGTCTTCCAATTATTCAATTTCTTTACACTATCCTTTACATTGTAACAGTTGTGACTATGATTTATTAACCAATTTATTAGAAGGTATAATGTATCTGACAAAAGTTGGCTCATGGTATTTACTTAATGTAGTTAGTTGTCAAATAGTGTAGCCACTTTGATTTATAAAATGCGATATTAATATAAATACGTATACATTATTAAATGGCCAAGAGCCCGTAATATAAAATTTTATAAAATTAAAAAAGGGAGTGCCAATTAATCTTAATCAAACTGACAGATATTTTACGAACCCGTTTCATAGAGAAAATAGTAGAAACTCGGAACGCATTTGCAATCATTGTACATGAAACGTTGGTAACAATTAAACAAACAGTTCGACCTTAAATATCCTCTGCCCAAGTATTTCAATTCATCAGGGTATAAACAATGTCTCTTCTCGGGTTTCACTCGTATGAGACGTTTGGTTGGCAATACTTTATCACCATAAATCTTGATGTATCCACTGGTACCTTTAGCTACCATTATCCCTCGATTAATAGGCAAAGCACTAGGATCTCTTACCATAACCTGTAAATAAAATATAAAATATAATAAAATATCTGGTCAAAAAGTACTTGAATTTTTTCATTTATATTGAACTTTAAAATTCAACGTTAGAACTACACAGGTAAACAGGTTTAGTTAAATTTAATTTTTTTGAAATTTATCAAATCTTGAGTGTTTTAAGACTAGTTTTCCACATAAAATAATAATTTTTATGGGTATTCAACATTTATATTGTACACCAAATGTCATATAATTTGTCAATTCAGTTCCTAACTCCTAGACGCCAGGACGTTCTTTACTATCCCACTAGAGCAAAGCGCCACGACAACATGATTAAAAAATAATACCACGTTGTGATAATCATTTGTTTTATGAAAAATGGGTTAAAATAAATTAGGAACCTCCAATTGGCGCAATATAACGTGACTGCGATTATTATTATTATTATTATTAGGTAGGTATAATAATTTAAAATAAATAACTGAAAACCTTATGTATTTTGTAAAAGCCTTAAGCAAAAACCATTGAATATTTGAGTATATTAATTATATTAAATAACTCAAAAAGTCAAAAGTATTTACCACAATTCCAGGTTTAGCGTCGACATAGGGTGGAATCTTTTGGGCACGCACGGAAAACTGTAAGCCCGACCACGGACCACTTCCACCTGTTCTTCTGGGCCTTACCAACCCTTGATCATCTTCCCAGAAATTTTTAGTGTCTCTGTACATTCCGTAAGAAAGGGTTTTCCTAAATATATACATAGATATATTTATATTTTTCAGATATTACAATATATTAGTAAAATAATAAAATATATGATATATTAAAATTATCAAAGAAATTATTTAATAGGTTAGTGCAGTATTTAGTCATTTAGTATGCTAATATTTATTTGATAATCATAGATGAAACTGTAAAACTATGACCCGGGTCAACGTCAACTACACTTGAGTAAAAATCTACTCAAAACCTATATCTATATTCTATCAATTTATCTATGTATATATATTGAATACTACCTTATTTAATATTTTAATACACTATTGTTATACTACTGAATTTAATATCAATATTTTATTTTATATTTTATCTTCAAGCTTAATTTATATTTTATTTTAATTTTACCTCTGTCAATTTATTTATTTTATTGTAACTGGAATTATTTTCGACAGTAAATTATTATTATTATTATTATATATATACATGAATATGAATAACGAAGTCTCCCTACAACTCAAAAAATAGCTTGATTGATTAAAATATTTTTTTCTCGTTTAAATACAGCGTGATTAAGAAATAAAAATAATTGGGAAAAGTTCAAAAAAACAAAATTCAGACCAATCTTCTATGATACATAAAAAGCACATGTGAGCACGTGACTGACTTACATACGCTCAAGTTAAACTACTGGACGGAGTAAGCTGACATTTTACATATAGGTAGATGTTATGACGTAAACATCCACTAAAAAAAGATTCTTGAAAATCAAATCACTAAAAAGGGGGTTAAAAGAGGTAAAAATGGTAAAAATCGCTGGAACTTCTGAAGCTATAAACATGAAATTTGATCAGCAGTTTCGTTTTATAATGTAGAGAACCATTATTAGTTATTACTATCTATATTACAGGAGTCTAGCCAGCCTAGGACAAATCGACACAGCCATTTTGGTACGACCATTTTCAACGGCGTTTCAGTGCGAGTAATTTAGGCGCGAGGTTATTTTTAAAAACATAATTATATAAGCGCTTGGTTATAAATAGGTTGAAAATAAAATGAAAACTGCTTTGAAAATTTGTATCGAACGGAATATTAGTGTCATTAGTGATAACTTATCACTGAAAAGCCAATGATTATATTAAAAGAAACAAAATATTAACCATAAAAATAATTAAATTGTTGTTGACATATTATTTCTTATGTTAAATTTGTTGGTGAATTGTCGTATTGGTATTAAGGGCAATTATTTTGTTTATAGGTTTAATAAATCAATGATTTTGTCAAGAAATTACTTTCATATTATTATAAGATTTTTGGAAAATTTTTAAAGCTTCAAATAAACAAAGAGAACTTAATAAGGTATATATATATTTTCATTTAGTTTTGACTTAAATATATTATTCTACCTAATGTACTACAATAATATTAATCTATTCAATAGTGCTTTATTTAGAAATTTTGTATGATTATTAATAGTTAAATCTTTTTTTACCAGAGAAAATTTTAAAAATCGTCCACCAAAATAATTCCTCCTGTTTACAATCTTCGTATCTACTTGCCATTGTAATATAATATTTTATTTTTTCTGAGGTTAAATTTTTGAAATAGTTTTTTATTTTAATATTTAGTTTCACCTATGCTAATATAAACAGTGAAGATTGAATAGTTCATTAAGGCAGCAATATATTCAGTGGTTTATTAGAGGGTGGATATAAGAGGATATACGGCATATACCCATAACGTATTTGTCAATCACAGACTATACGTTTTAAAAAGTAGACGATACGCAGGTATATGAGCGTATACTCACTAAGGACAACTTACTGCAATATTAATAAATCATAATTGATAATCCATTTTTTGGTTGACGCGCATAATTGTAATATAATTTGTAATTTATTCTTAATATATGTTAATAAATAATAATAATAATAAATCAAATTACCAACAAGCTAGAATTAGTTTTTTTGTTTATTTAAAACTTAGAATTTGAATAATGGTTATTATTATTATTATTTTTGTTATTATTATGTTATTTACATACAAACTCAAAGACTATGCCTAAAAATGAAAAAGTGAAAATTATAATACATTTTTTGGAATGTGTATGGTAATGAAATTGGTTATTCCATACTTTGAGCGTAGCGAGAAAAACAATTTTTTGAATAAAATATAGTTCAATAGTGCGTATATCCAAAAATATATTTATCTATACACCACTGAATATACTACTTATTCAACGAGATTTAAAATTCAAAATAAGACCAAGAAGAAACTATTATTATATTTTCAAGCAAATGTTTAATTTTTTGCAATAAAATTATAAAGGAAGACATTGAAAATAAGATAATATAAATAGGGTGATTTTTCTTTGTGTCATATATACATTCATATATGCATGACTGTGCAAACTGCAAAATTATTTTTCATAATATCTTGTATAATATCTATTAATATTATCTTGGTAACTATATGTTAAGTATTTATCAATGGTGACTTTGGTTGTATTTTTTTGGTGAGGCAATTTATGTACAATAAGTCAATAAGTACATAAGATGCATTCCGCCGAAAAAAAAAAACAATATATACTAATGGAATTTCGATGAAAATAATTATTATTAATGATTAAAAGCTAAATTTAAAAATTATTTCTAAGTACGACCTTTTTATTCTTTTTTTTTTTTTGTTATTTAATATTTAAAAATTATAATTTAAACTATTATGTTTTGTTTGTTAAATTTAAACTCTTATATTTTTTATAAGCATACATATTTATATAGGAATAGGTTTTTCTGTTTTTAATATGTCATTATTATTATCTGACATCCAACGTCGAATGGCGTTTGCAAAATTAAAACAACTTGGTCTGTAATTGGTTTCATAATAATATTATTATTATATATAGTATATTCTAGAAATACCATATAAATAGTTTCAAGTAATAACAATTGCAGCACACTAACAGCAAACGAGCTAATTTAGCGAATAATTAATATTAATAAATTTATATGGATAATAAATGAAATATTATTGTACCATTTACTATATTCAGATACATCCGAATTAAAACTGTAGCAGTATCCGTAACAGGTTTTTTGGAGTTCAAACAATTCACAACAGTTGTGGAAACTATTTCGCCACCAACACGGAGAGTCGAATATGTCGTTGCAAGGACGAGCCGCCTATGTACAAATATAATCATCGTATGCATAAATTATGATTTTATGGATATAATACATAATGTTCTTCTTAATAACTAAATAGTTACAAAAAAAAAAAAAAAAATTAAAATAATGATGAATCATTAAATGTTAACATAAAAATATTATACTTGTTTAATATATTTTATAGCCCAAAGGTTTTAGAATATTCTATGTAGGTAAATATAATATAGCAAAATATAACAAAATATAATATTCTTAAAATATAAATAATTGATCCCGTAAAATCATTTTCGAAGATTTATGTTATAAAATATGAATCAATGAATAATGATGAATGATTTGAAATTTTGAAGTGCATAAAAAAGTTTTATTATAGATAATCACATATAACAAAAATGTAGGGGATGTAGTGTTATTAACGTAATGTAGGTATAACATAATATTTTAAAATAGTAAACTTAACATGTACATAATGATTTATATTTTATAGGCTAGACTAGGACAGAAATATTAGTTTGAACAGGATAATGATATTTTTCAGAACATGAAGACGATTCCAAATATATGTAATTAATAGTGTTGTTAAGTTAACAATGTTAACTATTAATATTTTGGGGACGCCATCGTAAAAACTTATTTTAATATATCTCATAAGTCATAACACTTAAATATTAATTATATTCTAGTAATTTATTAATTAAAATTAGTTAGTTTAATATTGGGCAAGTATAAAAAGTTATAAAGAAATTTATAGTATTTATACATATTACTTCGAATTCAACAAAAAATATGTATTTAAAACACAGCTCGAGTTTACGAAGTGATATAGTATATATACATATAGTATATCACTATAGTACTATGTATATATATATACATAGTACATATCATGTTAATGTAATACACCTTCAATAGCATATCACTGATATTGAGTTTGTTGAGTTGATTGAAATGTTTTCCCCATTTTTTCAATTTATTAAAATCCTCAAATAGAGGTAAACGATTTGTAGCCAAAACAATCATCATGTTTAGTAGTGCTTCTTCGTAAGATCCCGGTCGTCCAGTCGCGTTTTTATGCCTTGAAAAAATATGTTTACCCTAGAATATTATAACTACTAGGTATTGGGTAGCTCTGACAACCGAGTGCCATTATATGCAAATCAACGCACAAACTTTTGATTACGGTGTTGTATACTCTACTCGTTTCGCAAATTGTGACAGATGGAAACGGTGTATGCGCATACGGATATAACGTAGACAAAATAGTTGTCTTAGTAAAACTCGACTCATAAGCTTTCCAGACTTCCAAGACACAAAAACCAGAACCGAAAACTGCCATTGTGAACATCACCAGCCAAAACCTCCTGTATAAAACACTTTAATTCAATAATATGTGTATGATTAATGATTATTTTGCTACATGTCAATATCATAAAAAGGGTAATATTGGTTTATACGTGAATACAATTTATATAATATAGACTACGTAATTTGAATATTTAATGAACACAACACCGTTGTAGAGTAAGTGGCATAAGTATAGGTTTGTCAATTTGTTTTATAGGTAGATCTCGAATAGAAAAATAAAATTAATGGTACGTTGTTGCCTAAAATAACTGGAGGGACTATTTCATTCCAGAAATGACAACCATCCAATTGACAATTTCATTTAAAAAATAATAAATATTCCTTTTTCTTTCACAAGTAAATACGATTTTGATTCGCTGTCCAATGTCCTACAATATTTTTCTCAGTTGTCATATCTTTTTGGACTAATATTTTGAAAATAAAACTGTATATAGTACAAGTATTGTATAATAGTACAAGTTTCTTATTTTCCTAGTATTTTTTTAGTAGTTTTACCTTTTTGTTGAATAATATAATTTCAAAATGTTTAATTATTTATTTTTTATTTAAAACAGTTAAATTTTTGAGTAGGTTTCTAGGTGATAATTTATTGTGAAATTACAAATTATTTTGTATATAGTATTTACCTTATAAAAATAAAGTATAAATAGTAATATTTGTTTTGTTTTTATGAAAATAAAATAAATATATATATAAATATACAATTTATATTTTATACTCACGCGTGTTCCTACATTTGGCAATTATTTCAAAAACAATAAGTATATATATAATGCCTATTTAATTAAAGATTATTTTACTTGAAATGGATGATCAAAATTCAAAAGACAAAAATTGAATATAAAATTGTAACTTATGAGTGGAGGAAAATGGATAATCGATAAGTGCAGCATACATAGAAGAAAACGGTAACTCATTTTTGGAAAAAAATGGCTACAACTAAAGTAAAAGCAAACCCTGTAACTTCAAAAAAAGACTATCCCTCATAAATTTACAGTAGAAGTGCGCTACAATTTTTGAAAAAAAAGCAGGGGTACTCGAACTCTTTGTGTTTCCTTCCACCCAAATTCATGCACTGTTTATGAATATATTAATTTAATTTATCTATACTTACCGTTCACCTTCATTTTTAGCTCGGATAATATGTTTTAACGAATTAATGGAAATATTTAGAAAATAGTCTCTGCCAAATTGTTTAAGATTTTTTTTATGCTTTTTATGTTGTCCCATTTAATCCCTATTTCTTTTACAGTTGCAATAATGAATACTAAACGTGTATGTTGCTCATAAAAATACTTGTAAATAGGACAATGTAAGAAAAGTTTTAAAAGTGAAACATTATTGATTCATAATGTACCTATATGACGTACCTAAACATTCATGCCGTTTTAAGTTTTTGTCCAATTTTTAAAGACTGTTATTTGTCTGTCAAACTAAAAATATTAATTTATATTTTATTCGTTTTAGTTCAATATTATATACATTATATATTGTCATAAATAGAAAATCAAAAAAAAGAATCGGAAGGGAACTCGCTCGTATGTACAGTAAGGGGTGGAGAGCACCTCGTTCATAGGATAGGTGGGATTTGTTGAATTTAAATGCAATGCTATAGGTATCGTTGCATACGAAAAACGATTCTGAATCTGGGCGGAGATGATTTGTAAGTCTAGAATGAGTGCCACCAGGAATTTTGTCAGGGGGGTGCATCGTGCATAGTATACGTACACTGTTTTCTAAATAATGCTTAAATTATTTGAATTAAATACGTAGAAATATTTTTTCAAATTAAAAAGTTAACTGGTTTAAAGTTTAAACCAGAAAAATCTACAGTTGACCACGTGTTTATACTAAGACAATTAATAGAAAAACATTACGAGTACAATAAGCCATTACACCTACTGTTAATAGATTTTAAACATGCATACGACTCCATCAAGAGAAAATCACTGTGAAAAAGCATGAAAAAGTTTGGTATTCTATCGAAATTAGTCAAAATGGTAAAAGCATGCATTGAGGGATCAAGATGTAAAATAAAATTCGATAACAATTACTCAGAAGAATTCGAGACAACAGTAGGCTTAAAACTAAGGGATGCCCTGTCACTGACATTATTTAACATTGCGCTAGAAGAGCTTGTTAAGAAGGTTCAAGAAACAGCGAATGAGGTTAGTCTCAATGGAAAAGTGCATTACCATGCATATACCATGCATTACTAGCCTACGCCGATGATGTAGTGATACTTGGGTCAAATGAAGAGGACATAAAAACCACCACGAAGGAGCTGATAACCAAAGCGTTAAGTATGGGGCTAATGATAAATGAAAGGAAAATTAAATACATGGTAATTACGAGAGGTAATCAACTATACCAAAACAGAAATTTGGACATTGAAAATTATTGTTTCGAAAAAGTAGAAAGCTTTAAATATTTGGGAGGGGATATAAATAGTCGCAATAATTATCATGACTCATGAGGAAATAAATCTGAGAGTAAAAGCTGGAAACGAAATGTTATTTCGCGTTACAAAAAACTTCAGGTCCAAAATATAATCAAAAAAATCAAAAATGAGATTATGCAAGGTTTTAGTTAGACCAGTTATTCTATACGCATGCGAAACGTGGCCAACGTCAAAAGAGGACGAAAGAAAACAAGCAGTTCTAGAAAGAAAATTCCTACGATTTTTGTTACCAAAAAAAATGATCAAACAGGTGAATATGAAATAAGGTCCAATAAGGAAATTAAAGACCTGATGGGAGAAGAAAACATTATACAAATACTTAAAGACAGAAAAATGAGTTGGCTTAGAGACGTATGGCATAATAAAGAATGCGCTTAACTGGAAACCAGAAGACAAAAGACTATTGGGCAGGCCGAAGAAAAGATGGATAGACGAGTCTAACTAGAATTTCAGGATACTTGGGGTTGATTACCCAGAAGAATTAGCAAAAGATAGAGAGGAATGGAGGAGGCTGTATGGAGCAGTGATGGACCTTAATGGCTTATAAAAGGTGGAGAAGAATAAGAAGGCTGCTTTCTAAATATAGTACAAATTGAAACTAGCGGCAAGGGGTTAATGGGATTTTGATTATAATTATATAATATTATCTTAAACTATTTAATTAGGTTTCAAGTCTTCTATATAATTTAAAGTCTAAGTAGAAATTTAATGTTCGGAAATAGTCTAAAATTCTAAATGGTCTATTGATCATGACATTTTATTTTCTCTACGTTTTTGTCCAATAGTTAAAGCTGTAAGAGTATAACTGTTTAGTTGTTTTTACATTTCAATACTTGTAAGCATAATTTTTAGTATGAAATATAAATTGCCTAAATTTGTATAACCCGCTGCACTTTTTTGTCATTTTCTTCTACCTAATTTGGGACTTTGGAATAAACTGCAATTTTTCTGGAACATAATGCATAACAAGCGCATTTTTACCAAAATGTGTTCACGGTTTTAAATGTAAAAAGTTAGAAAAATATTATTTTATCCATTGAATAATAAATATAATGATGATAAACTCTAATTGTTTAATTATTTATTTAAAATAACATGTCCTGATTAATTAATCATCAACTAGCAAGAGCCGTTTAAGGTATACGGGGGGTATAAAATGTTGTTATTAGTTTAATTCGTTTTATGATTTAGACTATTTACAAGTAGAGGCACATTAAAAAATTATTTTTCAAAATTAAAAAAAAAAAAAAAAAGATAAAAATTTCTAATCGTATATGACATAATGAATAAACGTAACTTTCCAATTATCATGCAAAGCACATGGTCTCTCGAAGAATGATTTGCATTGGATAAATATGTTGACAAAAGCTGCTTTATGTACATTTGATTCCATACTCAGGCGTGATTTTCTACTATACTTATCTTTTGTCGCATCGTATTAAATACGTGTTTGTTTTTTTATTAATTTTTCAGTATTGAATACAAAAGTAATAAAAATAAAATATAATTTTAGTAGTTCCTCCAATGAGTCTAATAGGAAACATTTAGCTAGAAATACTGAAGATCGAACTTTCATAAAATGGATTAACAAATATAATTCTGCTTCTCATTACGTTGCCCTACAGAAATTTTATGTTGGATGTTCCAGTGGAGTGACTTGTCTGAAAATGAGAATTTTCCAGGTGGCCTGAACAATATTATGACTAGGGAATGAACTTTAATACCATAAATACTAAGAAAAATATCCTAAAAAAATACGATTTAATGCCTTAAAAAAATGTATTAATATCAAAAAAATGTTTTTAAATTCGATAGAAATAAAATTTTGAGCAGTTTTATTATTTTTATTATTTTTTTATTATTGTTATAATTGAAAACTTATAAAAACACGTCATTATAAGAAATGTATCTTTTAAAAAAAATATTTAAATGCAATAGAAAAAAACTTCTCTCGTCTTCTTACGAGATTATGTGTCATATTATCAGCGGTTAGTTCTTTAGATATATCGTCTCGAGTTGTATTTTCCTACTAAATATATGAAATATTTTTAATTTCTTTATTTTTTCCAATTAAATTTTCAAATTTTTGATTTATGGCTCCCTATTTTACCCTTAATATCTATTCCGATTTTACTTTTTACTTTTTTAAATAATACCAATTGCATCATTCAACAATAGTCCAGATGATTCTGATGTTGTTATATATTTTGGTAAGTTACCATAGTTTGCTTTTATAAACGCTAGATTGAATTCCAAACTATTATCAACCAATAATGTTTGTACATTTTCAATTGCAACAGCGTCTTTATTAAATTCCATTACAGCAGATTTTACAAACATTTTTTTGACATTTGATATTAAAGCATCTACTTTTGGAAAATGTCTACGCACTATACTTTTGCAACCCTTATAGGTCATGTGCTAGACATGTGACATGTTCTATTTTTGAATAGAAAACTTTAATATTTTTCCTGGATTTGCCCATATACAGCCTGACATCATAATAACCTGCGTCACTGACAAATAATAGAATATTATCGTGTTTAACTCCCTCTGAATATAATAAACACATGGTTTTGTCAAACAATTTCACAATTGTACTAATGTTGGTTTACGACGTTGATGGATCTGAATTCAATAACTGAGGTTTTTTTACATTCCGAATTGAAGAAAAAAACTAAATTATTCACTTTATTATTAAAAGTAATGTTACGAGTATGTTATACGTATTATGATATTTACCAATAAAATACTCTGATATATAAATTTGATTTGCGATTTTTAAAACTATCTCTATTATAAATACAATTGCCCTAAAAATTCTAAGGAGTTAGAAAACTTGCAAGGCGGTTATCGTTTATTTTATTTTATAATATATTCTAATTGTTGTTAACTCGGTACCCGATTATCGATGTCGTGACGCATTGTCATCGCTACAGTTATTATTTAAAATAAAAATTTTTAGTACTTTTACTATATATATATTATATCAATATAATATTGTGACTGTCGTTTATGATAGAACAGATCGTTCTTTTAGATTTTTTAAGCTTTTTTAATTTTCGCTATTTGGACATCCAAATGACGGAACAAGTTCCGTTGATGACAGTTTAGGTATCCATTTCACGAAATATTATCCATATTGAGTAATTACGTGAAGTGGAGAAATCACAGTTCCATTTCGTGAAATGGATGCGACATATATATCTCATATTTCAATGAACATGAATAGCAAGATTCAGGACAGGCCACCGTGAAATTTCTCAACATCCCGACGTGCCAGGCCAGGCCACCCCTAAATGTAAATAATATTTTAAAATAGTTGAGATCAATTTTTAATTTTTATTAATAATATTAACCTACATTTGTATAATGGTATTTATTTATTCTAATTACAATTTTAATTAAGTACCTTGTTGACATAACCCTTTTATTTAAACCCAAATCAAATTCTATTATTATTTTTTTTTAACTATTTTAAAAGCTTAAATTATACATAATTATAACAATTTCAAATATAATTACATTTCTTTTAGTGAATGCATTTATTTTTGTTCTCATATAAATTGTTCACGAGTGTCTGAAGCAGGGACTGGAACCTTAATGATTTTTACGGTTCCGGTTCTGGATAGGTTCTTAAAAAACCTAAAATTTCGGTTTCGGTTTCTTTTCGGTTTTTTAAAAATCCAAAATTTCGGTTCCGGTTCCGGTTCGATTCTTAAAAATACTAAAATTAAGGTTTCGGTTTCTTTTCGGCTTTAAAAAAATAAAACTGTGTTTTCTATTATGGTTTAATAATTTAGTAAAAAATGTTAGTTACTTTTCATTGACGTTAATAGAGTGGTTCAATACCAATTTTCTACCAGATATTCTACCAATTATTTAAAACTAAGAGGACTAAGTAAGTAATAAAAATTACTCATCACTGTCACTTAATGCACGATATTTTTTGTTTTTTTATAGTTTATACATTAATTGCTATTTGTTATCTATCATTTACCTATTATTCGGGATTTGATAGTTTGTATTTTTAGTGTTTTCTTTTATTACCAGTTACCACTAACTATAATTTCTTAGACTATAGGAACTTTCAGTCAGATTTCAGTAAATTGTAGATTGGAAAGAAGAACTGTTCCATTTTCACAAGATTTTAATCTGATTACTTTAAATAATTTACCTCATTGATATAAGATATATTAAAATAATTATAAATATGTGCATTACCTATCTTATTAAAATCTGTAAACTATCAATATGAATATAAAAACAATTTTGAATACTTTTCTTTAATAGTGCAAACAATTAAAAATCTTTTATCATTTTCTTATATACAAAATCAATATAAGACAGCTACAATTACTAACAATCAACAGTTAACAATTTGTAACAAGCACAACGACGAAGTAGGTACAGAAACGCGTATATGGTTCAGAGACGAGGAGTGCTGTAGGTACATCAGATAACGATAGTATAATATAAACACTAGTTATTTATAAACATAAACCATATTTTCAGAATTACATGTTATAGCGGTAAATTTAGCTAGTCAGCTAGTAGATTATAGAATATATCTATACTCTATAGGTACGTAATAATATTATGCAGTTAATAAAGACTTTTATTTCTGTTGGGAATTCCTATTAGATTATCATTTATCAGTTATTACATATTACATACAAAATATAAATATTGAATGATTCATTTTTTAATATTATTTAATCCTCAGAATTTAATCCTCTTGATAATAATAACAATAGATCTACGTATTTGTTTAGTTCTTATTACATACCAATTACCAATGATAAATATAAAAAAAAAATTAAAGGAATTATAACAAAACCAAAATTAACCGTAGAAAACCTTTACAAAAAAGTATGGGTTCCGGTGAGGTTCCGGTTTTTAAATAAATCTTATTAAGGATTCCGGTGAGATTCCGATTTTAAAATAAATCTTATTTAAGGGTTCCGGTGAGGTTCCGGTTCCTAATATTCAAAGGGTTTCCGGTTCCAAAACCGGTTCTTTTCGGTACGGTTTCAGTCCCTGGTCTGATGACCCTTTTTATCACCCAATACAATAATTTCTGAATATATAAAAGTACCTACATTATCTGTATCTATCGTCAAAAAGGAATACCTAATAAAAAAACAAGATTATTTCGTTGGCATGAATGTACCTGAATTACCTATACAAAGCGCTGTTAGAAAAATGAAAACATGCTATTATTATATTATAATTATATTATTTTATATTATACTAATATGTTTTTGTCCAGCGATAATATATTATAAAAAAAAGCATTATATCATACTTTAGTCCCCAAATGGTCTAAATTAAGGTTAGGATGGGTAAATGAGAATCTGTAGTAGGAGAAGTAAAATATTGGTAAATAAAATTAAGTTATTTGATAATTCAATAATAACCCTGGTTATAAATACTAGTTTTTGTATTAATAAATATAGTAACATCAAATACGTATTGTCTATTATTACTTTGTAGTTTGAATTAATACTTATATAAACATTTAAAGATACAAGTATATTTTTTAATTTTTATTGTGTTTGTTACTATGTGTACATGAAATTTCCTCACATTATTGATTATCTTCGGTAATTTCTTCTAGTATTTCAGATGTTTCTTCGATAGGTTCACACGTTTTGTCTATTTTATTTAAATACCCTGTACAATTAATTTTATATGAATAATTTTGTTTTTTTTATTTTTTTAATAAGAAAAATTACAAACCTCTTATTGCTGAGTGTTTTAATCTAGGTTCAATTCGTAATTCTTTTCCTTTTATACTATCACCATCTTCATCTGGAGTGTAAAATCTAACAATAGGCAATGGTTGTTTGCTTAATGGTTTCATTTCAACATTTATTCCGTTAAGTTGTAGTTTATCTTCCTGGTTTAAAACAAATTATAGTAGTGATCAAGAGGGTCGGACTGGGCAGTCCGAGATAACGGGAGTTTCCGGGGGCGGCTTGTACTCGTTGAGAAGTTTTTTTAGGTTTATCGGTTAAGACTCATTATGTCGACAGACAAACACATTTTCTAATATCATTGTATTAAAAAACTGTCTAAAATTAAATACACGGTCAATTACAATTACAATTACAATAAAACAATATCTTCTCTAAGTTGCCCAACCGAACGCATATATCGAGTATTTTGATCGATTTCCGTTAAAACACCTTTAAGGTTTAAAATGCCATGACGAACATTTTTATCGCATTCAGTTGGATGCAGCTTAGTGCCTCGGTACCTGTTAATAGTTATCGTTTATCGAAGTGTCGTATTTATTGGGTTACGAATCGTTTCTGTTCTCAAGTTTTTTAAATAAAATGGATACCGATATTAAAAAAAGAAAAGTGCTGAAAAGACAGAGAAAAATAATAAAACTTTTAGAAGCTTGAACGTCAAGTTGCAAGTTATTAAAAGATATTTAAAAAAAAAATTATGAAAGTATAGGTCCTTTCACACATATCCGATCCAGGTCCGTTCCGTCAGGGCACCGTGTACTCGGAAATAAAAAACTTGTTGTTTTCCAGTGCATATGTTCAATACGATCTAAGATTTCCGAGCTCTATCCAACCACAAATATTTTGTCAGTGACCGATTTTCGTCCGAGCTCGGTGGATTTTTGACAGAATGATGCCGGATCGGACGTGTATGAACACGTGTCGACTGGTGTCTTCATCATATTATTACGAAACCTATTATATTGACCAACGTTTGTTGTCAATATTCATTTATCAACATAGTCAAGTACATTCCATTATGGATAATGAAAAATTATTTGAATTAATAAGATGTCATACTGAATTGTATGACTTGAGTCATTCTAAGTATCATGGCAGAACTTGGAAATAAAAAACATAGAAAAGAATTGCAGAAGAATTGAATCAAAATTCATTCGACAACAACATATCAACTGTTCGAAAATAAGTAAATTGGCGAACTCGGCTCAGAACAGTAAAAATCGGATCGGATATGTGTGAATACAGTCTCCTAAGACTACTCGGAATGCTAAAAATCGGAACGGACCCCGATCGGATATATATGAAAGGACCTTAATTCGGCCACGATGCTATCGATGAATATGTGTACATCTAATACATCATCTTCACTCTTCTCAATGTAAAAAAGGAATTACGAAAAAGCGAGTAGATTTTGAACAAATTGTTTGTGTAGAACAGCAGTTCCCAAACTGTGCTCTGGGGAGTTTTTGGTTCTCCACAATGCCTTACCAAGGGCTCCGTTCCTAACATCACAATTTTTTTAGGTTCTGAACGGAGTGATGAAATCTATTGATTTTACAATGATGTGGTTTTTTTTTGTGTCGACACCTTTTTTGGCAGTAAAAATGCTTCGATTTTTTCAAACAGCAACTTTTCTGATAGGAAAGTGAAAGTAGATAGTACTTGGGCAAGTCAAAAATACAACTTTTTCAATATTATTTGAATGCGTCGAAAAACAATAAAAAAATTACAAAAAAAAAAACAGGAAATTTTATGCAAAATCACGTTTTTACAAAATACATTTTTTTTTAAATGCTCTAACTTAAAAAAGAAAAACCGCAACAACTTGAAATTTTCACCAAATCTTTATATTGGCGTTCTCTATACATGGTTAAGTTTTCAAAGTATTTTGACATATTTTAACTTATTAATAGACAATTTAAATTTTCGATTATTGTCAAATTTTTTTTTTATACATCTATGAAATTTAATTGGCTGACCAAAAACTTTTGAAAATTTAATACAAGATTTATAATAAGTTAAATTTATCGTAACTAAAAAATATCGGAGATCGTTTCACTCAAATTTTTTTTATAAGCCCATAAATTTCAAATTTGTATAAAGTATGTTAAAATCGCGATGATTTGCAAGTTATTTTGAAGTTGAAAATTCATAAATTTTTTTCTGTTTATACTTAAGGTTCAAAATTTTAATATTAGGTTGACCATAAGCTAATCTTCAAAAATATATAAAAAAATTTCTACCGGACTTAAAGGAAAATATTTTAGGACCGTTTTGAAATTTAAATTTTTATGAAATTGCAAACTATTACATTATATTTCAATTTAAATACAAAATACTATATTATTATATACTCATTTTAGACACATTTTTTAGACAATTTTAGATACTACGAAACGATTAATTCAGTCCGTTGTTTATTACGTGTTACTACTTATTATAGAATATTAAGAGGACGCTACACATAAAGCAAAACGTTTACAACGGCCAAAGAGAACGGCGGTTTTCGCAATCTGCAAGCGCGCGGCGCTAAGTCACGCCCATCAATCTTAGTCGGCGGCCGGCCGACGAGTGCTCATTCGAGAGCACCGTTTATTATTTCAACTTTCGTGTAAGACGTTTCGCGTCATAATAAAATTTACACACGTAAATGCGGCCGTAATATTTTAAATACCCGTGCGTAGGTACTAATGAAATTCCGATTATAATGTAAGCTACTGCTTACCTAAATATATGTATCAATATATAGATGGTAGGAATTGTATTATAACATAGCTTATAGCTTATAGAATATGCATTATCATGTTTACCACATCAATTTAGGTTTAATTCACAAATTTGTTACAATTTATGTTTATTATACTTCATAGAAGATGGAATACAGGCAGATACAAATGAACGTTAAATATTTCTTGGAGACTCCACGAGAATCTTCTACTTTAAAAAAGGCTCCGAGGCTGAGAAAGTTTGGGAACTTTAAGTGTAGGAGAAAATACAACAAAAAAACTGATTAACCACTGATAAATTATAATTTATTTAAAGTCGATACTCGATACCTACTAATTTGGAAAATAAAATAATAGATAGGTACTATTACAAGTAATATGAATGATGAATTGATGATGTAATGACATTAAAAAATTATTTGAGTGAAGACTATTGGTTTCAGCCGCCGAAAATAGAATAAATCACAATCTTTTTTAAGTATCATCCTATTCAAATAAATATCAAAAATTTTAATTGAGAAAATTATTCAAAAGCAAAGACATGCAGAAAATGAGTCATTTATTCTAAATCACAACATTTATTTTTCTATTCACTATGCTTTGTATTTCATCGTCAACTTGAAAATAACTTTTGTAAAGAAGTAATTGATTTCAAACACATGTATTAAAAACTAAAAGAACACCAAAAGAGTAAAACTCTTAACTAAATTTATTCGGTCACTGTCATCAACACAAGTAGCTTGTGAAAGAATGTTTTCGAAATTTAAATATATTCTCAATCAAATAAGAAATTCATTGAGTCAAGATCGTTTGAAATCATTTATGCTTATGTCCGCTGAATCTGATATTTTGATAACGTTGGACAGTAAAATCATAATCGACATAATTTTACAAAAAAGCACAAATCTTAACAAATAACATATTAACGTGTAGTCTAAAATCCAAATATATGTACCTACTATCTATTATTATTTTAAATAAAAATGTAGTATTCAGATTCTCAAAATAATATACAATCAGTGCCGTAAATAGATTATTTGAGGCCCGTGTGCAAGCCCAAATCTTGAGGTCCTATAAATGTTAAATGCTCTATAAACTATAAATGTTTCCAATAGATATTGCAAATCATTTTTTACATATTTATGTCTTATGGCTAGAATTCATTCTGAAAATGTAGGATTATCCAGAATGGTATCTATTGCTTAGTTAATTTGTTGTAATAATAATAATAACTAGTTAATTCTTATGTCGACCGAATTTAGTAACCACAAGACATAAAATACATACTTATACTTTTAATTTTTAAACCATATAATACCTTTGAAGTTTCAAAGAATTTAACATAATAACATGAAAATCACCTTTATAATATAATTAAACATAATACCTTTAGTTTATTATATAAT
>JAIPRK010000422.1:0-12500 GCA_025469195.1 Chaitophorus viminalis
TATATATATATTAATAAATAAATAAATATATATATATATATATATATATATATGAATTATATGAATGAATAACTTTTGGATAAGTATAATTTTTTTTTTAACCATCAATAGAAGTACAGACTTGTAGGATTCACGACAATAACACAACTACACAAGCAATTTATAAATGTTGCACGTCGCAATGTTATAATATGTCAATAGCATATTATAATAATTATGCTATTTTAATACGTTCGTCGTTCGAGATTCCCGGGAATCGATGTATGGTACGCGTTTTATATATAAATGGTAATAATTAACCGAGAAATAATCACGAATCACACTGCTGGAGTGTGTATAATTATGTATAATTATGATATGCGTATCAATGCGTTGAGTTTGAAATTAATATTCGCGTTAAATCATTAAAGTGTTATTGTAATCTTTCCGAGAATAATTATTACAATTAATTGTCTCTCTTGGTATTTATCCATCTGGTATTGGGCCGAATACGTGTAAAATATTATATTCATTGATTTTCTTCGGAAACAATTTATCCAGGGATTTAGTATCGAACGTATAGGTACATCGCATTATATAATTATTGTGCGAAGGGCGAGGGCTTGTTATAGGTTTTATAGTGATTTGTTTTTCCAAGTATTTGTTGACGTTATATATATATATATATATTTTTTTTTTTAACGAGTTATGGTGTTCCAATTATTTTGGTCGAACACATTATACTCCGGATACGTGCGCTTGAAGACATAAATACATATTTAGTTGAAATAGCATTCGAGACATTCAAGTAATATTTATACGGTCATAGAAAACTTCCTATATACCAATTGGCAATCACCAAACCAATAGACTTCACGGTCACATTGGCGGATTTGGGGGGGGGGGCAACGTGGTGATCGCTCCCTTTTTTTAATACTAAAGCGCTAGCGCCTATAGGTCATAGAACATAATAACTATGAAATTAATGTCATAACTATAAGTATAACTTCAAACAGTTCAAACATAATAAATAATTTAAAATGAGGTTTTCTTCTTATTTTGTATTTCCATGTATTTTTTCCCCTATAAGTGCATATTTTATTGTATTTGTATTTTAAGTACATATTTCACATATTTTATATAAATTATACTTATTTATACAATATTTAATATGATTTTTAAAAATTTGAACACAATATGCATTATTTATAATAGAAATTTTGTTTTTTCTTAAGTTATAATCTTGAAGGAGAACAATAGTCTATTAGGAGTATCAAATTATTAAGCTATACTAAACCATTTGGATTTGGATAATGATTAATGAGTGAGAAACGAAGAACTTTATATAATTTATTTAATAAAAATTTTATTAAAAACTTTTTCTACACAGTTTAAGAATTATTTAGTCAAATAATTTATGCATGTAAATAGAAATATTTTGAAAATAGAATTGTTGGAAACTAATTTTTGAAAACTTTTATCCCGAACTGTCGATGTGTAAAGGAATATTGAATTGGGGACGTATCCAGTAGTCCACAGTAGTCCAAAACTATCAGAACCCCCTGATATTATTATAAAAAAAACATTTTAAATCTAAAAATTTTAACTGCTGTGTAGTATATTAAAACAAAATTGAACACCTGTCCTTACCCACGGAAATGTGTTTCAGTTACATCCTTGCTAGTATCTATAATAATATATGATTTCAATACGATCCTTCCTTAAATGAGCTTTAGATCCGTTACTGTCACGGTGTAGTATATTATATTATATTGGTGCATAGACATGTAGTAATGGTAATAAGTAGGGACCGGATTTATATGCAATTGCATATATGTATTAGAATAAGCTTTTTAAAATAACACTAATAATTGTGTTTTGTATATATTGCATATTTCAACGTTTTTACCTATTAAATATATAGTTAATACATGCTTGTAGTTATATAGTACATATTATATTTGTATTCATCTTATTTTCACGTCCACAGCTACATTGATAAAATTAAGATCGGTCGTTATTGCCAAAAATAAAATAATATACTCATATGCAACATATAATATACCTATATATTAATATATAATATGAATTCTATTTTTGTTTTTAATAATGTCAGCTAATATTATTTTATTGATAGAAGATAGAGAATGTTTAATGGCAAAGAACTTAGTGAAACATTATCCGTTGATATAAAAAAACGAAATACTTTTTTTACTTTTAAAACCTTTTCATATTTTTTAATAATTAATTTATTAATACTAATATATATGTATATAATTTTAAATAAAATATTTTTGAATATTTTTGATTCAATTTTAAGTGCATATGTAAAAATAAATGCATATTTTGTAGCAAATTACAGCATTTTTAGAAACCTATTTTGAGAATATTTTATGCATATAAATACGGTCTCTAATAATTAATAACAACAGCGAGACAAATCGTACCTAAGAATATTATACATTGGTATTCGCAGTAGGTACCTATGCAGCTTGATGGTTTTTTTTTTGGCAACATATGTTTGGCGTCAGACAACGCTCGTGTCTCTCAAAACGAGTTTTGCTCGAACCTGACCCGAAGAGAGTACAACATAATAAAGGAACAGTATATGAATAGACGTATAATATATGCATGTACAGTGTGCGTATCAAATGTACATTATCATAATATTATCGGCGTAGGTAAATATAATCTATATATTATAATTTTTATTCACTACGATATGGCGTGTACGGGATAAGATGGTAGCGAGACTATAGTTAATGAAACTTTTTTTTCCTAAATGTTTCGTTTCAACTTATATTTTACAATAATTAATTACTAGATTTTAGTATTATGTAGATACCGATTATTATTTGTGTATTCGGACATTACAAACATTGAACAATGGAAAACTGATAACTTTGGTTCCTTTTAGTACATTAATTATCATTGGCAAAAAGTAGGTACATATATACGAATATTTAAATTTTGTCTTTCTCCTCTCTTTCTCAACAAAACGATATTATAGATGCAACTCTGCGTGCTTGTTAAATTTGTTAAAATTACCATAACATTGATTCATATTATACTTCATAAATATTTTTATAATTTCTATATCGGTAAAATATTTCACCGTAAGTTTTATCAAAAACCTACAAAATACATTCTTATTTCTTTATTTTTGGAATCCATATGACCGCTGAGGAAAAAAGAGAATTCGTGATTTAACGATGAGATAAGGATTTTCATAACTAGTTTTAATTCTCCGCCGTGTCAACTGTCATCTCTAATAACAAGTTTTCCGCAAACAAATACGTACGACTTATAGTCACTTAGATGCCATCTATTTTTATTTTATTTGAAAATGTAAAAATTCTAAAATCTTGTAACAGTAAATTGAGAAAATATAAATGAATAATGTTTGAAAGTCACACTATTATCATGATTATAAATATAAATTTTTCTCGGGACCATTTACAAGACCGATTACTCGCAACTCAAGTGAAAATCCATATATTGGCGAATACTCGACAATAATTGACATGTGTGGGTTCGGGAGAGTTTGCAACAATGATACGTTTATAGGGAAACTAACATGCACACTAATAATATAATGACGATAATAATTTACTCAGGACACACGATCATACTTGAATACAATACGAGTAATATACATTTATTTCGTTAATAACGGTCTCGCTTGGAAACCGAAAAACTATAAGTAATATGATATTTATACTTAATAATACATAAACCACATTAATAAAATCAATAGTGTGAATTTTTTCAGTATATTTTAAACTAAATAGTATATGCAAGTATTCGAGTTCGAGATGACCCGGTTGGACCTGTTGATGCAGGTTTAAGCACGACAATTTTTGTCAACATTCTGTAAATTACTACAAATACACCTGCATACTGATTTATTTATAATTTTTTCTCTTTTAGTTTATAATAATATTTGAATAGAGTAGTTTTACTTTCCTGTATAGAATATATTAAGTATAAGTAAGATCACATTTAACGAAAAATAATAAGTGAAAACAAAGTAATAATGATTTCGAAAATAAGAGCGTTAAATGCAATTATTATAATATAATTCCTCGAAACTGGACACAGCTGTTTTATATACATATACAGTTAAACAATTTTTCTGAGCCAGTATTGAGTTGATATAACTCGTAAGTTTTTTATTTTAAACGGCCGATTTTCGGATCAGCCGCAGCAGTTGGATTAGGTCAATGCTAATGTACCAATTTATTGTAGTTACAATCATGTGTTTTAATTCGGTCCAAACCAAATGTATTTATAAATTGACAATTGGTTAAGGTCATAAAGACTTACTACAAAGAAAAACCTATGTATATTTATCGTCCTATCGATAACTTATATATTAAACAATTATGTAATTAATTGTTTTATTTATCAACATAGCATATTTTATCTCACTATCCGCTCGATGTTGTCATAGGGAAAACTTTATTCACCATTTAATTAGGATTAAATCTACTTTCATAAAACATAAATCCCCCATAGAAGCTTTATAGTACTTGAGTATATACATAATAATATGTTTGGAACTGTTTTAATGTTACTAAAAATCATGCTGCGCTTATCGAAAATTTAGTAAAAGTAAGAAAAAACCATGTCAACGGCCTAAAGAAAGCAAACCGTATTTGATAATTACAAATTTCGTCCGTCTTATTGATTCTTACTGAAACGTTGGTAAATTTATCAGTACAAATGTTTGGTAATCACCATGAAAACATAGTTTTACGTAGAACCCCCAACTCGGTTGCACATGTGCTGCATCTGCGTATTATAACGTCGTAGACATAATAATGTATTATAATGCGAAGTAGCGAACTAGCTACTAACCGCACGACATTATTTTTACTTCCTGGTCTTTTTTTTTCTACTCTACTTTTCAGTGGATACCTATATAATATATTTCCTTGAATCGAAATTTTACGGTGACCGTCTCGGCCGGTGGTGACGATGCGCACATACATTCTATAAAATAATACATTGTATTCCCATATATAGTAACTATGATTATATAGTTATATAGTAACCATAATTATAGTTGTGTGTTTCATGTTTCGACTTCATATAAAAATCCGCCGGGTTCAGTGCAAATACCTCATTGGTATAATATGGAGTAAAGGTATCGGTTTACGGTTACGTATATATATGTACATATATTAAAGTAAAAACAGAATAGTACGTCATTACGGAAAAACGATTATTGTTTACTGGGCCACAGAAACGTCGTACAGTGTAGTCACTGTGTACACTGTAGTGCATAGTGGACCTATGGTGTTCATGTTTCGTTGTACCGTGATTTCCGCATCGCAAAAATTCAGAGAATAAAAGATGATAAGTATCAGTTTGATTTAACCATGATGACCATACGCGTTATAAAACAACGCGTTCTTGCCTTCTTGGACGACATAAAAACAATTCAACGGACATGGAATGTGTAGCAGGAGCAGGGTATCAGAATAAATTATGTTCCGAATAATAGTAATTATTATCTGTACGAGAAGCGGTTTTTTCTCAAAGATTATAAAATAGCAGTTTTATTATTTTCGACGATTCGGTTATTTTCGTTACATTTGATTTTATTATATTACATGCGAAACAGCTGCAGATGGTCTGCCGAACAACTATTTGTTCCGTCGCCATCACGTCGTGTTTTCTTTTCAAATTTTAGGTCAGCTGTTATACTTACATATACTATATTATTTTTATATTGCGACGGAACTTAAATCTTACCGACTATAAAAACGAAATCGAAATCACAGGAAATGGTTTTTTTTTCCATTGGTTTATAATACAATATTATTTGTTTTGTTTTTGTTACACTCGTATTGTAGAATATAGGTATATGTAGTATAATGTAGTATATATAGTATATTCTAATGGTCGGCGTATGCATTGGAAGCACGAAAAAAAATTTAAAAAAAAATAAATACGTCCAAGGCGAATTCGATAAATGTTTTCCATTTTTATAACTATTTTATTCATTATTTATCAGTGGTATAATATAACGTGTGTACCACTGTCGAATTATTATTATAAATAATACACGGCTTTTATACACGTCTTACAGCATGAGTTACGTAATGTTTGGTTTGTAATGTTATTGTATAATATACGACGTGTACGATAATTTTTTTTTTTGTTGATATTTTCATATTATCGGAAATTTCTCGTGTTTCAAAACAAACTGAATCTCGAATCAAATTTACGCTTAAAATTAAGTAACATTGAACCAGATATTTCACCGCTAATATCAAATCTACAAGCCCATGGTTTTCATTAAAAATTTGTTATTTTATTCATATCTTAATTTTTAAACACTAATAAATTTGTTATATGTATTTACCTATTTCTATTTCATGTTTTGAAAACATCAAACCAGCAATAATACGTGTTTAAAATACTGCAGATGAGCGCAATAGTGTGTAGCGATATTTTATATCCCCTGCCACTGTCTCGCTCGTTTAAACTTACATATAAAAATTACACGTACAAATACTGACAATACTTGATTGCTATTGATGTTGCGTATTTCATTTACGGAAAATAACAGGCATTCTGTTGCGGAAAAAATATTTAAATATATATAGGTGTACATAATATACGAGTTACGTTGCCGTTTTCAAACAAATGGCAAAAATTTCTATTTCCTAAATCACTTTTGAATCCATTGAGAACTTGAACATTCAACATTCGAAACACCACCCTGTACACATTAGTATCTGACTACACCACTAGCTATACAAACTGTACACAACAAACATCTCTTCCATCATACTCGATACGCGCTCATCGCTCGTATATGGTCGTATAATACATAGCCCATATAGGACATCTCTTTGTGTGGCGTTGTACATAAAAATATATATTGTGTATTATATATATTTACGTATACAGAGGGGGATTGCTCGTGCGTGAACCACATACCGTATACCGTCGACCTTACCTGTACAAGCCGTACGTGCGTGCAAACCAGCTGTTCGAATGTAATATATATAATATAGCATTATAAGTGCGTGTGCGTGTGTGGAGTTATATTCATTCGTTGATGTTCGGTGCGTACAGGTATTTCCAGTTGGTACGTATTTACGGTCCCTTTCTTCAGCCCTTTTCTTTATTATTATAATCAACACCAGCTGTTAAATCAAATTTATTCCGCCAGCTATTCGTAGGGGAAGGGGGTCTGCAGCCTGCTCAGTCATCCCCGCAGGGTTTAATTAGAGCGTTTTTACGACGTGATGCGTTATGATTCGTAAATTCTGCAACGCATATTATTCACAAACAATTCTATTATTACATGAACTATGTACCTATGTACGTATATATATTATTATTATGCGTGGTATGGAATTTTTCGTGTTTCGTATTGCGTACACCGCAGTGGGAAGGGTTTTCAATGGTACAAAGAGTCATCAGGAGTGGCTCCAAAGGGGGGGGATAGGAGTCACCCCTCTAAGACTGTATTTATCTAAAAAATTGTATATCGTTAAAACAAAATAAAACATAATCCATAATGTATTATATACTATCTCGAGATCAAATAGATCATATTATAGATCAGGGGTCGGCAAGTAATTTTTATTGGAGTCCTAAAGATTAAAATAATAAATCAATGAAGTTCAGTAAAAAAATTAAATAGACTGGAATGGCTCCAACCCTTTCAGTCCACTCGTTCATAAACTTCCTATTTTCGATGTCATTTTTGTGGTTTTTACTCAACCTATTGAACGAATAATAAGAACAAATAATATAAATTAAATAAATATTATCTATTAATAATAATACTATTACAGTAAATAACATAGTGAAGTACAGTTGACAAGGTCCAGGGTTTTGCCTTTCGCATAATATATACTGAGGTTGGGTTGTAAAAATTGTTTATTTGTTATACAATTTTCTATAAATTATGATTAAGCACCCCCCCCCTCCAACCAAGTCTCTGGAGCTGCTCCTGAGAGTTATAAAGATGAGGTTTGACTGCTGAAAGAATCATGGAATTACAAAATACATTTTGTAATTAATATAAATAAATAAAATCACTCGAATTATATATTTTTATTAAAATATTGACAAACGAAGACGTAGCTCATCAGTATAGCACTATAGCGCAAGAAATAATATTATTATAGTGCAAGAAAACATAAAACGCTCAGATACTTATAAGACATAAATTATTTGTTAAGGAATATACCTATCTATGAGCAATGCGTATAATATTAACATAAATACCTAGTTTAGAACAATGGATCAATCGAAAAAAAACGTGTTTTCCGGTTAACCAATGTTATTTTGATTCTTCTTAATTGTAACAGACAAAGAGACAACAGTAGTAACTTAGTGTACATTTATTTTTCTGTTGAGTTTTATTATGGGTAAGATTTTATGCCTACTTCTTTATCTCTACAGTCCACACCAGTGGTTTTCAACCTTTTTTGGAACGCGATCCCCCATATTTTTTATTTTTTTTTGTAATACGACCCTCTTCAAAATAAAAATGTTGTTTTATTCATCAAAATTTGATTTAATTACTGATAAATATTTATATGGTATACAATCTTAAAAACATTTAAAAATCGAATTAATTTATAATACAATCAATACAACATGATTTTAAAATGTATTGTTAAGCATACACAATAAATTTCCTCGTTGATAGGCTGGTCCGTTGTAGTTTCCGACAGTTTATGTATTTCATTTACACTTACACTAGCACGAATTGAAGGTCGTTAAATTAAAAAAATTTCTATTTTAAAATGGTATAGTAGTTACGTACTTTATATCGCGTGACATACATGTACTACCCAAATTATACCTAGGTAGGAACTGATTATTAAAAATATTTGCGACTGGAATTGTTCAAGTATACCTACGTATACGATGCGAGTTACGAACAATACGAACTATTTCATAATCTTTATCCGCTATCATCCGATAAGATTACGCTCCTCGGCATATGTAATACAATATATAGTATATAGAGTATAGATATAGAACAAAATAAATAATTAACTTTATTTAATTTCTAAATAATATGGAAAATCATTTTGTCTGTTATTTTTGGTGACCCCCAAACCTATTATTCGCGACCCCCAGGTTGAAAACCACTGGTCTACACCATTACGTGGAGAAAATAAAATCCCAAATTTATTGGAAACGAGAATTTTCCAAATTACGTCCGCCGTGCCAGCTGTTCACCCATAACAATGTACAATATACGTAGATACTATTGCTACCACATATTGAAACATTTCTTCTGTAAACGTCTCGTATTAGTAGTATGTGTTAAATAATCGCACTCGTCGGTATTAATATGCAGTCGAAGCAACCCATACTTTTGTACTCGCAGTGACGTGCTTATAATATACGTCGTAATCGTTAAGTCGTATCGTGTGTATAAATTATAATTTTAAAATTCCTACGGGCGTAACGTTTTTGTATGCTTGTATAGTATAATATATAATAAATAATAATCGTACACGAACAGAGGAGGGCGTTCTTGTACGATATCATGTTTTGTCTTAATTGTTCGGGTAACGTGACCCGGGACCGGGAGGAAGTTGTGAGGCCCGCATTCGTCTTTTGTGTGTTACGCCACCACACGGCGTGCAACGTGGTAAATTTTCCACACAATCGATACGGTTTTGTAATATTATTTGATATAACAGAGTAACTATGTCATTTGGTCACTTTGGGGCGTCAGAATAAACGTTTGGGAGTTCAAAATATATATGATTGCGCAATACAATTTGATGCGAAAGTAAATGTAGGTACGCGTGGCGTAATTCAAATATATAACAGTAGGTATGGTATAACGTATGAGTATACCACGGTAGATTTGATATCGTCAAGTGAAGTTTTTATTTATTTCCGAGCATCCGAGTTAAATTACAAATGAAATTTATTGCAGAATATTTATTTACACAAAAAAATAATAACTTTCTTTTCTACTCGAATGGATGATTTGTAAAGGTGTATTTTCCACGATTTATTTATTTAAATGTAGATAAAGAACGCCAAAAACGTTGAGCCAAATAGGCAATACTCGGAAATCCGGAGCGAACCGATCTAATAGATACAATTTTGAGTGGAGATTTCAAGAACATTATTATTGGTATGATTTTGTGTTTTCGCGTTGTTCTTTCGATATACTTATAGATTGACACAGACCGAACCAGTGTTTAAGTGCTCATAAACATGTCAGTATAGGAAAATCAATCATCGAAACAAACGAACCAGATCATTTGGATGATATCACCGTAATATAATACTGTCAATACTATATACAGGGGTCGCCAACCAATTAATCGCGATCGACTGGTCGATCTTTCTAGACATATAAGTCGATCGTTAAAAAATTAATTATACCATTATTGGTCGATCGCGTCATAAATAATCCAATCGGATAATGTATGCATCATTATTATTATGAAGAAACAATAAATTATTATTCTTTGGAGCTAACACCTTTTTTTTTTGCTCATCAAACAAATTTTTTAAGATCTAAGTTATCAATTATTTTGGATATCGATTACCAGGGACTTAAAATGTCGAATGTAGCTCACTTGTTTAATAAGGTTGGCGACCCCTGCTATAATATTATGTCGCAGTATCGTTAAATTCGCCCAATTAATATTATTAGAAATCGTATAACCGTTTTATGTTTTCCGTGTTTCCGTATACATTATATTATTATGTACATCAAGCGTACACGAATATTAGTCGTATAGTTTTCAACAAGGAAAGAAAACGCGCAGATGTGTGCTATATATATACGTTACTATCAGTGCGGCGTAGCTTATAATAACAGCGCCCTGGAGCAAAATCATGCTGCCCTTAACTTCTTACTTAATGTGTGACTTATGGACGGGAGTTAACGGATGTGCCCTAATAAATTCTGCGATCTAGGACGTGCACTTACCTTGGTAGCTACGCCACTGGTTACTATCAGGGGCGGGTTTACGGGGAGGGGGTGATCAATCCCAGACATCGATGTAATCTTATATATATATATATTATAATATATATTTAGTTTTATTTCAATTTTATCATATAACATGATCGATGGACGATGACTGTATATTATACGGATTGTATCTCATATCTCCATGATTATAATTGAGTATTTGATACGTGGTATACGCTAGAAATACATGTAATTTTTCAGGACCCTCCCCCCAAGAAAATGTTGAAAATCCGCCACTAGTTACTAATATGATTACTATAAAATAGTGTTTACTATAAAAAGAACCGGACGGGCACTTACTTTGCTGTACAGTAGGGGGTGGAATGGACATCGCAATCATACATATAGGGCAGGTCATTATAATGGATTCGTTAAATTTTAAAACAATGATAGACATCATTCGAAAAACGACTGTGTACGGATTTATTGGTCTAGAACAGGTATATATAAAATATTATGTTATATTGAAATTATAATATTATGTCAATATTTGCATTTCAAACGCTTATAAAAATTAATCGTGCATTCGTGCCTATGTATTTCAATAATGTTTGATTGACTGTAAGAGTAACTTCTGTAAAATCTTCTATTAAAAAAAATTCTATTAAATAAAAAAAAATACGAATATTTCAAATGCCTTTAAATAGCTCAAAAATTAGTAAAATATTTCGAACAGAAAATTGTTTATAGAAAATACCAATCTTAATAACTGCTAAAAATGTCAAGTTTCTACGACTTGATGATAAATCGATATTTTATGAAATTTCTTAAAAATTTAAATTTCTGACGTTCATAAAAATTTTTCTGAAGGTTCAGTAAAAATTTTTTTATATTTATTTGAAGCAAAAATTTATGGATGACCTTGTGTTAAAATTTTAAACTTTTAGTACAAATACCAAAAATGTTATAAATTTTCAACTACAAAATAACTTGCAAATAATAGTAATTTCGACGGTTTTCATAAAAATTTGAACTTTAGAGGCTTATAAAAAAATGTATCGATATTTTTAATGGTAATAAGTACAAGTTATTATAAACCTTGTATTAAATTTTCAAGATTTTTTGAACAGTCAAATTTTTTTTATCGATATTTCAAAAATAAAAATACTTAGAAAAATCGAAAATTTCAATTGTTTATAAATAGGTTAAAAAAAGTCAAAATATTTCAAAAAATTAATCACTCACATAAAACGCTAATATAAATATTTGGTGAAAATTTTAAGTATTTGCGGTTTTTGGTTTTTAAGTTAAACTGTTTTAAAATTTGTATATTTTCAAAGAGTGGTTTTGCGTTCAAACTCCTGTTTTTTCATCATTTTTTATGATTTTTCCCAACGCTTTTAAAAAGTATCGAAAATGTTTAATTTTAAACTCGCGCAAATACCATCTACATTCCCTTTCCTTTTAGAGAAGTTATTATGTAAGGAAATTGATGCATTTATACTGTCCCAAAACATGATAAGTTAACATAAGTTATAACTTATAAGTCATAAGTTAAAAGTGATAACGAACACGAAAAAAAATTTAAAAA
>JAIPRK010000422.1:17500-210446 GCA_025469195.1 Chaitophorus viminalis
CACTTCAATATTTTAATAACAAACATGAGCTGCGTTCTAATTCAATTGATTTACCTATTTATGGTTATTAGCTGTATTTATGATTATTGTTTAGGTTTACATCCATGGTCCATTCATACCTGAACGCACAATAATACACCGCTAATTATTTGTATCATCCATATATACACATCGTGTACTATAATATAATATACAATTACTAATTATTTGTGTTTACGACGTATATATTGTATACGACGAGAATAAAGAAACTCTCCAAATATTAAGATAAAAACGAGAAGCTAAAATACAAATCGATAATACCAAATATAACTTAAGGATATTAATATTATTTGAAATTTTGAAGGCCATACACTATTAATATATGGTATCGGTGTGTATGAATCTACGAAAATGAAGGTTTTTATTATACATATTATACTTCTTGTCATATAATAATAGACGTTAGTACAAAAACAAGAATCGATTTATGCTTTTGAAATAACAAATCTTTTTTGAATTACTTTGAAAATTAGTTTTCTTTTACAAAACGGACCATACCAACAAACAGCAGTCATAAAGTAGTCTCAGATTTATGTCATACGATTATTATAAGTTAATGAATAATAATTAAATTGTACTGTGATGAATGTTGTTGTGCATTAACTAAAAATACGTTTTCAAAATTAAGAGTTCTGATGTATACTCTTGAAATAGAATAAATAAATATATATATATCATGTTTATATTCCTTGATTTTTATCAAATTATTTGAGTTTGTATAAATTAATGATGGTATGTAACATTAAACATAATACGTATATTATACAATAATATCATTATATGTACTTTTTTATGGAGTTATTTTTAATTATAGCTATACTAAAATAAAAAAATTTTGAAAAGCTATTCAATGAGAATGATAACAGAATCCGTAGTAGTCACATTTTTATATTTCTTTAAAATTGAAAGCGATGTTGAATATAATTATGTCTGAATAACGATAATGTAAGTATAATGAAATTTCTGAGCAATTGTAAATATTACCAAAAGTAATCATTTATGTGGTGTACTCCATCCTTTAAAGTTTTTGCTTTTTGAATTTTAACACAGATTTATTATTTTTATAAACATTTTCAGAGGAAAAGAAAAAAAGACTGGGAGTAAGCAAAATTTTTGAAATAATTATAATTAGGGTTGTAAAATGTCATGAAATTTATTTTCTTGAAATATTTCAATTCCATGAAAAATATTTTTTTTTATTTCCAAGTGAACATTTTTAAAAGTTGGTTTATTGTATGAAATAAAGAAAATATGTAACATAGTTACATACTACATATATAATAATAATTTATTTTAATGTTTCGTTATGTTTATTACCAAAGATGGTATGTGAAAAAATTGTAAATACCTAGATGTTATATAGTAATATAAAATATTTAATGGTTTAATTTTGTTGATTTTTTTTTAAAATTGTTTAATTTAATACTGAAATATTTTATAGTTATGATTTTTATTTTACTTTTTGTTAAATTGTTAATTATTTATTTGTCAAATCATTTCAGATAAATATTACCTAGTAATATTCAATATTTATTTGTTTAATTCAGTTTTAATAAACAATGCTTATAGAAAATCAGTATTAAACTGCTTAACATCTATTACCAAATAAGTTTATGCAATATGTTATATAGTATGATTTTTATTTTATTTGTTTACAAATTACATTATTAAGATAGGAACTACCTAGTAATATTTAATTGTTTTCTTGTAATATAATATTATTATTTTTAAAAACAACAAAAAAATCACAATTTATATTGTATTTATATTGAATATGTACACAATATGATACAAAAACAATTAAAAATGTTCATTAAAATCCATTTCACACTTTTACAGAATTACAATGATATAAATGAAAGTTACTATGGTAAGAACAAAATAAATATTTACGGGATGGTTAAGTGATGCATATTGACCACTTAAATTTACAGACTACTTTACGTACCAACAGTCCCATAACTATGACTATGCAATGCAAAGTTATGGGAATTATCTTATGTGTTACCTAAAATCATTTAGGTGTTACTTAAAATGACACCTATACGGCATATATGCAATATGCATACAATGCGTACGGCTCAATATATTGAAGTCAGCCATATGCCAACAGGGAAAAATTGCATGATTGATTATAATTGGGCCATAATTTGGCTCCAAAAACCATTACTAATAAGTAATAATTTAATTATTTATATTAGTAATAAAGTAATAAGAGGTAAAAATAGTTTAATAGCCATAAGGGGATTCAATTGATAAGTGATAACAAAAATATAATAAAATTAATAACAATATACAAATACCATATAAATATATAATTATTAATTAATAATTTATAACCACTGACTATTAATAGTATTTAGGTAGGGTTTTTTATTCGTAAACCTTGGTTGATAAATGATACCTATAACTGATAAGTTATTCATAATCAATATTTTCTGTGTTCTATCAATATATTATTATTTCTAATCATCTATAAACACGTTTAAAAGAAAAAAGAATATTTTTCATAATTTCATTGAAATATTTCAAGAAGAGTGAAATTTTAAATTTTGAAATATTTCAAATTTACAGCCCTAATTATAATCGATGGATAAGTTAATACGTATACTTATAGGCTATAGTAATATAAATTGACTGAGTGCTGGTGAAATATGATAATTAACAGATATTTAAGATTCTGAACAGAGTGATGAATGTATTGATTTTACAATGATGATGTGTTTTATTTTTTTTACTCATTATTGAGTCTGTCATCAGATTACGGAGCAGTAGAATAATTCGATTTCCTTATACAGGTACTTTTTTGAAAGGAAAGTTTTTTGAATGTAAATAGTACTCAGGCAAGTCAAAAGTTAAACATTTTCAATACTTTTGAAAAGCGTTGGGAAAAACCATAAAAAAATTACGGAAAAACAAAAATTTGTGCGTAAAATCACTTTTTGACAAATTAAATTTTTTTTAATTGTTCGAACTTAAAACAAAAAACCGCAAATTCTTGAAACTTTTACCAGAAGTTTATATTAGCGATTTCTACACATGGTTAAGTTGTCGAAGTATTTTCAATTTTTTTTGACCTATTTATAGACACTTTAAATTTTTATCTAAGTATTTTTTTGTTATACATTAATAAAAAAACTTGGCTGTTCAAAAATCTTAAAAATGTAATACAAAGTTTATTATAAGTTGTACTTATCGTCATTAAAAAAAAGAAATCGAAAATTGTGCCAACTTTTTTTTTTGCCTAAAGTTCAAATTTGTATGAAATATGTCAAAATGGCGATAATTTGTAAGTTATTTTATAGTTAAAAATTCATAAAGTTTTTGGTATTTACACATAATGTTCAACATTTCAACACAAAATTAATCATAATTTTTTCATCAAATAACTATAAAAATATTTCTACCGGACCTTCAAAAAATTTTTTTATGAACATTTGAAGTTTACATTTTTACGAAATTTTATAAAACAACGATTTATCCTCAAACGATTTTAATTATTTGTTATTATTCAAAAAGTATATTTTTACCAGTTGTTAAAATCGGAATTTTCTTTAAACAATTTATAGGCATTTGAAATATTCAATTTATAATTGTTGTTAAAAAAAATTTTACTGGAAAAAAATACTTGAATATTTTATAGAAGATTATACAGAAGTTTTTCTTACTGTCTTTCAAAAATTATGGAAATTCATAAGCACAATTATTTTTTATAAGCTTTTAAAAGCAAATATTGACATAATATTACATTTAAATATAACATAATGTATTATATTATAATATATATACCTATTCTAGACTAAGAAATCATCCCTGTTCAGAATCGTTCTTTTTATGTAATAATACCTAGGATTGAATTCAGATTTAATAATAATAATATAATAATATATAATAATAATATTAATAATATAATGATCTATCTTATGAACGAGGTCCACTACACCTCCTACTGTACAACAAAGTGAATCCCCGTCTGTTTTTTTTTTTTTATTGAAAAGCGTAGTGCTTTTATCGTTAATTGTCTACATGACAGGCATAATTTTAAAACACCACGTACCCACAAAGATAATTTAATAATAATAATAAAATTAAATATATTATTCTATATATACTTATATAGGTTAGTATATAGGTTTAAGGGGTGGTTATAAGGGAGCATAAGTGGATCCCATCCCTTGGATTATATTTTATTAAGCTAATGAGTTAGCTAGTACCGCTCTATGGCAAAGCATACTTTACGCCGTAGCCGCAGTGCCGTCTTAAAAGTCATAGACTCCGAAATTTTAAAGAATTAAAAATTCACATAAATGTCATTATTTATGAGATTTTATACTTTTTTTTTATGGTTTTAGTATAAATCTCGAATCTCGAACGAAAAACTATTAGAATTAGCTATTTATATATCTAAAATTATTTTTATATTTCTGTAATTTATTATATATTTGTTAAAAATATTATTCGAATTTTTATCCAATTTTAAAAATTTAGAACCAAAAGAAGTACAAGTCTATTGTAAAACATTTGCAGAATTTTATCATGTCGGGGTAATCATTAATAAAAATGAATTTTTGAATGTATACACTTAAAAATGTATGTATGGAATTTTCAAATTTCTGAATTTAGCATTTCTAGTACATACAAGTTTAAAATTAAATAAACTAGAAGAATTTTTATGTATTTTTTGACCGTTTATTTTGAAATTATAATAAACAATTATAGACAATAATAAATAACAGAAAAATACTGAAAATTATATTTAATAAATAAATAAATAATAATAATACATTATATATTTATGTGTTAAAAAAGTATGTTTTGTTATTAAATATTATAAGGTCCCCCAAAATATGTTGAGTCCTGGGTGACATATAACCTTAAGGTGGCTGTGCGACTGTAAGAGTATGGCAAAAAAATAACGTTTTTTTCTACTACAAGTGTATGCTTTATTAATTCAAAATATTGGGTATTGCCGTATTGGATAGTATGGACTCCTATTTAATTGTTCTAGGAGTTTTTGTATGTTTATCACGCCCCCCTCCCCTTCATTCTCCAGTTATAACCGTACTGGTACTATACATTTTTAATGTATCCATCGAGTACAACATAATATTTTAGCAAAGAGCTTTTTTTTATACTTAATTAATAATAATTCACGTGTGTCACAATTCACGGATATGCATCTCGAAACATATGTATTGTACTGTAATTAATGTGTGTGTGTGTGTGTGTGTGTGTGTGTGTGTGTGTGTGTGTGTGTGTGTGTGTGTGTGTATGTGTATGCATGTGCGTCATACGACCTATTAAGAATATTTTGAGTGTATTACAATATGTATGAAAGAAACTTAGAAACCCCTTTGGTACGAAATCATCGCAATGGTATAATAATATTAACATGCGCTGTCACATAACAGGATCCTGTGTTTTTTTTTTTTAAAGCCGGCTCACATACACATATGCATAATATTATTATGTTTAAATTTCCCATCTTTGTTCGCCTTTAACACTCTTTTAGAACTATGACGTTGTATACACACGTCACACGTGTGAGTCACCTGTGTATACAAGGGCGAGGAGATAAATTTATTAGGGTGTTTGCACTTTCCGTGCCTTTGTACCTTAAATATTATTATATTTATTATTCACGTATATTCATAGAATATAAAAGATACAAAGTATGTATCGTATAATATTATCTATATAATATTTTTAATGTAAGTGTTTCGTCGTCGATATTGCTGTGCCACTGCAGAATACCAACACGTCTTATTATTGTCATTTATGTAATAGTATAATATCTATGTATAGCGTATTCAGCGGACACCAAAGTCATAGATTCCCAAAATTTCAGGCTGCAGCGTTTAACAAGAAACAGATACGTTTTATTTGTCGAACACCCTGTATATGTACGTAAAACGATTGTTGGAGAATGGATTCGGAGCGAGCAGCTGGAGGGTGACAAATGCGTGTATACAATAAGGGTGTTTTCGGCAGCGGCGGCGTGATTGAGTGACCTTTTTTTCTTCTGTTTTTTTTCCACCTTGTTTTTTTTTCCAAAATGGATACCTTTTATATATATATATATATATACATATGACCATGTAGGTATTGAGTACGATCATAAGGGAACATAGCATATACACATTACAGATAAGATATTTTATTGACGGCCTTGGAAACGACTGTTTTCGTATAGGTAAATACGTCTGTAGATAATTGCGTTGTTGAAGTCTATTGAAAAATCCTAGTTACAATACGCCACCGTGGTCGCGGTAGTAAATACTAAACAAATAAAAATAAAATAATAAAATATACTGTTCTATGTACGCGTCACAATAACAACGCGTGTGTGTGTCGTGTATGCATTTGAACTTGAACTCGAAATTCCATCCGTACAGTGTAAACGAGTGTGTGCGTGCACAACTCATATACTATTTGGTATATTAGAAGTTAACCTAGTTAAAGGTATACTCTTGAAAACACAGGGAATAACGTTTAGTAATGATTTAAATAATAGAAAAAAAAATAATTGAACAATTGTATCGGCTCTATAATTAATTATTGAAATTACGTTCTACAATATTCTACGTCCAATTCTCTACTGTTAATGTTCACCAATTTGTTGTTATATATGACAGTTGATAATAATATTATAAAACTTTGCACAAGCAAAACATTAAAATATAAACTTGCACACAATACTCGCAAAATACATTTATACATATTATTATTTTACGTTATTAATTTATTATAAGTAAAATCGAACGAATAAAATTTCGATTATATGTTCGATTTATTTTGTGTATAGTATGATTTATTATAATATACAGGGTGGCTGAAATAATGTGCGAATCACATCGTCGACTTTATTGAACAGAAACACTTTTTTCCCCCGTACACTGGAACTATGGACCAAGAAAATAATATAAATAATATTTTTTTAAAAATCCGAGTCATATTACCGCGCGGGAAACAATACAGTAAACGATACTGCAGTATAATATTACTAATATTACTATAATATGTGATTGCAGAATACAATAATATTTGAAATAATAATTTGTTGTACGTCCAACGCGTTACCAAACAAATTTACGCGGACTGTTGCACTGCTGAACTGTACCTATAATATTTGCTATTCAATCAGCGCGTCCAATTTTGTTATGCAAATAGTGTGTGCTAAGTAAACGCTCTCTTCGGATTTCGTAACCGATATGGGTAATGGGTATCCTATGATGAGATTGCGTTTTGCTTTTTATAAACACCGTAAAAATATACGCTCCGTTGAAATCGTGCAATTCAACTATAAAGCGTATTATGCTTACTCCAAATGATCTAATATAACCGTATGTATACCATTATAGTTTGCGATTTTTTTTGTTATGTTTATTGATATTAAACGAATATACTTACATATATATATAGCCGTGATTAAAACCGATGTAGCAACCGCCGAATCGATCCACGCAGTAATTAATATCATCCATGGAATTTTTTTTTATTCTAAAATAAGAGGAATAAAGTCCATTGAATTAAAAGGTTTATATAAAAGCTATTTACACTGCAAAAAGCGGCCGGTCGGATTTATATACATATATTATACAAAAATGTCAATTACTCTTGTCCACCCTAAAGTTTCATACATGTATTGTGTATATCCAATACCACGTTGTTTTGAATTTAAAAGTGGGATTTGTTTTATCTCGTAGATCACAAAATTCGTATTCATTAAATTTTTCAAAGAACGCAACTGCTTGATAAAATCAATATTACATAACGTGTAAACAAATATAGACAGTTGTAGCGAAAACTTTAACAGTCGTACCATCGCGCCATGTGTTTTTCTTAAAATCTTGTTCAAGTGGCGTGTGAACTAACTTTTGCTGCACGATATAAGGGTATAAGTATAATAATAATTATTATTATAATTAAGTGCACACACCACCGTACATCATGAAATCACCATTATATTATGTGTAGTAATAGCACATAGTCTATATATGTTACATTGTGATTATTGCTTCGTACATTGGTAATCACTGAGTCCAGTGTTCTAAAGAATACTTTTAAAAAGTATTTAAAATATTACTCAAACACCTTAAACTGTAAAGTATTTCGAATATTACTCAAATACTTTTGGGTTATTTATAGGTTGATAATAAACTTAACACAGTCATAAAGTAGAATATTTATATTAGAACACTAACACACAATAATTAGTGATTACCTACTTAGTAAAATAGTAACCCGCAAGTTACTAACAAAACGACTCAAAACGTCGCAAATGTGGGACTATATATTTAACCTTCTACATAATATGAAATAGATAGCGTAACATTCGTAACTGATATTATAAAGAAATAATAATAATATGAAAATAAATATATATTTTTAGAGGAAAACCTTTGTTTGTACCACAAACCTTCAGCGATAGTAATAAGTCCACACTGATGAAAACTATAACAAATTGGAGTGGATGATAAAAATGATTGTTCAAAGTAAATATCAATATTATTAAATACAAAAAAGTATTTAAAATTTTATCAATGATTCTTAATGCTGAAAGTACATATTTAAAAAAAATATTTAATACTTAAAAATATATTTGAATTTTTTACTCAAATACTTAACAAGACCGTCACTTACATAATGTGCACATATTATTATAATTTATATTATATTATATACGTTCAAAGTCTCTAAAGCAGTTTTAGAATACGGTATATAATAAGATTATAAAATAATCAAACGTTGTTATACCGTTTGAGAATAAAAATTATTAAAATACTCCCTTTGTGAACATTATCATAAAGAATATTAATAATTATCACACCACGTGTGGTACGTACACATTCGTCGGCACAGTGGTTGTTATAATAACGATATAAATTATAATGAATACGACCTGTGTATAATGTTCCTTCGTGAGCAAAATCAAATAAATTAAATAAAATATTTTATATAAAATATGGAAGAGAGTATAATATAATTATGTGTAGGAAAAAATATATTACTTTTAATGCGCGAACGGTTAGCGTTAGGTAACGAATTAATCTTTCCTAATGAACGGTCGGATATTTCGATATATTTATTTGACTTCCGAATAGCAATCGAATTAAATCAATGGTTTTTTTTCAAAACTCCGTTTATATAACGCGCACGAGTGTATACTGACCGATGCACGTTGTAGTATTATATATATCATCTTTTATTATATAAATAGCGCAGTGTATTGTCATCAAAGGCCAATTGACAATCATTAAGAGTCGTTCTAGCCAGTTCTAGGAAGTTCCTATACTGTATAATAATATACCTACGGTCTACGAACGTTTCATAACCAGCGAAAATAATGATTTTCCCCGTTCTGCCGGCGGACTACAACAATACTTAGGTATATAAATTGTATTCGAATAACACATTATGTCGTGTTTATTGCAATACGAGTACATCGAAATTACCTCGGATTTTCGTATACCGTTGTAATGAGCATACACTTCCCTATAAGCGCAACTAGTAGTGGCTAGGGGCGGGAGGGCAGTGCCCGCAAAAAATGTACAAAGCATATCAAAATAAATTATTCAGTTGTTCTTCCAGTGCCTTTCTTCCATCCACAGAAAGTAACTAACCACGCGACTTGCAAGCCAAATACGTTGTGCTTTGGAGATCATCCAGATAACTATACGCAGAGACTACAATGTTTACAGAGAATTAAAACGTCGAAAAGTACCCAAAACAAAAAGTACTTTTTTACACGACACTATTTATATCTTAATTCAGACAACTTTATTGCAAAACCAAGCCCACCCATAGCCATGACTAAAAAAAAAGGAGCTAACTCCTCTTATACATATGTTCAGGTCACTTTCAGTCAACCACCTCAATCACTGTCTGCACCTACTCCTGAATAACCAAAATCCTTATCCTTCATAGATGACTTCACGTCATTCATCCATTTACTAAACATTTTTAACTCAAGTAACAATTTTAACTTTCATCCTTATTCTTAGTAATAAAAAATGAATATCTGCTCATATACAAATCATTATCAATTTATTATTTAGGCTCTATGCAAAACTTTTTTACAAAACTTTATTGTCTAATGTTTCTCTATAACAAAAGAAATAAAAAATAATGTAGGTTAAATAATTAGTCAAAAGTCCATTAATGGGTAGTTGCTTAAATCAAACCATTCATATTACATTATTACTCACATCATTATTAACTTATTATACTGATTGTAAAGGCATAAGATAAAGTACATTAAAAAAAGAAGTTGTTCCCAAAAATTCAAATTTTTAACTATTAAAAAAAAATTATTCACTTACATTTTTTATCAATAGTTATTTTTTATTGGCTATAAGTATCGATTGGTATTTGGTGTATTTGACTATTATATTTTCAACAAGCGTAATATAGGCAACTGCTGTATCTGCGTGCGTGTATAGCTAATATTTTTGGTATTACTTACTTAAATTACAGTACGATTATCGTTACATGTACTAAATCAATTACCTAATAGAATAAAAGTTACGGAGTTAAATTTACTTTCTGGATGTATTAAATATTAATAAAAATATCTAAACAGCGAAATGTTGGAGTTCAAAAATGTTTTTGTTGATAATAAAACAGACTTCTATTTCATTAAAGAAAATTTACACAAAAAAGTTTTTCCAAATTTGATTAAAATGGTACATGTGCATGGTACATGCTATTTATTTTACCTGCAGTATTACTTATCCGTCCCATCGAACTACGTTTCTTTTCTGCAGATATGAAGAGGATCAATACATACTTACGCTCCATCATTATGAGATCGGTTTTGTAATCTTGCCATCTATGCCATCTAGTCATTATTGATGTCGTACCTATGTTAAAATATTTTACTCACAGAAATAAAAGAAAAATGAATCATAATTAAAATAAATACACTTTAATTGTTATGAGTATATTATATATATAATGTGGAAGTAAAGTCCCCACGAGTCACTTTTCAGAAGTTACTTGCCATCTTGCCATCTTGCCATCTATGCCATCTAGTCATTATTGATGTCGTACCTATGTTAAAATATTTTACTCACAGAAATAAAAGAAAAATGAATCATAATTAAAATAAATACACTTTAATTGTTATGAGTATATTATATATATAATGTGGAAGTAAAGTCCCCACGAGTCACTTTTCAGAAGTTACTTGATGAAACTTAAACTCCTTCAAAGTTTTAATCCTAGTTGTATCACTGACTTTACAGTACCTACATGTATATAAGTACATGTATAGATAACATATATACGTTATTACACATATTATGTCGTCGAAAAAAATGATAGAGCGAGTGCAAGCAACAAGACCGAAACATCTCGTGCCCGCACAACCACCGAGACGACTCCTTCCCCGAGTGATCATACCGCCGATCTGGGAGTTCTAAACAAAACATTACAATACATCACCAGACAAGGGCCCAGTCTCGGTACACAGCTGCTTTGATGGGAAGAATCGCAGAAAATTATTCGCCTTCATTATCATAGCCTCTTTATGTCTAAAGATATTTTATACTACATCGTTACTGCTATATAAGTATAGAGAAGTAAGTAATCAAGTGCCCAATAATATCGTGATCATATATGGCAGGTTAATATAATATATAGTGTGAACACTTTTAATAAAAATTAAATTTGCATCGCAGAATAATTTTTAAACTTTGATTTAATTAATTTAATTATTACGGGTAGAATACTTATTAAAATACCTACGTATAAAATGCTTTAACTTTGTGAATATAACTTGAAATTGACCACTTCACTAATGTGCTTGATTAACGGTATAAGTATATGTATAGTTATTATTCCGCGTTCTCATTGCGATTTAATAAAATATAATAAATGATAATAAATAGAACAAATTAATATGCAATTTCACCGATTCGTATTAAGTAGTGATACACTCTTGTGGGTGTTAAACGTGATTGAGTATAATGCGTGGTTTTTGGCCACCAACGATAAATAAAAATATAACGCTGCGCAAAACGAAAACTGAAACGACGTTGTTCTACGGACGATTCGTCCCATATATAAATGAAAACACAAACTTGCCTGATAATTTTTTAACTTCAACGCATCCATTAAATAATAAACGTTTAACAAATATGAGTAAAATGTTGACAAGTTAATTTTACATTTTGTATCTAATATATATTGTAAAATTAAAATTTCATACACATAAAAAACGTAAATTGCATATGTTACATGAAAATCTCTTACATGATTCTAATATTCAAATCATAATTAACTAAAAACATATAACACGGGGTACACATAAGACGGAAATGTTTTACTGTTGTGTAAATCGATATAATATTGAGTGTTATAAAATAATCACTTTGTTTTGTTTTATAGTTCTGTATATAGATCGTTGTTCGTACAGGATATTTCCCTGGTTTGAATTTCTATATGGACTAGATTAAGTTTGTTAAACATTTTTTAAGATGCTTCGGTCATAGCTTGCAGGAATATGGTTTCTATTCGGTGTGTTAGTCGTCGAAATATTTCATTTCAGTTTGATCGATCAAACGATATTAATAGCGAAATTAGTAATTACCGCTACCACTTTGGTTTAAGTGGACCTCAGGTAATAGATTAAACACTAGAAAAAATAATTTCTACGGTCATTTGGATTAAAAAATAAAAATTGCATGTTATCTATATATCAATATTATACATGTTTAATGAGCTTATTGGCTATATTGCATATAAGCTATAGCTTAAATAAATTGATAATTTATACTATTATATTACTCTACCAATATTTAACCATTTTTACACAAATAGATTTACAACACCTATAATAAACCTATTGAACTTTAAAAGGCGTAAATAATTCTACCTCTTCTTTTACGATATTGTATCTAAAACTAACAACAATTCAACTTATGATTAGATATTGACGTCATTAATTTATATTTTTTAATATTACTATGGACGTTAAAAAGAAAAAAAATTGCGTATTAAATTTTTATAATTTATACAACCGTTCAAGTATATGTTAATTAATAGTTTATCGTTCTAATGTGTTCTATAAATATTAAACTTTTTCACCCAAGATTATTGGTAAAATAAAAAAAAAATTACAATCTCAAGAAAGAAATCAATAAGTACTCATTATAAAGAATAATTATATTTATATTTTAAAATGCTTAATAAACATAATTATGATTAATACATCTTAATCCTTTTGGATAAAAGACTGATAATAGCGATTTATAAATAAAATGTTGTATTTAACATTTTTTGTATAAAATTGAAATAAATAAAACAGTTGGTTTCCTCCTTCAGTTGCCTTCTACGATAAATCAAAATCCCTACTATTCTCAGTTATACCTGTAATTAATATAATAATTGTACTTCAAAAATCCTATTTTAATGATGGTAATATGCTTCAAGATGTATATTGTAAATATTAACTATAACAAAAGCGCCATATTTATTCTCAACAATTCGCTCCTTTAGGATAGTATGCTTATGTTGGAAGGCTTTCGAGGTGTGTTATATAAATTCATATTCATATATACCTTATTTTTATAAAAAATCCGCATACAATAATGGATCATAGTGTACCGTATACCATTGACGCGCACATATATACGGACAAATATTTGCTTGGCATGAATTAGCAGTTTATTCTGATAGACAAAAATATTTGTTTTAAACCCATTGTTTCGGTGTTTAAGAGAATGAGTTTATTCCAGTTGGTTTTGAACTCTTGGCAATAATGCTCTGCAGGTTTTCCGTGTACCTATTACCATTTTTATGAAATATAACCTCGGTTTTCATTAATGTTGTAATTTAAAATTGTATTTTGAAATCAAAATATCTTATGTCAAGCATAAGATATTTGTATAATGTAAGGGTTCAGCCCCTAGCGGGTTGCCTTGGGATAAATCGTTTTAGCACTCCCGAGTTTCAGGCGGAATGTGCGGAACACACGCTAATGACTATAACAGCACGTGGAAAACAATTTATATAGGTCCGTATATCTATTTGGTCATATATTATGCGTGATAACATGGTTATCTAGGCGTGACGAAAACACGGCAAATGTCGCGTGCCCGCGCAATCAATTTCAAGTAATTTGGGTATACATTTCAAATCATAGAATTTGGAGGACATTCATCTGTGAGCGAGTGCTCGCGCTCTTGTTGTATACGTGTGTATATGATACAGGTATGACTGTAACACGATTGCGCTCGTCCTACCTTTTTACATGCAAAAAACGTAACACGATTGCGCCCAGCAAATCAGAACGATTGCGCCCGTTTTACCTTTTTACCAACAAAAAACGCAACACGATTGCGCTCCGTGAAATATATGTCAAAATATATGTCTCCCATACAAGACATACAATTCAAGATCGATATCCTATAAGGCATAAGCTAAGTAATAAGTAATAATCGGGTATTTTAGTAATTACTATTAGGTATATTGTATATAGGAACTTATACGAGGTAATATTTTATTGTTAATTTATCTTATCTGTATATAATATAACCAGGGCCGGATTTAAGATTGTGGGGGCCCCAGGGCCCATACAAGATTGAAATATAAGAATTTTTAGTTGATCTACATGCTTTAAAACTTAAAAAGATTATATTATTGATGGGCTGTTCCTTTATCATGTTATTAATTTCTTATCACATCAATTTTGCTCATGGAACATAATTAATATAGATTTATAAAATGTTACTACAATTAATAAGTAAATACAAGTAACCTTTAAAGTCATATATTTTTATTTTGTTAAAAATGGATTGTCAGTCTTAAGCCTGTAAAATTGATAAATATATAGTAAATACAGTCGAACATGGTCTGTATTATAAATTATCGACTGTATTTTTAAAAAGTGTATTGGGCAAAGACCTATATTTATAAGGGAAAGACATATATTTCACGGAGCGCAATCGTGTTGCGGTTTTTGTAAGTAAAAAGGTAAAACGGGCGCAATCGTGTGGATTTGCTGGGCACAATCGTGTTACGTTTTTTGCATGTAAAAAGGTAGGACGGGCGCAATCGTGTTTCACCGAGAGGTATAGGTACTAGCAGTCGCTGCCCTCGGGTATATATATTTATATATACAAAGATGTGATTTGGATTTTGAACTAACTGAAGGAATGAAGATAGAGGCAATTTGCCTTCCAGAAATATAATTGAGGTCGTCCAAGTATTGTTTTTTATAATTAAAACTTAAAAGTGACACATATTTCATGTTTCTTGACATTAATGCATTAAACGTGATATAAATATAATACAAAGTGATTTTATTTTTTTAATTCTGCTTGAACAATTATTATATTACCATTATAAGAACACATTACGAACACAAATGCACAATATCATATCATATAAATATTACAATTACAAAATATAATAATTATATTGTTATTATTAATTGACGTCAAGCCACATACGCCCCCCTTCTTTTTTCATGCGACTTAAATATAATCAAATCTTACGACTATGTACGTATATCAATGTTTGACGGGGACGGGATTATCTTGGAAAATAAACCAAATTATACGTTACAGCCAATCTAACCTGTGTATAAACGTCTACGCAGGCGCGTAGACGAAAATATATCATTCGGAAATGTTTATCAGGTTTTTATGGGTTTCTATATGACAACATTGACAACAGTTGTTGACAAATAATAAATAACAGCCGAAAGTTTGATTTAGTTATCTTTACCAATCAAATATCTCTGCTTTAACACAGATAAAACTATATGTACACTGATTTTAAACATGATAATAGTACTATAAATATACATTTTCTTACAATGTTTGAGGGGATTGAATCCCTAAAATATTCCCTTATATATGCGACAGCGCATTGACACCGGTTATATATTTTAGGATTTACCTATGTTAGCGTTCACTGGATACCTATATAATGCATGCACGTAAACCAGCGTAGCTCTATAGCAGTATAGCTCGTATAAAAATCTTGTACGACTGATTAAGTCTGATCGCGCATTCAAGTGCAAAATGATTCATATCTTTCCGGCTGTAGAGGTGTGGTATATGAATATTGTTTTAGATTCAGAACAGAGTGATGAATGTATTGATTTTACAACGATGTGTGTTTTTTGAAATATCGATAAAAATAATTTGGCTGTCCACAAAATCTTCAAAATTCAATGCAAGGTTCATTATACTCGTAAGTTGTACTTATCGGCATAAAAAAAAATCGAAAATCGTTTCAAATTTTTTTTATTAGCGCCTAAAATTCAAATTTGTATGAAATATGTCAAAATCGCGATAATTTATAAGTTATTCTGTAGTTGAAAATTCATAAAGTTGTTGATATTTACACTTAGGTTCAAAATTTTAACACAAAGTTAATCATAAGTTTTCCTTCAAATAACTATAAAAAAAATTCAACTAATCCTCAGAAAATTTATGAACGTTTGAAGTTTAAATTTTTATGAAATTTCATAAAAACGATTTATCCTCAAACGATTATAATTATTTGTTATTATTCAAAAAGTATAAGTGGTAGAAACTTGAAACTTTTACCAGGTGTTAAGATTGATATTTTATTTTCGAAAACTTTTATTAATTTTTAAACAATTTTGAAATATTTGATTTTTTTAATTTTTTTTCTATAATTTTTGATAAAAAAAATTTCACAGAGAAAAAGTATTTGAAAATTTAATAGAAGATTCTACAGAAGATTCTTTTAAGTTTTTCTTACTGTCTTTCAAAAAATAATTTAAATTTATAAGCACAATTTTATTTTGTAAGCGTTTGAAGAGCAAATATTAACATAATATTACATTTAAATATAACATAATGGTCATAATCAAGCTTAGGGACTTGTAGCTCTAAAAAATACCCAAATATGCAAGAAAATATGCACCAAAAAATGATCAAATATGCTCTAAAATATGCACCTAAAAATAAGTATTAAGATATAGCCCCTCAAAAAATTAAGTATAACAAATACGTGTTGAAATTAATTATTTATTTTATTAGAATTTATATTATATAAGAATATTATTACTTGAATTGAAAATGATATAATAAATTGAATTTTAAAAGGTAATTGGTTTACATTTTAGTATTCTTCCGTGTCTTCCAATCCTAAATCCTAAACGCTATTGTATCTACAAAACCATTGTTCTAACAATTAAGCATCATGATATCGTATAAGCCAACTCTTTATGAAATATTATAGATATTTGGCCACTATCTGTAGGTTCAACTATCATATAGGTATATTTTTCTGTACCATAGACATGCAAACAATTTAACAAACAATCAAATTAGGAATAAACCAATTATCAACGAGTAATAAATATTGGCTATAATCCACATTCGAGTAAATAACATTGAAATCATAAATGTGCATAACATATTAATGCTATTTATTTAATCGTAACTACAAGAAAATACGTTGTACTCATTATTCATTCTCAGATACTGAAAGTCAAATAAAAGTCAATGGCCGTGTACAGTAAAACTTAGTTCGATTTTCGAAGTTCGATCAAAGTAAATATGAAAGTATAAATAGGTATCGTCCGGTATCGATATATAAATATAACTATAGAATAAAGAAGAGACCCATGATTGAATAATGAAAAGTGGTGGGAAACTTAAAAAATCTTCATGGATTTATCAGCAGCACGTAGAAGAAAAATATTAATTTATGCGTCACGTGTTTGAAGACATTTTCTAATGGTAAAATTTTGACCAGGCACACACGAGATCACACCAGAGAAAAATCTTATATGTGCGCGAAGGTTTGTCGATTGTATTTTCCGTTAGACTTTACAAATCATATGGCAATGCAAACCGGAAAAACCCCGTATTCGAGCGAGGTATGCCAGAAAATATTCTGTAAAGAGTATATAGTTTGACGAATCATATTCGACTAGAGATTTTACACCGGGAAAATCTTGTTCATGCATGGTGTAACGGACGTCATTTTCTCGGAGGGTTGATATGCAAATTTATACTAGAGAAACTTCTGGCACGTGTGATGGGTACTGATTTACACAGAGGAAAATTTTTTCAAAGTGTGCTTGATGTCATTATTAATAGTTTCAATGTGAACGTACATATAAAATCAATATAATAAAATATTTGAAAATATATAGACGATTTTCTTGTAATATCGGTAACAAACGTTTTTAATTGAATTTCTTTACCATGAATGGTTAAATTTTCATGTTTCACTGACAGTTATCAAATGATTCAATGAGCCTTGACGACAGTTTGTATTTTAATTTTTATAAGTGCAATTGTTGATGACTTGCGGACAAAAACATTGCCGTAGAATCTTAAGTAGAATTATATTATTATTAGAGCACAATAGAACGAAATAATAAAAATAAAACAATATGATTTAAGAAAAAAATATTAGGATTTGTCTATCTCTATACGCTTCAAATATTATACTCTATAGTTATTAGCCTCGTTCGTTCTTAATATTATTTTATTCTGACATTGTTTTTACGGTTAAGTGATGTAAGCATTATTATCAGTGTTTCAGTGCTATAAAACACTTATCTCATTAAAGTATACCTAGGGTTGATGTACTGTAAATTTAAAATTTTATGTAAATACAATCTGTAAATTTTTTTTATGATTACAACTTTTAAATTATCTCAACAAATACGGAAGCAATATGATGTGCGTGTACCTGCTATAATTGCTTTCATAGTGACCTGTAAAGTTTAAGGGCATGGGTATGCGTGATGTAGCACGTGGAATAAATAGTTATAAATATGTGAAATAAATAAAGCGGATTATAATCTGCATTATACGCATCATTTTACGGCATTTTACGGGTCATGTTTAAATCTTAATAACTAATGACGTATACTCATTTAGCAAGAGGTATATTACCCGAATAAAATGTTCATTGGTGTTAAGTCATCTATAGTACTAATTACTATTGAATAAAAATAAAAATGCATATTGCAAAAAATTAATATTGTGAACGATTTATGGATTCATTTTACTGACACAATAATATGAAACATACGAGTAGTTGACTACTCCCTCATAGATATTAATCGATTAGTAATTTTAGGTTTCACTAGGTACAACCGTAATATTATTATCGTATCGTTTTTTTTTATTTACCTGTTACGTTTAGAACTCGGAACATCGATGTGTTCATTTAAAATTTGATTCATTATATTCGTACAAACAAAATTCGATCAAGCTTATATACGAGTACGATTGAATAAAAAGGAAATATATTTTTTTACCGTAAGGTCTATAGAAAGGCAATATAATAATGTATTATGTATGGACTATGGAGGTATATTTTCGAATAAAAGTTACATACATAATCAAATGCAATTCTGTAAATCAAGAGTTGTTTTCTTACTAACGTTAAATAAAAATATTAGGAGTTTGTAAGTTTGTTAATTAAACTGAATTAATATTAAATAATACCGAGCGAGAACGATATCGGTTTTACAATGATGTTATTTTGTTTTTTTTAAATTGTTGATGTACTTAAACTTTCAGTTTTTCGAGTAGAAGCACCTATAGAATTTAAAGATTGAAAATTGGACATAAATAGTATAATTTAGAAGATAAATTTTCAAATTTACCAATAGCCTTGAGCTATTGCAATAGCTTCCTCGAGATTGCATATATTAGGTGTAATGGTAATACCTATTTGTTGTGCATCGAAGTGAAGAAAAAATCAAAATCAAGTGATTCATACAATTATTTTCATTGGTTATACATTGATGGCCTTCATCAAATATAATTTATAAGCATTAATTAAGTATAACTCAACTCATTTATTTTGTTTACCACTATACAGATACGTATTCAATGGAGGGAGGTATGCAGCAGATGATGGAATCAGAACCTTTCTCTGTGGTTTTCTAATGATTGAATAAATCAAATTTTCAATTATTAAATGTTTGAACATACGTAGTTTTGCAATCGAGTGTGTTTAGACGTTAATATAATACAAAATAAATTATAGCATTTATCTTTATAATTATTATATTACACAGTGGCTTATGACTACGATGATGATCGATAGAGAAATATAATAATTATTAGTGTTACAATCTACAAGTAGGTTAAATTAAATACTTTAAAAGACTAGGGCCAGTATTTTTTTTAAATTGTTAATAATCATTCAAAACTCGATTATTCGATATCGGTGAGTCTATCCTACTCACTGCTGACCCCCTTCAACGAAGAAATTATGGTTTTACGTCATATTGTATTCGTGAATAAATATAATACGGTATTTTTTTATTTTTATTATGCATGCGGACGTGTCTAAACAGTAAACTGAAATGATTTGAGTGTTATTTCACGATACAATAAACGTTGACCTAATCCAGACACGAGAAATCTGTTTTTATTCAAATGTCACTTTCATCATGTTTTTAATGAAATTTTGAATTCATTATATGCGTACCACTATTTTGACTATTTTATACGTAGGCGTATATTATTATAGCTGTACGTGCTACTAAAAATTTAAATTTAAATTTCAAATGAATATTATCATACTCACATTTACGTTATAATTTTATTAAGAATTCAAATGTGTTTTCTATTCCCGTTGAATGCGTTATATCAAATATTTGTTTCGGAGTACTGCTGAAGTGCTGAGAAATAAGAAAAAAATGTAAACATTTTCACAACTATCTGTATACGTATATACTCGTACTTCGTATAGACGTATAGTATACGTTCATGAAGTACATGATAAAATTAGGACTCTGGTTTATAATCGAGAATCGGGTTTGAGGAATAATTTTGAGCTGTATTTTTTACATGTTCGTTTGAAATTATAAACTGTACATTTGTACAGAACATTTAAAATAACAAGTTATAATACCCACATATTTCTATTTTTTACGTGTATTTATTTTTTATTTAAACGAATATACACATGAAAATGTGTAATGTATATACGATAACCATATGCACACTTGTATGAAAATTGCGGAAAACGTGTAATACATATAATTATTATATTAGGTATGTTTATGTATTATACATTTTCTATATCTATCGGAGTTAACAGAGTACATTTACACGGATGCATGTTATGGCGGGTGGCGGCCTGCAGGTTGGTATTATGGATCCCCAATATTTACTTATTTTTATTATTATCTGTACAACATTGGACAGCTAATGAATAAAGCGCGAAATAAGTAGGCCGTCGACCTCTAATGGCAATAATTACCACAGTGAAGTAAAAAAGAAAAAGAAAATAATAGTGAGGTAATTGTCTGTATCAGCCTTGGCGGTCATTTCGCTTGCGAAATGTTTATATGTTATTGGGTTATCATTTAATGATAAACAGAAATATTATTAATTTAACGTATTATACTACTTTAGTCTTGCAGTACACAATGTACGCAAAAATACGAACATTTGCATTTTAATAACTGTCGATCCAAGCGTTTCGCATTAAATTTATGATACTTATACCACGATTAAAACGATATAGAGTTTCTCTGTTAATCCACATCGAATATTATGCATGTTTTTTTTCCACGCATTTATTGTTTTAGAATTGCATCGCTCCTAATTCTCAGTAACAAATTATAATTATTTCATCTCTAACGGTTAATCATGATTTAATTTCTATACGCGGGTAAATGTGTAATATCATCATATTATGTTTATTAGATTTTTATCAAAATTAATATACTCCACGAATTTTATAAAACCTTCAAAACAATACAAGTATTTTTATTCTCTTCTATCAACGCCTCGATAGAATTATTTTCACAGTGCACATTATATTTTCACATAAAATATGTGTGCTATATTTACTACAATATAATATTATTGGTATATATTATATAACCCCTGAAAATCTGGATTTATCAAATTAAGTACGCTTTGTTCCTGTAAATGAACTTTGTATTTGTCATTTTATATTATAAAATATACATAATATAGGTAACTATACTATGTGCGTCGTGTAACAATTTGAGAGTTTAAAATATACAATACTTGTTTGTAGACGTAATATATTATTAAATTGATGTAAATAAATAGTCGACGAGAGGATAATATTAATATATAGCTATTTTTCGATAATACGCGTATTACATTATGCGCCCTAGCTGTATATGGAAAAACTGCTATTTCGCACCAAATTGACTATAATAATAATAATATATACGATATAATACGCACGTGGTTGTATATTATAATATAGCCATGGCGGCGGCGGTGAAGTCTTGCGATCTGTACACGCGTTTATCGTATATTATTTATGTACATATTTACATGAACCTGAAAAGTGTGTATTACATATATACGTGAGCCGTTATAATTTTTTTCCCCTCGTGAAACGATAATATAGACGGAAATCGGAATCGCTCGAGATGGCTTATATTTTATCTATTATCAAGTGTAGGTTACATATATTATACACATACGAGTATATATATATGGTATTGGTATACATATATTATAAGTATAAAATATCGTACCTATACGGATATACATGTGTGCGCTTACAATATTACAGAGCACAATATTATGTACCTATATACGGTCATGAGCACGACGTCGCAAATAATAATAAGCAGTCGACCTGACCGCGGCAACGAAGACCAATGGTGAACGGGGTAATACATTATACGATAGATATAATAGGGGTATAGTTCCTGGAAAATGTATACATAATAATAATAATAATAATACAGTGCACTAGGTATCGTTATTATAATATGCGTTAGGTGCGTGCTGCACAAGTGATGCCCTCAATCGCCAACTTGACGGGTATCTGGAAAAATTCGTTTGACTGTTCGAGTTGTACTATTTGATCGAAAAGAAACACAATTTTTTTATTCGTTTAATGACACATTTTTACTGTATGAAATGTATGCAAATAGTAATAATAATATGTTTAATATATGCATAAGAAAATAACGTAATAATAATATTAATAATAATTATAAAAATATATTGTACAGAAATAATTATAATAATCAATATTTCTAATAATAGAAACATTTGTTATATCAAGTGTTTTGTTAAATATAGGTTCGTCCATATAATATGTACTAGGCACTATATTTCTTATATATCACTTTTACAGCTTGCCTGTAAGTTGTAGGTAATTAATATTATTGTAATATATGATATTTTCTTATCATTGCAGGTGAATAAAAAGTCATTATTCATTAATCACATAATACATATGTTTTGATGTTTGATACTTTCAATAGAAAGCATAATATGATCGGAATTATTACTCGTATAGATATTCAAAATACAATGAATTTGTATTCAAGTATGGTATATTATATACATGATTTTATAAGTTCCCTTCGTAAAATAAAAATTAAGCTCTAGTCATGCGCCTATATAGGTATATATTATAATGTAATAATCCCAATCCCCAGTTATATATAGGTAACGTTTCTCTGATACGTGCATTATATTTTACAAATAGCCGAGGCACTAGATCTTATAATTTATCTCCTATAGCTGGTGACATTGATCATCGTTGACGTAGGTACCGTCTCGGTATAAGAATTACATTGAGCCACATTTGGGTCTTCCTATATTATATTTTACTGCAGTGGTTCCTAATAGGTGGTCTGTAGACCCCAGGGCGATGTGAGGGGGGTCGTAGTGAAGTGAAAATATAAAATGACAAGTATGCATCTAAACTGTGGGCATAATTAGGAACAAAAAATAATCTCTCATAAAGTTCGAAAATCAATGCAATAACGAGTGTACGTAATTCGTTATTAAATATTTGAATAATATAGGTACGTTCAATAGTATCAGGTATATGTAAAAACAAGATTTTTAAATATCTTTAGTCATATAAAATAGAGTAAATATTTTTATATGGTATCTATTTTTTGTGTAAATTCATATATCATTACAGAAAGATACATATGTATAGTCATGTAGAATTAAAAGAAATCTTAAAAACAATAGCCTTCTTGAAAGCACTACAGGATACATGTATTATAATAACATTAATTATTATACAATTAATATTTAATAATATCAATTTATTATCTGCACTCACTATATGAGAAAAAAGATAATATTATTATGATTATAATATGTTGCCGGCTTGCCATGTCTGTTTTCCTCCCGTATTAGGATACATTGCCCGCTATACATAACTGCAGATATTTACACAATATTATGTCATATCCATCATACAACACTATCAAAGGTGACGGTTATAAGATCAAATGATGATTATAGTTAACTATGCGCATGCCGCATGTTTAGTTTTATAATATATTACATATCACTATTTCATAAATGTAACTGCATGTACAATTTATGGATACAACAGCGTCCCTGTATGTGAACTCTGGATAATAATATATTTCGGTCGTTAGTTGCGGAGTAATGACGTGTCGTATATATACTTGATATACTTGAATAGTTTCCGAAGGCTAGGCTGCGAACACACTAAGTTTTGCAGAAACTGTACTGCAGTTTTGATACCACAACGATTGTTTTGCAACCATAAATAAATATCCGGAAGACATTTTAATTTTAAATATCAAACATTACAGGACTTTGTTTCGCATTTGTAGTTAACGACAAAAGTTTTACGAAAAGTTTGGGTGACATTTATACGCATTAAAATGATGTAAAGTCTCACGCATGCTAATTGGTATAATATTATAATCAATAATAATACTTGTAAATATTGTCATAAAATTACATTGATTTGATAAAAACTTTTCAACTTAATGTTTATAGATCCCTGCATATAATATAGTCAAGAGTATTAAACTGTTTTCAGATGTTCACAGTATAGCTTATAAATGTTCGTAATGATTTCCTAAAATACTTCTGTTAAATAATGTAATCATATATAGCACCTACTATTTCTTAATTGGTGTATAGGTATACTTCTCTTTAGATCATTTCTTAGTTGTAGATTATATTTATAAATTTCTCTGCATACAATAAAAACATGCTGTCGAGCCGTTGGATGTCGAACCAGGTGTTCTGCGGTTTCAAGTGCGGGGTAGGTATGATACATAGTAGGCAAGAGCGACCGCCATTGCCGTACAATATAGTACAACAGCATAATAATGGGCGATTCTTCAAAGTGAATCGATCTTTTGATTCGATTTAAATCGGAATGAAAAAAATCGATGTAGATAAAATCGTTACCGAAAAAAAAACCGATTTTTCTAAAGATCGATTTATAAAAAAAGAAACCAAAAGTGCTGATTTTATTTTTAATATTTCATTGCAGTTCTGCTGCGCTGTACAATGTGCCGTCGATTTCAACATTTATGCGTAACATCGACTCATACATCTGCCGGTATCGATTCGTCGTGGTGGGGGGGGGGTGTGAGGACGACGATTCTTATTAGACAATTGAATATCGATTCATTAAATGATCGCGGTCCATCCGAGATCGATTCCAAAAATCGATCGTTTTAAGAATCGATTATTTTTTTTTTTTTTACATCACGCATAACTATAGCACGCCTATACACAGCGTACGAGTTCACGTGTCATGCGTACATGGTATGACGTGCACGTAGCACCGAACAACCGAACATTGAATTCGTATACGACGCAGTATTGTGAAACCGTTCCGCGTCGGAGGGTTGCAGCGCGCGCGCGGGGCTCGGTCGCAGCGCACGAAAGAACGGCAACGGCGGAGACGGCGGCCACTGGAAACCGGACACACACACAATATAGTATTGTAGTGCGTAATATGTAGTATATGACATGGGCGGCGAGTAAACCGATGGCCCGAAGACGAAAACGTATTATTTCCACGAGCGCGTACGCACTCGCACGGGCCCACCCACACATCACCAGGAGAGTGCAGCAATATCGTATAGATATGATGCACCCTTCTCATGCGCGAACGTAGTCCACCGGCTTGACGGAAAATAAATAAACGTTAGCAGCGCATCATCATATTTACTGTCACGCCGTCCGCCTCCTATGATAGTTTTGCCACATTATTAGTAATAAGTTGTATTGCGTGTACACTGCGCGGAAGGCAGGCCGCCGACAGCAAACAGCAAAATACTATTCGGTTTTCCGACAAAATCTGCCATGGAAATGGAAACGATTCCCCGCCACGTGCCGTTATCCGCGGCGACAAATTAATACGTTCGTGTTCGTTTGGGTTTGGCACTGCAGTTTTGTTCTGGTTATCAGTCACTTTTGTCTGAACATAATCAGTATAATGTTCCCGTCAATTTTGTCGAGAGTATACTACACGCGACAAATCTCTCATATAGTCGTATACATGGCAATTTTCATGAGAAATACGGTGATGGTAGAAGGTGTAAATATAGAATATATATATATATATATATATATATATATAAATAGATATTAACAAAAAAAAAACTTAAATAGTAGGTGATGAGCTGAACGTCTGAAGTAAAAAATTAATGTCAATTGTTATATTATATTTTATATTTCTTCACGAACTGCTTGAAAGTATACGCAGTATACCCGTGAATTTTCAAAATAAGGTTGACAGCATACGCGCGTATATGTAGATGTAGTACATCCCATGTGGGAACACCACTGAAAATAATAATATAATATACTTAATATTATTCCGACACAATATAACACAATATATTATAATCAATTTTGTACCCCGATATTATCTCGCGGCTACAGACCAATACCAGCTTATTGTACACTGCCGTTCCAAAAACTTCCCACCTCTCCAGTAAAGCCCCTTTTGCGGAAAGCGTAATAGGGGTAATATCACTTATTGTCGTGCTTATAACACAAAGGACGCGATGGTTTGCGAACTGTTTTAACGGGGTAGCACACGGGTGGGCCGCGAACGCTGTAGTGTTTCGTTAATTTTCCTGTATAGCGCGTGCGCACTGCTGCCGCTGATGTGCAGCCCTCGTGAATGTGTCCAAAGGGGTCGGGGACGTATCGTATATAATAATACGGTGATACTGCAATGTTCCGTCGACGTTTCGGTTTTGTTGTTTTCACTATAGCCCGATCATTTTTTTTTCTTCGACTACATAATATTATAATAACATCATATTGTAAATACGAATGTCGAATACAATATTATACCGGCAACGTAGCACATAATATAGACGTATTACTGCTGCGATACCACGTATCCGAATCTTCCTGTGTCGGCTGCAGGCCAATGGAGGGGAGGGTCCACTCCAGTTCGCGGTCGTGGTGTGTACCGTGAACATTATGTTATATGGTTATATGTTATGGTACATAATAAGTTTTTTTTTTTCACGAATCGGAACGACGCGATGTTGGGTCTGGTTTATAATATACTGCGTCGTTTCAATAATAATATGACACGTTAAAATAGTATATTGTTGTGCTTGTGCATTTCGTATAGAGCACCACGAGGTCGCGATCGAACGATTACGATGTGTACCTGTGTGTAATAGGTGTACTGCTGTAGATTTACAACGGACACGCCTTTTATTTTTTTCATTTATCGTGTGACGTTGTGACTCGCGGGTGACGAAGCTTTCCCAAACGAATAACAAAATATGTCACGGTACAGAGTCCTCCGAAAATGATGGTACGCCTGCAGTATGTATAATACAACAGTATACCGCTATAACCACCATTCGACGACGTTTGTCGTTTTTGGATACTGCAGTTAGACGCGTCGGGTAACCTATAGCTATATTAACTTTACCTTCGCAATCACTCCACCCGAATGATAATGTTTTTCCGTCGTTTATGCTTTGTTTTGCAGCACTGCAATATATTTAAATCACAACAAAAATACCCAGTCTGCTCTGTATGCGCACTATTTTCTTCGACAGCCTCTACGGAAACGGAAAGGCTTAACATTTATTGTGTTTTGCATATAGTATTTTAGTATATTATTTAAAAATCGGGAGTTGAAAATCCAATAAAAAACGTAATTTCGTCGAAAGCCTGTAAAAAGAGGGAGCGCCCTCTGAAATCGCGGACAAGGGTTTTCACAAAGGCCGATGACGTAACAATAAGAGGGATCATAGGGTGGGGTTGTACCAGGTCTGAACGCTAGTAAAGGGTCCAGTCATTCCGTTTTATTTCGACCGAAATGTTATATCAAAATGCGTAAACAATTAGATTTTGTAAAACTAGGCGGTTATTTTATCTTAAAAATAACCACTTATTATCTGCCGAAGTCCGAAAGAGATAAATCTATGTGCTACATAAGAAAAATATAGATACATTTTGAAAGCATATATAATATAGCTAGTATATAATTGTCCGATTAAACAGTTTTTGTTCGTGGAAAGGCCAACAAACTTTGACACTACACGATTTTGATCTCGAAGTCACTTAATTCGAATCTTTGTAAACGAAATAGATCGACTATACATAGAAATATATAGAAAACGAAATAAAGCAATGATAACAATAATTGTTATCTATAAATAATTCGAAAAAATAGTTAATATACTTTCACACAATGTCGTGAAGTAGAACCTACACGCGCGTTTTCTCCGGTGTTTCTCGATTGTTCTAACCGAAGCGTTTAATGGACGTTCCGAGCGATAACTGTACAAAATTGATACATTCGATAATATACCGATTTTGAAAACAATCGATAGTTTATCTCAAAATGAAGCACAATATAACATGGGCAAAGCACATGATTACGTACCTATATGCGCACGCCATAAACGTACACGGCGAACACCGCCGAGAGACTAAAGAGCCTATAGGGACTATATAGAACCCGATAAGAATACCGTCAAACCGCACAGCCGTCCAGGCCTCCGCAAAGATGCGATTCTGGTTGATCCCGCGCACCTACCGCTGCGGCAGTCTATACATGTATGCTTAAATCTTGAAAAACAAGCTTATAAAGAGAGAAAAAACAATAAAATACTTTGACACGCATGCGACAACGCAACGACGATTCGCGCGATTTCCGAGTGGAAAACACAGCATAACACTAATAATTAATAATAAATAATGATGATAATAGTAATATACGAAACTGATACGGGCCCACCAGAAGTGGCGCGACGCGGAGAGACGGCAGTGTATGTGACCTTGAATCTGCGCCGCCGCCGCCGCCGCCGCCGCCGCCGCCACCGCCGTGGTAATTCGCACGTCCGTCGTTGCTTGTACCATAGTCCATAATATCGTATTCGTAATAATATCGTATTTGCATCCCGTCCGTCCGCAACTCCGCGTAAACAACCGGCGAGCAGTATCGTGACTTGCAGCGAGGGAAGTGCATCGGCGACATTCATTATAATTATTACGTATTATACAGCGAGCGGATTTTGGACTTTCGGAGTTACAATAATTACAGACAGAGAGAGACATCAGTGTGCAGTGGCGCAACAAGGATTCTTTCAAGTGGCGTTCAGGTACAGTGGCTCCGTCAATTTTTTTTCCCCAAAACGTTAATGATTCTAACATTTTAAATGCCCATACGTATTTTATGTTTAATTATTTGCCTTAAAAAACCCACCCGCCATAACTTATTTCCGAATACACCGGATTAGTCCAACGTAAATCCGTTAAATGCATTTGTCGCAGTGCAACGTGGCCGATGTGATTAAAATATTTTACAAAACTGTAGACATGATACGATGTATCCAAACTCCAAACTGGACGGCGAGTGCGCCCAATATGACCGATAACGCCATCGGCCGTATTCGTCGCATGAGTTGGAAAACAAATACCTAATTTTGTTTTTCGTCGTATTATTTCAAACGTAGGTGCGCAACACACTGCGCTTATCAATGGACACACGAATAAAAACGCATATAAACACCGTATTATAAAAATTAATAAATAGATAAATAGTTTATTAACATTTATTTATAATATGTAACTATTAAATTTAAAAAAATATAAATTTAAATGTTAAAATGGAGTTGATAATATCGGAAGTGTAAAAGAGAAGTAATTTTTATGAGCACTGAAGGCAGGTTTATATTATTTTATATTTCTAAATCTTACGCATCGGCTGTAAATACATTGGACACACATGCGATAATCGCAATTCGATGCCAAATCGTTCGCATCGAACGCTAGGTGAAAATATTGTAAATCTTTAAAAAAAAAATGGAACATTTTCTCAATGGGCATCTCGATAGGCATTGAATGAGATTTCCATAAATTTGGTTTCAAGGGACAAGAGGGAGCTGTCCAGACAATCAAAATACCCCCCTTGGTTGCGGGCCTATAGCGCTGCTTCAGTGTGACTTGTCAATGGATGACGATTAATATACTGCATATGTCCTACACGGATTTCTAAACTCTCTGTGATATGTATATATATTACACATATATAGATATATCTGATATCTGATAGATATACCATATACCAGAGTACTGGACGCAGTGGAAGGTTAATATTGTAGGTCCTACAATGTAGGATATCCCTACTTCCGTAATATCGCACTAATTATGTTTAGGTACACTGATGGGTTGGCTTAAACTTTTTATGTTTGTATATTATTTATACATTGTATGTATAATTATTATACATACAATATTACATGCAGGTATTATATAATATATACCCTGCATGACCTGCACTCTCTACGAGATCAGTAGGGTAATGTGTTTTATTATAATATCGGGCAATAATAATATAGATCTGCGTGATTTTGTTTGTATGGCAAATCCATAATAGTAACCAAAACCATATTTAAGTATAAAATATAGTACAGAGTCATCAAAATTCATTTTCAGATTTGCATTCCTAATCTAATCCGTTTATTATCAATCTTTTTACAAAATTTTATTATTTTTAAATCATTATTTAAGATACTATCAAATAACCTACGAGGTGGGCAGGCCGTTTAAATAAAGTCGTGATAATAATATAAATAACCTTTATATCCATATAAAAAACGTCAGTCAGATAAACTAATAGGTATAATTCTATTTATTCATTGTGGGTGTCGATTATTATTGTTTTAAATATTATATATATATATATATAATGTAGGTTTATTGTATTGTTGCGATTTTAGTAAGCACTTAAAACAATACTTTGTAGATATACGGAGTTTGATAAATTTTTGTTGTGCGTGCAAAAAAATTTGCGTTGCGTTTAATAATAATTCATGGTAAATTATTGAAATAATATATATATATATATATATATATTTAGGCATAGTTAAATGTTTGGAATAGTAAACGTAACTCATCATCCGTTATAAAATATTAATTTGTAATATCTTAAACCAAGTATATATAACTACATGTGCCTTTATATGTCATCTGTTTGCCAACCAAGGAAATTGCAATTAATCATACCTATCATGTATTATGACTACTCGCATGTTTTATTTTTATTTAGTAATTAGAGATTAGTATACGCAGTATAGGACGTGTATACCAATGCGTAAATATGAACGATGCGATATGTCATGCACATATGGTCCCTTCGAATATATTTTACACGTACAATAAGTTCTAACCCCCTGGACTGGCTATATGACATACAACGTCGTATTATAGTATTATAGAACTTTGAACGCGCGCGATGGTGCGTGCTTATAATATTATATGTACAATGTATACGAGATACGCGTCAATATTTTCTTGGTCGTCAAACAGCCCGTAACTAAATTCGAAATTTTCAATTACGGGCGAATAGGATTTGATCAACGTCTTCTCAGTGCATATTATATATGACATAGTATAATCACCTGCGGTAAAAACTTGGGAATTAAATAATAATATTGTTGGTCGATTTTTATTTTTTCTTACGTGCTTTCATGTACCGGCTCTATTCGATGAAATATTTTGAATACGCGCCAGGTATATAGTTGCAATTACAATATTATAACCATCGGTTGTATATAGGTACATAATATATTGCATAACCATATGCCATGGTTGCAATCACGAAAACTAATCACAGCTTATTCTGCAGTAATAAAAAGAAAAAAATATTATTAAAGAATATAATATATGATATAAATAACAAATGGTTAGAATTTGATATCTACGTTGCTGAAAAAAACACGAAGCGTATAAATTAATAAAATTATAACGATAATAATAAAATTTAATGTATACGGCTTACGGGAGTGGGAGCTAGCATGCCGGGAACGGTCCTGTCTTCTCCTAAAATACTACGCCACTACAAATAACGGGTGGCATAGACGCAAACGCATAAAAAATCATCGCAGTAAATATTTTAAACAACTATAACAGTATAAAATAATATAGTAGGTATAAAATATAATATATTAATATACTTTTACACTATTGATTTTGTAATAATAATAATATAGTATATTGTGTGATTTATATTTATACCATTCATTATATATGGATTTTTCGCCGACCCAAATCATTAGACCGACGACCATCGAATATTATTTTTATACTTGTGTATAGAAAATTCAATATTCTATGGTTCCATGTTCTTTGTTTAATAATACACCTATATATTATTATAGTCTATACAGTAATCTGTGAATACAATATATTATATTACATCTTTATTGTAATATTGTTATACATATATAATATATTATGTATAATATGTTATGCGCACGTTTTCAAGGATCCTTATCTGATCAATTCAATCGTATTTTCCATATATTATATTGCGCTAAGGAGAGGTGTTTTAACAATCTTTCGAATTGTCTTGGTCTAACCTAACGTGCTGCATCATACGATAGGTCGTAGTGACTAGTCTTCCGTGTGCAGACGAGACTGTAATGTAGACTGTGTGTGCGTGTGTGTGTGTGCGCGCGCACCGAGAAGACGATAGTGGTCATTTAAGCGTCGTACACGTAAGAAGTGGAAGCGGATTCAGTTTTATTTCTGGGGTGCGAGGACATCTCTAAAATAATAAGTAAAAGTATACGAAATATTTTTTAACATCTTAGTATCTTACATACAAATATATAATTTAATTGTATAATGGGTGGTCGGGTGGTGGGTACCAACTTAATACAGTTCTACTCTGTACACGAAGGACCTGCTGAAATGTAAGTGTATAATATGTAACATTTCACATTTGATTTGTATATTGAATAAAATAGTTAATCATTATATACGTTTAAAGATGCAATAAAAACTCTATAGAATAATTCAAAGATGGCCGTTTGCCTAAGGGAGGGACCGCTATAGACATAGGTAAGATAACTGCATCAGGATGAAGCTGTAGAGGTAGATAATTTATATTAGACGATAAATTATTTACGAAAATTTCGTTCATATATAAAAATCGCGGCTTATAATACTTTTAATATTATATAAGTTGTATGATACTTTGCGATGCTCGAATTATGTATATTTGATTATAAAACAACGACGGATAATAATCAACTAAACTGAAATAATAACTATTATCGACTATTGGTCGATATCGAGCGAGCGACACGGTTGTATAGGATTAATTATATCTACACAAAAATTATAACGAGATATGAAAGGTGGATTTTCGAAATAAAAGAAGATAACCAATTCATAATATTATATTATTCCTGTGCGATACAAAAATGTGCCGCTCCGGATGGTCACCCGGTTAACTCATGCGGCTACCAACGTGTTAACTATCTATAGTTTTTAATTTGAAATTTAAAAAATTTGCCAAAATATGCAAAATAAGCATAAAAATTTTAAAATAAGCACTTTCCTGCAAAATCTATCAAATATGCAAAAATATGCACATTCAAATTTTAGATCTGATATCGTGGCACTGAGAAATAAATTTATTTCGCACTCTGCTATATTTAACAATAATTAAAAAAAGTATGCAAATGCTACAAGTCCCTAAGCCTAATTATAATATAACAAAATCATGATGCATACCCTCGCTAAAAATCATAATAACTATTGTGTAAACCATTAATATATCAAACCATTAGTAATTGACCAAGAGGCGTTGTGCGAAAAACTATTTGAAGTTTATGACTACTTTGAAAAAAAAGAGAAAAATTATTCTGAATAAAAATAATTTAATACCTACTTATAAGAATTTTATTTATTGTGCAACTAGAACTTAACTTAGAAATATTATAATATACTGGGATGACTATATGGATTGCCATACACTAAAATAGGGACCATAGGGTTTAGAGTGTCGAACAAAATTGAAATTAATATATTTAGTGTATTATATAATTTACGTGTAAGTATGTACAAACTGCGAGTATGACTAGAAAAATCTTATGCCAGTACGATGATTATTGTTGTTATAAATATTTAACATTTTGTCTACAATCAGAGAATATTATAGCTATATTGATATCAGTTTCAAAAATTAAAAACATAAAATCCTTCATAGAGAGAATATACAGGTATACTGGTTAAGGTAAATAAATGGTTGCCCTTACAGAATACATTCAAATTTTCAATGTTGTACCCGTATATATAACTAGGACCCGATGTTTACCAATTCGGTGCCTAGGGCCTAGACAATAATACGACAAAAAATAAATATAGCCCACCACAATAGTTAAACAGCTTCAAAATAATCTGCGAAATTATGTGAGTTTTGTAGAATTTATTTTATAATCGACTATAGTTCGTCAGTGGTTTTAATTTTTATATTGGTTATAAATTTATAATAATTAGCGAAGAGTACAAGATGAAAGCCGCTAACGCGTAGGAATATATTATGTATATTGAAGTCATATAAAGAACGATAGTGGTCCTCTATAAAGTTTGCCGAAATCTGGCCTCTAAAAACTTCTTTAACATTTTATTCGATTACAGTGCACGCAGCTGAAAATAATATGTACATTTTGTGACCGTCATCGTAACGTACATCGGTTTGTAGCTATTATCACGTATTGGATTTAAGGTATAGGTACTATTTCACTATCATCCGTGTCCCACGTAGACCATATGTCTCGTATTAAGTAAATAATATAATGTTGTTATATAATAAATATATATATATAAAAATAAATTATGTTTAAATCGGCGTTTAATGAAGGAAAAAAAAACGAACAATTTATTACCAATAATAATGTGTTCTGCACTTATCAGCACGGTCATTATACATAGCCACGCTCAAACGCACGATATGGCATGACTCAAAATACATCTATAAATGTGTTTGCATTTCATTTAACTTTTCTAAATCTCATATAAAATGTCAATATTTTATTAACGGTACAGCTCTCAACTCTGTTAGTCAAGTTCGGAATCTTGGTATTATCCTATTGGCCGATTTTTCTTTTAATGTTCATATTAATTCAACATAGGTAAAAGTCTTCGTATTTTGGGGTTCATTAAACGCACTTGCTCTAATTTTATTTTTTAATGATGCGCTATGTATGAAAGTTTTATATTACCCGCTGGTAAGATCTTTACTTGAATATGCAGGGACGGTACTATGGAATACTAACCAATCTGGTTTAGTTAATAAATTAGAAAAGATACAAAAAAATTATTTACGTTTTTACGCTTTTAAAACTAATCACCCGTATAACACTGTTGAAATTGCAAACTATGTAGGCTTAAAACCGCTTAAAACTAGAAGATTAGTATATATCACGTTTATGTATAAAATCCTGAATGGTGTTATTGACTGTCCTGAATTATTACAAAAATTGACCTTAAAGTACCCTCTTTGAATTCAAGATTTAACTCACTCTCTGTTATTCCTAATCCTAAAAATAGTTAATTTACTAATATCCCGCCTACTAACATCATGTAATTTAATTTATAGTTTTGATTTTTTTTCGACTACTGTAATAAGTTAAAAAATTGTGTTTATAATTTAAATCTGGGTGTTTAATTTAATTTAATTGTATTTAATTATTCTTAATTTAGCGATATTTAGTTTACACATACTGTAGTCTTACCCTTTGGGGTATTAAATATTTATTTAAATTAAATAAATAGTATTATTATTATTAAAAGAGATGGGTATTTTCGGCTATTGGCTGGTATGACGGTACAGGTGTACGACCTATGTATACTTATACAGTGTGGTAACGTGTGGTATCATAACCAAACTTGGCCAATCACGGCCTATACGAGACACGGCGATAGTGGAACAGTATTATTAGATTGGTCCACGATGGCATATACACAATGGGCACTATTCGACTGTACCGCCTACCGGATCGTACGACGTATTGCCGTATTGGTGATGAACTAATGAACAACAATACGCGTTGATGCGTCCACCCCCTTGAACAACAAGTCTACAGAATTGGGCAGTATCGCGAGAAATCCATGCCCGATGAGAGGGAGGTAGCCGGGGCTTAAGTCTCGGGTAAGACCCATAACCCGGCCAACTGCCAAGTCCACCAGATCTTATTTTTAATATGATACTGATATCGAGTTATTATAATATTATGGGTCATCGATATATGATTAGTGCTAATAACCTATCTAAATAATTACATCGTGCTACGATATTACTGTAATAACAAGTCCGCGATAAATTGAATTTAAACTACAGTGCACAGTGACGCAGATAAATAACATTTTCGAGGAAAAACCTAACGACTATTTTCAAATAATCTGGATGTTAGTTTTAAGTGTAATACGTGACTGTGTGTGTGTCCCCGGTCGGATACGTTTGTCCCTGGGGCTTGATTTCTTTTCACGGCCCTGGCTAAAGATCGTCGTTGTCCCTCCTAACCGATACAACTCAGCGTGAGATCACTACTTTTCCGGCAACAAAACGTCGCTGGACATATAGACGGCAACGTTCGAGGTGCGTCTCGACAACGCGCGCAGAATATTTTTGCGCGACAGCCGCCCGCTTCATTCCCACCGCTATTTTTGCTCGATTGCCGACGGATTGAGTCACCACCACCACCACCACCACCATCGAGCACCATCGGCATCCCCACCACGGCGCACGACACCAACACGGTCCACCACCACCGGTCTACGGTCGCCTCCACCGCCGCCGCCGCCGCCACCGCTACTAGCCGAAAAACGCACCGCGTCTGCTGTGCGTGCGTGCGCGCGCCGTACTCTCGCCGCCGTGGTCGTCGCCGTCGCGGTCGTCGCGTTTGCCGTTCAGTTCAGTTTTACGCCGACCATCTATCAGTGCACACACAGCCCGCTGTACGCAGCTCTGGATCCCCGTGTGTGTGTCTCTGTGTACTTGTTTGCCAGTGTGTGTGTGTGTGTCTCTATCTTTCTTATACACATAATTTTCCGCCTGTCCGTGTTACTCGTCAAACAACGACCATTACTACCGGGAAATAAAAAAAAAACAAAATAAAACTTTTTCCGACGCGTTACGTCGCAAGCCGAATAATAATAAAACTCGAAAAATTTCGATTTTATCTCATTTCTTTTCAAAACTTTTCGACAGACACGGACAGCGAGTGTGTGCCGACGACGATCGTTCATATCTACTGCACCAACACAAAGCAACCGCCGACAGACTCCACTTATTAACCACGGCGACCGAGTGAGTATTTTATTTTATTATTTCTTTACGTCTATGCCATTGTTAACAATTAAATTAAATTAAGATTATTCTCCTGGTACGTTTGCGCGTTGTTTTTTTTCTATATTAATCAAATTGCCTTTTGCGAAAGTCTTTCGCGGTCGGTTCTATCTTTCTCTCGCGCTTCCTCCTAATCTAATCAGCGCGGCTCACCGGCCATAGTACCGTGCGTTCTTCGGGCAACGCGAACAAGAGAAAGTGCAGCACCTGACCGGCGTTATCGTCGTCTGCCCGTGTACTATTTTCGTACCGATAATAATAATAATAATATTATAACACGTCTGTGTACACGATTTCTGCAGTCAAGCGAATTTTTCGTTACTAGGTTATACGCTTATAATGATGTAAGTAACTAATTCTTTTCTCTTTGAACCGATCGAGGCATTTCGACACGATGTACCGCGCGATTATAATATTGTTATATTTTATTATTATACAACGGATAAATATAATATTGAACGTCCGCCGCTTAAGGATTTAAGTCCGCAGCAGATGGACGTCAAAGCGCGATTCACGACGTGGCGTTCGTCGTACCGGTCTGTTTGTCCATCTGTCCGGTGGTATACACTATACAGTATGGATACGGTAATTATGGTTGAACTGAGGGGAACTATTGTTCATTTTCTCCATATTTTAGCGTACCCTTTTATTTTATTTGGGCTACTTTTAGATTCATGTGCTAAGGAACGTTAATTGTTCAACTATATACTTGTAGTCCGTGCCTTCATTTTTTCCCAATTCAATCACTGCGCTTGTCGATACTACTTAGCCATCAACTGTGCAATTGTCGCTACAGCACGTTTTCTGTCCCGCGCGTTTATTGTCTATTCATTTTTATTGCTGTTCGGTTGCTGCGGTGACTGCGTTTCAAGGGTAAGTTGTCCGTTACGGTCGGCCTGAAAACAGGAAATCTGTCGTTTGAAAATATATTCTCTCTACTTCCACCGCTTCGTGACGGACTTAGCCGTAAATTTTTATCGCGTTTCGCACTTTTACCCCATTTGTAAGTATAATATTACAAAATAACAGTGTTGATCATATTTAAAAATATTTATACTATTTGTTAGATATAACAACGTGTTCTGTTTTATTAGTCGCCACCCATTGAAAGTCATGAAAACGTTCTCGAAACACTTGGAAAATTATCTCGTGCCCAAGTGTTGGGGAATTTTTATTTAGCTTTTCAATTACTCCAACCTCTCTGTTGATCTTTTTCGCTTTCAGTGTTCTCGTATTTTAAGTCTTCCCGACGAAATATAGTTTAGTATTTATTAAGCGGAACTGTTAAAATCGGGTTAACAATTAACATTATTAAAGTTATTTTAGGTACAAATGCTATGTTACTGATCGTTTTTTAGTCATTTATTTATTTCTCGAAAAAGCGAGTGATTATTGGTATTGTCAACTGCTACTGTTATTTTTACTTTTTTGTATTCCCCTGTGAGTATATGGTTAAAATAAATAATTTAGATGTATCATATTTTTTTTAAAGATTATTAGAATCTAATATTTAAAGGTATAATAAAACATTAGAAATAAATTTGTATTATTTTTTCGTGTTCTTATTGTAAAATTGGGGTTTATTAATCGAGGGTCCCTTCAAGGTTGATGGGGCCCCCTAGTCTAGGTCCCTAGGCTAGGCAGCCTTGTTTGCCTAGGCAGAAATCCGACACCGGTATAATTATAATGAGTATCAGCTGTGATTTCTGGTTCGTGTTTTTCGTTTTAATCTACTTTAATAATGTACTTTTATATGTACTTTTATCGTATTAGTTGCAATTAATCGCGGGACAAGTGTCGGAATTCGTGGATAGTTTCTCTCAATCTATTCGGGAATAACTAAGTTTCAAATGTTAATATTATAAACACGTTTTTAAACTCAAATCAAACGCGTTTATTACGTTTAACGACATCGACTCTTCTTGTCTCGCCGAGTTGTAATATTTGCTTGCTGATAAGAATAGTTAGAAAAAGAAAAAGAATTTTTAATAATATTGTATTCAATCGGTTTGCTATGTAATAATTATGATTATCATGATAAGTTTTATATCCAGCAGCATGATTAAGATAAGATATTAGAAATATATTTTATTTGTGTGTCATTTTTCAGACAGACGCGTGATCGATCTACGTTTATTGTTCAAGTCAAATTAAGTCTTTTGTACTTACCCTTTTTTTCTCGGAGAAAAACAATAAAAATAATGATACATTTTTTAAATTATTGATTGAAATATAGCTCATACAATAATTTACATTATGCAAGTGTAAAATTTGATTACGTGTACTTTACTACGGTGAAATATTTCTATATTATTTAAGTAAAATCACCAGTTTTGGTTATTTGGTTAAAAATATTGGATGTTATAATTCAAAGTTTTACTTTCAGAAGAAATATGCTGGCTTGCAGCATTTTTAAATTACGAAATCATTCGATTTCTGTAAATGTCAATAAAAATATTCACACAGTTTTAAGTTTTTTTTAATGTTTATTAGTTAACCAATAATTGAGTATTCAATATCTCACAATTATATTGAATTTAAATAGAATCAATATTATAACAATTAATGTTATATTCTTAATAATAATATGACGTATCCGATTTCTGATTTTGTTGACATTTCAGCTACTAACCGTTAAATAAATAACAAGAACTGCGTGGTTTATGAACTGATGTCGGCAAATTTCACTTATTTTGAATTGATTCGAGTATCGGATTCCACATAAAATGCCATGAATTGGATTTAACTCGTGTTACAACAGTATAATAGGCGTACCGTGTATTTATCAAAGAATTTAGTGGCTAGATCACTTTTACTTTTAACATTATGGACGTCAGAATCATTATTATTTCATTTATTGTCCTAATTATTATTTTTATTATTAAATTATACAGTTTGAAAATCTTCTGAATTTTTGATAATGTGACATTTTTACTGATGTACAAATCGTATACACTATAAAATCTACTTAATACTTTATCAACGAAAAACTGTGAGAAAAACAGTATAATACTATACTGTTGTGTACTTTCAAACTAATATTCTGTATAAATGAATTATATTTGAACTGTTTTGTAATCATTTAGATAATGACGAAACGAAACATGTATGTTTCCAATCTGATTTTTTATTTTTGTGTCAAATATTAAATTGTAATCTTGTACGTTTGGTACCTATAGTTATTGAGGTCATATTCGTGATAATTAAATAATTTCCGAGTTAGGTACTTACTCAGATTATACATAATTATATGAATTCGTATTTTTTTGTATTCATGTTTTGTCATTTTTGATAAAATTGGTTATTTGATACCCATTTTTATTTGAATTATAGTGTTCAATGAAAATTATTTATTTAATTGAACGGGTTTGACTCTTATTATCATTATATAAAATATATTCATGTTTATAAATGGATTTTTAGTTTTCAATACATGGCTTATTAATGTAGGTAGGTACCTAAGTATTATATCTTTATGATCTATAATAATTAATAAGTATAAAGCAATAAGCATATAATGTCAATAAGCAATGATAAGCAAGTAAATGGTCGATTTTACTTTTATCATTATCGTCAATATTTATTTTAAACAATGTTTACATGGGTCATACATATAACACGTCATTAATTGGATAATTTATTTATGGGCCATAATCCGCAATTCCAAAAACATACTAGGTATTATAATAAAATACAATTTGAAGGCTACTATTTTTTTTTGCTGTACACAGTTAGTATGTAAGTATTACTGCCAAGTGATACAAATACCATGAATACGCGATCCGTCGCCCAGACTGTCTATTGTTTTCCATGACCATATAGACATGTACACACTGCTACAACATATATTAATCATACGTTTATGAGGGTGATTTTTAAGTTACCTACCTATTTTTATTACACAAAATCAAGCTCAAAAGGGAATTAAATAAGGAACTGACTAAATATTTAGAACCATTTTAGGTATGTGATGATTGATACGTTAATGTAGCTAAGGGGTTTGCGCCAAATATTTATTTTGATATCCTTTTATTCTGATAAAAAAATTATATGGGTTCTAAATTTTGTCATCTTAAGACTAAATTGTTAAACCAGTTCTTTATATAGTTGGTTCGAATTATATATTCTTCCAATTGTAATACCTATATTAATTTTAAATGTTATTATATTTACTCATTTACTTATAACCATAGGTATATGTTTTATAAAATTTATTTTATTAATATTTTTCATTACACCCAATTACCACAATAATCACCAGTCTGAGCTTTGTAATATGTTAAATATTGTTTAAAAATGAAGTTATCATGAATTAATATCTATTATTGTATTAAAATTAAATTATTTCATTTTCGGTCTAAATTAAAATTAGGTGAAGTAAATGATATTTTGGTATTTTACATTCTTAGTGAACTATGGTAATATGACTATAATAAAGTTTCTAATTATGTAGAATTATATTCAATTTATTATATTTATATTTCTGGTTGATAATTAAAAATGTATCAAAAGTTGTTTTAATGCACAAATTAATGCATAAACATATTTTAAAACAATATATTTATTAAAGTATTCTGAAACTTAGGTAATTGGGTTTTAATTATTTATATTAATAACATGAAATAAGGTATCAAGAAGTATAATATGATGTTTTGTTTGTTGATAATTTGCAAATGCTATGAAAATTTTATGTATCAAATTAAAACTAATTAAGAACCATAACTTTCAGTTCAGTTATGATATACCTTCCTAGACATTTTTGTTTAATATTTAAATAATGGTGTTGCTTTAATTTATAAATTAATTAAATTAATTAACATAAGTGTTTGTGCCCTTAAATTTCTTTCTTATAAATCTTTTTAGTATTCAAAAGGTTTGAATTTATGAATTTAAAGCATATAAATTAGGAAGTGTTGAAGTTTGTATTAACAAATATTTAAAGCAAAATTTGACTAACCAAAATAAAATAGTTAGTTAATAATTAATTATTATTTATTATTATATTATTATTCATAATTATATTGTAGTTAACTATTAGCAATATATATGTTATATTACATTGAACCTATGATATCATTTTGAGGGTCATTTTGCTTGTAATCAGTATATATGTTTAAATTTAATGTTGTATTAATATTATAGTATGATATAATTTTTTGTTACATAGTTGTTTTAGTACAATTTATTAATTTTAATGAGCTACTGTTGAACTATTTGAAATTAAATAATTTAAATATTAACTAAATAATAGTTGGTTTGTGAAATGTTTATTTAATTTTGAAATTGTAAATTAAGTAGATTACTAATACAGTTTATAAATAAATATGATATTTGGAATACTTATATAAAAAATATATATAATATTGATAACTGAGTATATAATAATTTTTTAAAAACCACATTATATTTTTTGTATTTTAATCAGCATAACAATAAACATAATATTTAAACCTTTTTTCATCTAGAAATTTGTCAATTCATTATTGATTATCTTTGTCTATTTAATATTGCAGCATAGAAAAGTCATACTATACCTATATAACAAAAAATGTGGTTTTATATTAGATTTAGAATTATAAGTTTATAACCCATATTGTGAAATTTAAAGAGAAGAGATGATCTATATTTAAGATCATATTTTATTTTATATTTTTTTTTTGTAGAACATTGACCAACAAAGAATTTACCTTGTGGTTTCGGTTAAGATTTTTTTATAATCTTAACTTCTCATTTTTGTTATGTTAAACAAACTATGGTCGAATTGCACTTATTTTAGTCAAATTACACTTGGTTTGTAAAAAGGTAGTGGTCGAACCACACTTAGGTTCAAAAAATATATTTCAACTAAAATATCATGCATTTAAATATTTATATAACATTCATTTGCATGATTTAAATGAGTTTTTATACATACCATTATGGTAATACCTATTATAATATACTATTTATATATATTTTTAAAATGCTTAATATTTTTAAAAAAGTTCTAATTAGTCAAAACATATTTTTATTATTACCATAATTTTTTTTCAAACCTATTTCAACCATTTTTATTTTTATTTTTATTTGTAATAACTACAAACTGCTGACTGAACTTAAAAACTCTAACCTGGTAATATGTTTTTGAGTACATAAGTTAATGAATTTTTCAATATAATTAATTTTTTTCTGTTACTTACTGTATAATAGAAGGTATTATGTAAGATATTATATCAGCATTCTGCGTTAAAATATAATTATCAATTTGTAATTGTGTTACACATATATAGTAGTTGTGATGAAAATGGTTTGTTAAACTTTGCATGGAAGGACTCATTACAGTAATTATTTACTTTATCGAAATTATATTCACGAACTGACTAATGTAATGCTATTATATATATTCTATTATATTAAATACATTGTAGTGTTCGTAAATATATGATTCATAATATTTTTAACATTTATAAAGGAGGGTTTCCAGTTTTTCACTATAATGTGGATAGTTCAAGTTTTGTACATGAAAAATGTTCAGAAATATCTAAAACACTGTTGTAACTAGTTTTATGCACGAACACATACACATAAACCTTTGTAGTAGAAATCTGTTATAACTCCTTTTTTGAATAAGCGTTCAACCGTTACCTTTTTTCAACTTAAATGCAATTTGATCATCCTGGTTGCACATTAGATAATTAAAAATGAGCTAATATCCGTTTATAATCAAACAATGCCTTGTTTGGGAGTTTTTTTCATTAAATTTAAAATTTTATTATCCATATTATATTGCTGTAAAATGCCATTAAAATAATCTAATATATAATTGCTATTAATAAATACATTTTAAATACATTACCAGTATGTATCGTACAAATTATTACAATAATTATTAAATTATTTAAATATTCCCCATAAATTATTATGCACTGTTTTAAATCTATTAATATTATGAAAATGTAATCATTATAATCAATGATTTTATTGGTATTTATTAATTTGATTTTTTATCTTTGTTTTTGTCATTTTTAACATGCATTCATCAGTATTTTAAATTTTATTTATTGTGATTTATTGATAACTCATAAAGTCATGAACTTTGGTTGTGTTTTTTTTCAGTAGTAGTATAATGGTTAATCTAGAGATTAATTATTGTCATAAACTATTTATAATGTACATCTCTATTTTATTTTAGTTATTAAAATTAAATACTTGGATTCAAGGAGTGACATATTTGAAAATCAGTCATTTGACCGGTTATAAAGATTAACTTCTTTTAGGTACAAAATATTTACCAGCAAAAACTGCTTACCTAATGTTTTATACTATGGGTAAAAGTTTTATCTTTTGAAAATTTATTTTATAATTTTGTTTATTTAAAGTCAATTGTTAGAAAAAAGATTTTTTATTTATACATTTTAAATTGTTTTTGATTGTGTTTGAATTTCTAAACACTATTCTATTATGTATGTATTATCTTATTTTATCTTTTATTGACTAGATAATTTTTTATACCTATTATAATTTTACAGATTTGTAGTAATTTGTTGTTGGTCCTTAATATAATATTTGTTACTGATAGAACTTTAATAGAATTGTTATTTAATTTTTTTTTAAATATTTACTTAAAACATATTTATTTTAATAAAGGTTTTATAAATCATGAACATTATAAGTAGATGGTACCTATAATTAATTTTATAATTATTAATAATTTTAGAAATTATACTACTTAGGTATAAGTACCTTGGTATTTCAAATAATTTCTCAAGAATTTAGCAAGCTACCTATTTAGTTTAAATATATATTTCATAGTCTTTTTTAATTAATAGATGATTTACAAATGATATTATCAGGGATATTTTGATTGAATTTTAAATTTGTAGAAAAAAATGTATTAATAATATTGATTCCTTTTAAAATACAATTGTTTTATTTTGGGCACTATTCTTAATTTTGCGTTTCAATTATATTTCAATCTGTTTTAATGATAGTAGCTTTTACATTGTATATATATATATATATTGTTATTTATCTATTCATGTTTAGATTTTTATTAGTTGTTCTATGTAGGTATACTGTGTCTATTGGCAACTCACTTTATTTATTTAATTAAAGTTATTTCTCTATCCTCAGCAAACAAAACATATAAATATTAAATAAAATGTTTTCAGTTGATTAAATTAATATTATTTTATTGGTAATAAAGTTTGGTATAGTAAATAATATTATACAAAATGCATACACTTGTATAAAGCCATAATGGTGAACATTGTCACGTAGGTTTCTTGCTTCTAATCTTTTGACTTATAGTAATAGATATTTTTTTTTATTTGGTAGTAGTTAAATAACTAGACACTATTTTGTCAACACATATAATAACACTATTGAACAATTGTAGTAAGTCAAATATTATATAGCATTGAACAATACGATAAGATGTTATTTTAAATATTTTTACCATTAACTCTAATTTCTAAGTAATTACTCATACCTCAATGTGCTTTTTCCTGTTTGATAGTAATATAATTTGAAACAATAGCTATAATCTAGAATCTAATTACTTATTATATAACAAAGAACAAAATATGAATGAGTCTTCTTACTAATATTTTGAATAACAAAAATAGTAATTAATTCTTCTTGATAGCAAAAGTGATTTGAAATACTATCCAGAAAAAATTTTGGATATTTCTAAATTATTTTACTGAACACTATTAAAAGTTTTGTATCAAGTAGATTTTTTGTATTTTCTGTTTATGATGACATTATAAATATTCAATATTTCATTTTAAATTTTAAATTAAATAAGGTACTTCTTAAAACTAGTAATACTTACAATTTGACTACTTGTTAATATAAATATAACAATATATATATATATAATATAGTGAGACTCAATATATACTTAGGCAGATTAACTATGTATCTATAACCATAACTCTTTACCCAATTACCTGTTGTAAAGGATAAGAATATATAAGTTGTAATGTTTTATCTAGAGATTATAGCTATTATAAAAATGTCTTAATGCAACATTATTCAATCTTATTAATAATCAGTTATTCAAAGCAATATGAAAAAAAAACAAAAGTTTTAATTATAAATGTGTTTTAAGTTTGTGGGAAGGTACAAAATTAATCCAGTAACTAACAATAATGTACAGTTTTAAAGTAAAATGAATAGAACCCCAAATAATATAATGCCATTGATTATGAATAGTAGTACAGTATTTATAACCAATGATAATACTGATACACTGTATACATTCTTACAATAAAAATTGTTTGATAACTGTTTTCTTATTTTCTAGTGCAGGTACAATTGATTGTTTTATAATTAATCTTCAATATGACACTATGCAATAAGTTATTTTATAAAAAAAATTGGAATAAAGTTTTTAAAATGTTTTACTTGGTCAGGTTTTTATGTTTTATCATTGTCTTAATGAGGTTTTCGTAGACTATTATGGAGTAAAAATAAAATTGACTGTCATGTAATAGAGAATACTCTTAAGTTCAACATCCCAGTATCATATACTATTTGTGATACACTCTAAACAATAATTTTTTATTTATAAAAGATTTTCTACTAGAGCATAGTTTTATTCCTGCTGTATTTATGTATATATATATATATATATATATATATATATATATATATATATGTATGTATATTAATGTAACATGTTAAAGCATACAGATGCTTGAACTATGAATTACTGCATATTTGGTGATTGAATCAGTAGATAGAAAATTATTCAATAGTAATATTTATAGTTTCATTACTTTATGTACATGTAGCTTACCATATGGACAAACTAAATATACATTGGTTCAATATAGATAGGATGTAACCTTACAGTAAACAATATTTGTAAATTATACCATATGGCTCGACCTATACTTCTATTAAATGATTACTTTATTAACATATACATATCGCCTCGATGTTATTGTTATTATATAGGTATTATTATGTATAATAATATTATCATTTTTAGTAAAACGTGTGTGTGTGTGTGTGTGTGTGTTGTAGATATTCCAATCCAATGATGCAGGTGGAGCTAGAGTCGGCCGTGAAGTTCATCATCTCGATGTTGCGGGCCGGCCACCGGGCGAGGCTTGTGCGCAGCAAAGGCGATAAGTTCTTTCTGGAGCCGGAGATCGAGATGCTGCAGGTGTCGCTGATGTCCGTGATGAGCCGCCAGTACAAGGACTACTGGTTCCCGGACTCGCCGAACCGCGGTTCCGCGTACAGGTGCATCCGAATCAACAAGGATAAAATGGACCCGGTCATCGCCAAGGCGGCGGCCACGTGCGGCCTGTCTTGCAACCTGATCCGCACCTATTTGCCGGACGAGCTGACGCTGTGGGTGGATCCGGCCGAGGTGTCGTACAGGATTGGCGAGGAGGACGGCAGCATTTGCGTGTTGTACGAGGCCCCGATCGCTGAGACTGTGGCCGTGCCGTCGTCTCGATACGACTCGTCGTCGTCGTCGTCGTCGTCCGCGTCCACTTCGCCGGGGTCGTCGGCGTCTTCTTCGCCGCCGTACGGCCATCAACATCTCCTATTGCGCCAGCAACAACAACAACAGCATCAGCAACAACAGCAACAACAGCAGTTGCAGCAGCAGCAACAACAGTTGCAACAGCAACAACAACAATTGCAGCAGCAGCAGCAACAACAGCAGCAGCAGCAACAGCAACAACAACAGCAACAGACGGCAACAACAGCATCGGCCGAGGTAAGCGGATTGTACTCCAACTATACTTCGCCGGTGAAGCCGTCGAACGTGATCACGTTCGTGCCACCCTCATACGGATCTCCTGTACAGTTCGTACATTCTCCTTATCAGTCGTATCCCACTTATATATCCAGTTAAATTTAGAGAAAACGTATTCACACCGATTCAAAAGAAAATCGCTTTTATTAAATATATATTACCTATATTGATGTGTTAATTAAGAGTGGAAAAAAAAAATGAAAAAAGGAAAAAAAAATAAACAAATACATTTATATTATTTATTAGATAAGTACTTGTATACTATACATATATATATTTATATACATCTACATATGACGTATGTGTTGTAAGGTTTATTTTATTTTAAGGCGTAAAAAAACGTCATATTATTTTTTAAGCATGAAGCACTCGGTAAAGTAATAATTTACGTTTTGGCGGCACAATACATTCCCTTTACTCCCACCCATACTGCTCCCCCTCCCCCATATTATTCAGTGATCTCACAAGTCCTTAAGAATTATCATGATATGTGCTTACGTTGAATTATTATTGAATCGTGTGCCTTGACTTTCGGAAACGAACTGTGATTACACATTTTGCTATGTGTAGTCCAAAATAATACTGTAATCGTGTATGATTAAGGTAAAAATTAATTCCCAATAAGTTCGTGCGATGCGTACTGGGTGCTCCTTGAGAATATCAATAAACTGCTTATAATAATTATACATTGTAGGTAGGTGTGTTAAAAATAAAGATTGAATTACGCCGAGCAACTGGAGACTGGGTTTGTGTAATACGTTTTCAAAAATCGATATTTTAATCGCTGGTATATAATAATTTATAATAATACAAAATATATACAATCCATACGTCTGAGTGCAGACGATTGATCACAGTTTTAATATTTCAATATTATTTATCATTATTAGTGTGTTCCCTAAAATACAATAATAATTTAAGCATCGAATGTTTAATTTCTCCTCTGTTTTATTTTAATTATTATACGTTTTCACAGTGAATGATTTATTTGTATATTTATAGTGAGTTAAAAAAAAGTAATTAAGTATCCTTAAAAATCCTATATACATTAATATACACATCGTGTTGACCGTCCCCATTCCAACCGATCTTCTGAATCATCTGTACGTTTCTGTTCTTTGTATGTTTTTTCTTTCTATCAATAATAATACATGTATTATTAATATATAATATACCATACTCCGTAACCACATTATCGGTGCGCGTATGTACAATAAATTACTATACGATTCAAATTTCCGTCGTTCGACCGTAGTTTATAAATATTATTTTCTAACATACATTTTCGTGCACGTATATTGTTCAGTAACTACACGTATACGCGTATACGCACTATATTCGCTGAACAAAATCTTATTATTTATCATCAAAAACTTAAACCGTAAATTGTTCCTTAAATGTTCTTAAACGTTTGGACGTATATACCTATTTAAATTTTTTTTCAATTGGTACTCAATTCTGTAGCGTACTTACGTCATTTATTCTCTGATAATAATATAGCTGACGAAAAGCATGTTGTGTTGTTAGTAATAATTTAAAATGATTTAGAATACAAATATGATGCAGTCGTCAAAACTGATTGAAGGATTCGTTTTTCTCACTTTGTGAAAAAAGCAACCCGATATATTATATTTTTGCAAATAATTTTGGACTTAACCACCATACACTTATTTTATATTCGTTTGGTCAATTAATGTTGTATTTATTATTACCATGTTGTAATAATTATTATTTAGGAACTATTCTCTCTTTCTCAAAAATTATTTCTCCTTTTTTTTTTTTAACTCATTTAATATTTACTAGTCGTTTTTTTTTTATATGTGTCAATCAAAAAGTATACAGAAGTCGAAATAACGTCACACAATGTTCAGAAATGAACGAATACCAATTTTATTATTATTATTATTATTATTATTATTATTATTATTATTATTTGTAACGTGCAAAGGCGATGACGAGGAGCTCATTACTATAAAATACCTTGTAAATATATTATAGTATTTGTAGATATTTTGCATTGATCTCTCTCACTACCTATCTTATTTGTCATATTCTTATTCTTAGTCCCTATTCTCCTCTCCCCACTGTCTCTCTTGTATACAATATAGAGCTATAGTTGTGCCCCCGGTCGCCGTTGCATTAAAAATATTGAAAGTAATTTTCTGTACCATTTGACGACTTCGTGCTGTATACTTAAATGGATAAAAATAATAAATATAAAGTTGTTGTGATACTTAGATTTATTTATGCATACGATGAAATTGTATTTATATTATACTACTTGTATAATTAGTAAGTATTCTACTTGAACAATTTTTGTATCAAACCAAAACCCTATTTATATATTTTATTAATTATTATTGTTTTTTTTTTTTCAAATAATTGACCAAATTGTTTTATAGAGTATATCGTGTGTATATTAAACTGAAAAAAAAACTGACAATGTATCCATGTCATTATTGTACCGCGTGCGCCGTAAAATGTGTTAAACTCTTGTAACCATTTTAAAACATATTATGCCTATGTACAAATAAAAAACTATTTGTTTTCATTGCTGTACCATCTAATTTGCTAACCATATTCACGAAATTGATTTTAAGTGTCCCAGTCCTCGTGTTGTATCTTGTAATAACTATATTAATATAGAATTTTTATTTTTTTTTTTTAATTTAATTTGTCCAAAATGATTGTTTTATTTCGAATGAGCCATGATATTGTATTTATATATGTATGTATAAGATTTTTTTGCTTCCTGTTATAGGTTTAAAAGTTTAATAATTTAAAATATTATTATAATCATTATTATTATTATTATTATTATTATTATTATTATTATTATTATTATTATTATTATTATTACTATCGGTGTTCTCTCAACTTTTGAATGTGATATACGTTTTGTAAGAAGAAATAATAACGAAAAATCAATTATAAATGGATATAATATGATAAAAAAAAAAAATCCGTTGTTTTGCTGTTTGTTGTCCGCCAATGTTGCCTTTCACTCCTTCGCTTCGAGTACAACGACACTGATCGAATGTTGAATGTCGGTGAAGTCGCGCGCTGTTGCCGTCCAGACCATCATAGGTAGATACTGAACGCGCGCATGCAGCATGCGATTATTAGCAATGGTGCATTTTGCGTAGATACATTGTGAATCGGTGTCCGATGCACTTCCGTCACTATATAATATATATATAATATGTGTATACATACTGGTGTTGGTGAAAGTGCCGGGGTTCGTCTGCAAGATTGTAGCAAATTTAGGTCTGCAGTTAAATTATAACGAATACGCACGGCAGTGTGCTGAAAACGCGCAGAATAAGAAATTATCAACAGTTTATGGAAAAAAGTAAAATAAAAATTATGGTGCTTCTGCAACGGTTTACTGCAGGAAAAAATCACGTACACGTTGTTATGCGGATAAAATTGAAAATTGATCGCATCACGTCCACGGCGATGAGGTAATGCTTGGATGAAGTAAGGGTAAGTTTTATTTCGGGAGCAGCTACAATTTTCGTGGTTTTTGCAAACGAAGCGTATCTAGGTACATTGAGGAAAACATTCATTTTCAGCAACATCGAAATAACGGGTCATTTTTTTTCCACATGAAATCTGTTGCACTCGTTGTTTTTCATTCTACCCATAAAGTCAGTTGCTAATATACTAATGATTTTTCATTATGTCCGTATTGTTATTACGACTATACACCCATCGGTTATCAGTTGACACTTTATAATCGCAGCAGACGTCCATTCGTATATGAACCGTTATCAAAAATGTTTAGATGGCAGCGGTGGTTAGTCTCACCTTTGCCGGTAACTTATGTTTTTTATTTTTCGCGACATTGGAGGTTTTCCAGAGAGTCCCTTTTTTTCCCCTTTATATTTTAAGATACAGGTGTACTTATTGTTCTCCTTGTCCGTATGGATGTCGTGAAGTTCACATGTTTACCAACGACAACCGATTAAATGAAGCGACGAAGTCATGAGTACTATATACGTTTGGACCTAATGGTGGATTACTGGTTACAGAGTCACATGTATAGGCCCCCATGACTCATGAATAGGGCTGTGAATTTGCAGGAAAGTTGATTTTTATTTTGTTGATTGTGAAACGTTGCTTTATAAGTAAATAATTTGAATTATCTAACATTCAAACATTGGACCCATTTATATAACTTTAATTTTGCATTTTTTTGTGTTTTTAATTTTTTAGGTTATTTTTTTGGATTCTTAGTTCATTTTTTCCTCTTTTAATTAATTTTCCGGTAATTTTAATTAAATTCCGTCAATTAGCATCTTCGAAAACTTTTTATTGTTTTACACAGGCTGCAGTATATACGTCAAGTTTATATTTCACACAAGCTGTATAGCTTGTTTTATTATTTTAACAAAATTTTTATGCATTTAATATACTGATGTATAATATCCTATAATATCAATATAAATATGAAAATTAAATTAAAAACTATTTTAAATGCATTTTATACGATAATTTTTGGCATTTTATATTGCACTTTTTTGACATTTTTAATGCATTTTTTAAGGTTTTTCGTGCATTAAATTCACATCCCTACTCATGAGTTAATTAATTTAACTATCGGTAAAAAAATCATAATCTTGACTATTTAGGTATGTATATATATATAAAAATTATGAAATACATTTTAGTTCTTCTAGATTTGAGACAGTACTAATTGGCAATATGTTATGTTTTCGTTAACCATATTTGTATTTGTATACACCGCGACGAATATCGAGATTCGAGCCACGAACCGTTCGTTATTACAAAGACTATACGAAAAGAAAATCCTTTTCGAATGCAAATGAAATGATAAAAATATTAGTTTAAAAAATAAAAATATGTTTAAAAATATAACTGAACAAAGTGTTGTCCATTGAGTTATCATTGAGTGTGTAAAGCAATGATGAAATCAACGTGTGTGATGTAGTGGGCAAGGGCATCCGCAAGGGAGTAGCCACCCCCCTCTTGGCTTCAATTATCATAATCATTATGTAGTATAAAATATCACTAAATGAATATTTTTTTAATTAAAAACATTTTTTTCGCCGTGTGATTTTTATTACACTCAATCATGAACGTTGCTTTTATAGATTTATGGCATATAGCCTATATGTAGTGGTGGGGTCAAGTTCAGTAACAATCAAGTATTTACTTTTTTGTTAAAAATTATAAATTAATGGTCAGAGAATATACTGATTGCATATGTAGGTACTATATTTTCAAATGCGTCATGCGTGGAACCAATAGCTGAATTCTCAACAGTATTTGATATTATTCCTATCAGTGATTGGACACTTACAGGTATATTTATAGTTTTTACTGTTTTTAAAATAATTTAAAGTTGCACACTAATTAATTAAAACGAATGGTGTAAGATTAAATTCTAACTATTTACACATAATTAACAATTTAATTTTTACGTTCCTTACCTTTATGTGTGAGAGAAAACACGTCTCAAACAATAAGGTATTTTAATTGTTTTATCACTAATGAGATAGGTAACGAAACCAAAATTGAAAAATCAAAATACTTTGTCTCTCCTCCCGCTTTGACAAATTCCTGTGGATGCCCTAAGTAGGAGGAGGGGGAATGAGCGATGGGGGTGGATCTGTTTCCATTACTCGCCCCCGAAAATACGCCGATGTGGATGATTGGTGTACCACCGTACACTGTCCGGTGCATTAGTTGTATTATTATTATTATTATTATTATTATTATTATATTTAAAATGATATATTATATCGCTCGGTTGTTCACACAATGAAAACCACGTGGTTTAAGAATACACAGAGAAGCCATTTCTTATATCACATTGCACAGCAGTACGAATTAGGCAAAAAGCAAATGCAAATATTGTCAAGTATGTTGTCAGTAACTGATGAAAACTAATTCCCTAGATTCTTGTTTCCAGGGTTGCTTGATCGACCACAAACATAACAATGCGGCATGATTATTGTATAATTGATTGTGTATAAAAGCAGATAATTAATTATAATATTACTCACTATTCACAAAAAAAATATGTTAAATAAACTCCATATAAACCGAACTATAGCCACCAATATATGTCAATGTGCCTGGGTGAGAAAGAGAATCAAACAATGATAATTAACGAAAATACACATAAAAAAATACAGTAGACACAGAAAACACAATTGCCTAACGGGAGTTTTTTTATATAACATATAATTATATGCCGGTCTCCTTTTTGCTTATTTCATATAAATTGAATTATAGCCATTCCCAGATGAAAACAGTCGGCCGCAAGCAGAGTACGACGTAGGTAGGTATATAATATATATGACAATTTAAAATTTTTTTTACACATTTCAGACGAAAACAATTTTCGAACGCGTATCTACAGGTATTCCGTGGTTTGTTTCCCCCCTTTGAATATTCACGCGCATTTTTTTTTTTTTTTTTTGTTTTGTTTTGTTTTAAACACTATACCTAAATATGATTCACGCAATATTATGCATATGGGTACCTATAGACGATGTATTATTATGTAGTGCAGTAGTGCACTATATTAGCATGCTATATCATACTAGCATGCTCTATATTAAAAAGTCATTAGTTTTCGGTTTTTTCCACATTTACGTAGGATAGAGTAGAAATACGATATAATCTTACACCCTCTCTTTCATAATTATTTACTGATAAAGCATTATTTGCGGGTCGCTTAAGCATATATGTATATAAGCGTAATTTGGGGGGGGGAACTTGAGACTCTCAATCACTTCAAATAAATACCGATTTAAGAAATTTTATTTTATTTTTGCAATACATCTATCTACTGAGAAGTATATATAGGTACGAAGTAAAATATTAATATTATTACATTATACGTATTTACATCGTCATTTTAGCCTTCAATTTAACCATCTATTGTCTATAATCCGAGGTTTAACTATGGTTATCCTATAACCCCATGACTCATATATATATATACAATATATAGGAAATTTAATTACACTTTGTATTGATTATATTTAATATATATATTTATATTTATTTCTTTAACCGTTAATTTTTGTTTTCGATTGAGTTTATTTTATAATGCCAGAAACTTCTATAGAAACTTGTTTCTCCTACCTTTTCTTACGTCTACAGCCATCAAGTTGTTCTATCGTATGGGTTCTATTGACGTCATCACTCGTCACTTTGTCAGAACCTACTCGTAATTTTATAATGCTATATTTCTGATACAATTAACGTACTTTAGTACTTATAGGCACGTACCTATAATTTAATTTATAACATTATTCTTATTGCATTTTAAACTTGGAGGGATTTTCGACAATTTATCTATTCTGTGTGAGAAAGCTTTTCCACTTTATTTTTTTATTTAAATAAATATATTAATAAACTGTATGTAGAGAGTGATTTAAGACTAAAACTATCTAATTATAATCCAGATATCGACTTTCCTGTGGGGGACAAGCCGTGTAAAAAATCTCATTAAATTGTTTAAGTTGTGATAAATAAGGTTTAATAAACTTTCTTTTTCAAAAAAAACAATCGGCTATTAATGTTTTTTGTAATAAATTAATAACTGACGTATTTGAATATTATATACATTTATAAATATATTAAAGTAATAGTGGGTCTCGGAAGTTTTTTTTACAAAATTAGTGTTTCGCACGGCTAAAAAGTTGGGAACTCCTGTAATATGGAACATGATCTTGTTATCATATTGATATTTTCCATGTATCAATCGTAATGTAATACCTATATATCATTATTGTCTATAATTTGCAGCATGTTTAATTAATTGTACGTATTAGCAGCTTATCTGGTTCCATATAATACATCGGACACTCGGTATATATTATGTACCTACGAATTGAACCGTCGAAAGTGTTTCGATGATGTCATAGAGTAAAACAGTTCCTAAATAAATAAGTACTTTTGAAATATTATTGACACATATTGTACCGAGGAAATGTTTTTAGAGTTTAAATCGGCTGACGTAGGTACTGAACACGGGGAAGTGTCCGCTCTGTATTTGATTTTTTGGAAGGATTGGTATATTTAGATTTAGAACTTTAGATTTCAAACTTACCTACGGACTGATTGTCGCAACGCTTTTGTGAGTCATATTTCAAACGGGATACAAATATACATACATTAGGTATATTATAATATTTGTTCGAGCCATTGATGTGAGGTATTACTTGTTGTTGGGGTCGTCAACCAGTCGATCGCGATCTTTCTAGGCCGATCATTTTAAAAATAATTTTACCATTATTGTTCGATCGTGTAATAAGTAATTGGACAGTGTGGATATTATAATTATGGAGAAACAATAAATTATTATTATTCATTGGAACAGGGACTTTGCTTACATACCAAAAACAAATCCCTAAATTATCCTGGATGTCGATCACCAGAGACTTAAAATGTCGAATGTAGATGACTTGTTTGAAAAGGTTGGCGACCCCTGACCTATTGTTTATGCTTTGGTTACCGGGGCCGTAGTGTTTGCCTCGTGTTACACGTAGCCACTAATCACCAATGCTCGATTTGGTAAAATTAAAGTAGGGGGGACTCTGTTAACTTTTAAAAAAAGAGCGTCCCCCATCACTTGTTAAACGTTACCAAGGGGCTATGCTCCCACACCCCCTTGTACCCATCTTTAATTTACATAAACAATATTTATAAATAAATAAATACTGTAAATATTATATTGTATACTATATTTTTTACTTATAAAACAAAATATAATAACAAACATGCGTTTTGATTAAAATTCAGATTGATGTAGCGTTTCGTACGTTCCCCTTAAAAATAAAAGTAGGGGTACGCTAAAATTTCTAAATAATTAGTTGGGATACACCGTCCCCCTGCGTCCCCTCAAATCGAGCACTGCTAATCACTTTTATAAGTATATGTATCAAGTGCAGTGGAGTGGATTTAAACTTTGGATTTAAACTTGGGCAGGGCAAAGTGGGGCCATTTTTTATAAACTTTTTTCCTATCTCAAAAATTGACTGACTTACAGCAATATCAAATTTAAACAAAATAGATTTTTGCTACATTTTTCAATTTTCTGTATTTTATCATTTTTACTTTATTTTTGGTTGGAAATAGCTGCTATGGTAAAAAGAAATTGCTGTAAGTCAGTAAATTTTTGAGATAGGAAAAAAGTTTAAAAATCAAAGTTGCTTAAAAAAAAATTCTGTATCGGAATCTGGTATTAAAAATAGGTGTTGCCATTAAAAAAAATTCAACTTTGATTGCGCATGCGCACAATAAAAGGATTAAAAATTTGAAAAATATCACAGAATGTGTACTTTAAAATTCCCTAGCTCCCTGAAAAAACCCCATTTCAATCTAAGGTCACTGGACGGACATATTTCGTGTTACCATTTGAGTGAAACACACTGTATATAGTGGCACTGTCAACGAGATCGGCCGATCTGCTTTTTTCTTTCTCACGCATTCCTATACGCAGTTTCTAGTTTTTCTCGCCATTTCCCTCGCTCCCGCTTAAAACAAATCTGAAACAACCATCCCGCCGACGACGTGCATAAGACGCGGATGTTGCACTAGCTGTATTACACCGCGTTACGTCGCCGTCGTCGTCGTCCATCATCGCGTCTCTACGTACCGCACTGCGATTCCGCGTGTCGTAATATTATTATACATGCGTGGGTACGAGCTTTTTCGATTTTTTTCTTCTTTTTTTTTCACCCTCGCCATACCGCGACCGTTGTGTTTTCCGCGTCGTCCGCGTCAACAGAGCGCACATCATTATGTTACGCGTCGTCGTGTGAAAAATATATATAACCGCGCTCGCAGTCGCGTATCCCCGCGAAATTCCAACGGTGCTCCGAGACCGTGCTGTAATATGTATTATATACACTATATATTGTTGTTTTGTATTCATAATATTAGCTTCAGTTTTCTCGCGCGCAAACATTCCGACCGCCGTCGCCGCCGCCGCGGCTTAATATAATAACGCGCACGTTATATATTATATATTCCAGTCGGCTTATAAGACTCGAGACCGTCGTCGCCGCCGTACATAAAACGTATATAATATATTAATGTTGTTGTATACGCCGTGTGTGTTGCTCGCCAAAGACAGTTGACGCTCGTATGTTGCAATGCAGCGGTTCTCAAACTTTTTGTATTATGTTCCCGTACCGCCTGTACACGGTTTGAACATTTTTACGTATTACCCGACCTTTTTTTTTATATATCATTAGGAACTACAAGATTATTATGACGATATAATAGTATTTAATGCAAAACAAAAAAGAAACTTATCATAATTATTATTATGGTTAATTGCTTCAATAATTGGTGTTATTTTGAACGGACAATGACGTTAATATCCCGGGCTCCATATATATTGGTAACTTTAAGACTTGAATCACTGTTATATAAAATATAAATAATATTTAATGATTCATTTAAATTTTTATTTTTATTTTTAATAAAGGGCAAATTTTTCCGCGTACCACTTATGACGTTTCCACGTACCACTAGTGGTACGTAGGTATTATACCACAGATTGAGAAGCGCTGTTATAATGCGTTTGTGGCACAATATTATAAATAGGTACATATAGTTGAATGGACAAGAGCGTATAGCGGAGAAAATCGTTGTATACCTACATTATACGTGTGTTGTTTGGAGACTGAAAAATAATATTATGTCCGCATTAGTCGTTCGTTCATCCATATGCGAGCGCGTGTTCTAAACGTACCATAGATAGACGTACCGCGCATCGTCGTGAGTTGCTATGTAGAAACATCGCGAGTTTGAAAAACATCACGAAAATGAGGCGGCGAACGAATAATTATAAAATTCAATTTGTATATGTATTTGCGTAGGTGGGGAAAATTGTGATGCGGTAAGTCTGAAATGTTGTTGCTCGAAAAAACCAATGTATTATACAGGCAGTGGATTGTTAAACAGCTAAAACGCCGTAAACCATCGAACAATTCATGAATATATATATATATCTACTAGGTAAATACGTCATCGTATACGTATAATATTAATTTACGTGCGTATAATGATTTTCGATGGGTATACGTGTATTATATTATATTCCGAGAAGTGTTTTTTTATTTTAGTTTTATTTTTTAAAAAGCGCTGAGAAACTTTTAGTAAAAACCCGTTCTTCTATAATATACGTATAGGTATACTGCTGTCATTTCTGATAACGTAAACGTCGAACGCAATATATATTATGTGTAACGTTGCGGTTAACGAAATTGTCCTTTCGAATTCAATTGGTACCTGTACTTAAGGATCTGAGTGCAATGCGCATATTACTGATTGTTCAACGATTTTTTTTTTCTTTTTCTTTTTCGCGATCCATGCAGAGAGCTGTACACCCAAAGTATTTTATGGAATCTCATTAGATCGGAAATTGTATGGGTACCCGGAAAGCAATCAATTTTCAAAGACGTCGTTTTTTTTTTTCAAGTTTCACAGTGCAGTTTTTCTCATAATATATTTCATATATTTTCGTTATTATCATTTTGGTAATTGACGATAAACTTGGAAACATTTCTTCGACAAGTCGATAGTATTACATAACCTTTGAATTCGATAAAATAAGAAACGCATTGTGTTTTATTTTTATGGCTTGAAATGTCGAAACAAACGTATTATGTCTTAATCGATATTTTAACTATAATATACTGAGACACGTGTAAATGTAGCTCAGTTTTTAATCAAATTATACGTGTTTATAATTGTTTTCGACTCCGAGGATTGAGGAAACGATTATTTATTCCAAACGCAAAATAATATGGGCATTTATCGGATCAGTTACCTACGCAGAAATATATACGCGCGCGGCTGTAGCTGTTTTATTTTTTATCAAAGGCGTGTTGGCTGAAATGGGCCGGGAGTTGTGTCGTCTCGGGTATATACATATAAATATCCCTCATTGTCGCACGTATCCCACCGGTCATTTAAAAAAGTGAATTTAAGCTTTTCTCGAAACAACAACAAAAAAAAAAAAAACCTTATATACGTGTATTGACCTTTCTTGAAATTAAAATAATTTGAATACCGGCACGCTTTGTAGCATGTTTAAGTCGTAAGTGAAAACTGCAGGAGAACGGTCGCACGACAATAGAAAATCCTATGTTTTCCTTAACTCCCATCCTTAATCCTTCCATTACAACTTACCCGAGACGCATTGGGTTGTGTGTACCCTCAACTTTCTTTATTGTATTTTAAGGCCGTATTTCGACGTGCCTACGTAGAATCACGTGGCACGTACGAATGTATATAGGTACGACATATATACGACATTTTCACTTGAACTTTTTCACAAAATGTGCGAGGTGTAAAGTTCGTAGTATTATTTTTAATTCGAGTAAGCCAGTAAGAAACGATAAAAACTTAATATCACAGAGATTTGTGTTTTGATTATTTTTACACTTTTAAATTGATTAGATTCTGTCTGTAGCTCGTAAATAGAATTATGAACTGTAACTGTACTATTTTATTGCCATAAGTATAGGAATAGGTATTGCATGAAACGAAATGAATTGTTATGGACTTATGGTATACGGAGACTACTAAACATTTTAATAATATTATAAACTGGAAAAGAAAAACATAGATCGTCTGATTCGTCTAGTATTAATATGTCTTTTGGACATCATGTACGATTGTACGAAATGGGAAAATTATCCTTTGAAAATTAAGATTTATCACGGCTGTAGATAGTATGGAAGCGGCTACGAAAAAGTGGTAACCGAAAGTTCTTATCAAATGTACGAAAAATACGAAAAATGAACGAAAAAGTCACGTTTTGGCGCCATCTAGGTTATGCTATGCTGTGATTTCATTTAATTTTAGAAATTTAAAAAAAGTTTTATGTGGTAAAATTCAAGTAGGTTTACTTGACATCAGTGAAAAGCGCTACTAATACTTAACTTTTTTGAATCTGAGATAAGAACTACCGTATGCCACCATTGAACATAGTGTAGTATAGGCCGATGTGCAGCTATACTATCTACAGCCGTGATATTTATATTTGATTTACAGGCGACGGATAAGGGTATAAAATAATGAATTCGAATAGCTTAAAAATACAAATTATCTTATACAGACAACAATGTCTTGCCACGAAATAAAAATGATCAAACCTTTTCCTAGATGATAACTATAATAAGAAATCATTATAAAAAATCGCGTTTGAACAATTTTTGTTGGTGAAAAAAACACTGAAAAAAGTATTTTGAAAATCAATTTAAATATATTTTTAATGGGAGTATTTGTGCTTTATTTACAAAGGAATTTACGGGTAAAAATCTTTTTAAACGAAATTTAATCCAACAACCAATCGGGTATAGGCTCTGTGTGCTCAACTGTGGCGACTGATCGGGTTGGACAATTTTTTATTTTTTTTTGAATACTTGTCACAAGATTAAAATCTGTCTTTACGCAGTTGTATTGAAGTATACATATTGTTATCTGGTATATGGATCAAGTAACAAAATCTATAAAGTACCTGAAAATATATTTTTTTATACTTGTAAAAGGGTTTTAATTATAATATTTACAATTTATTTAGTTGTATAGTATAGAAATGTACAATATAAGTAATACTATGAACATAAGCGGTACCAGCTATACCTGTATTGTTTAAACGCACTGTTGCTGTGCTGTTGTTTTGTGTAGCCGAATAAATATAAGATACAAAACAATAATCGTTTTCACACTCGGAGAAAAACGTTTGTTCTCTCAAATCGGATATATCAGTATACGTGCAAATAACGACGGATCTTCTAGTCCTAAAAGGTAGCGCGATATTCATGAAAATAATATGATTTGACTGCGTTTGTCGACGCTGGCCGTTCCTGGTAGAAAAAAATAAAACGCGTATACGAATTTCATAGTCGCAATACGTTTGGCACTTTGCAAGACATACGTGGTACCTATTTATGTTATAATATGGGCTGTAGCTCATAAGCGCAAAATATGACCCAAACGCAACCCAAAAGCGCAAAAAAAAATTACCTTTTTCATAACCCATAAGAGCAAATTAATTTTATAAAAAAAAGTGTATTTTATTAAAATCATATATAGTTATTAATATACTATGCTATTCGTGATTATAAAATGTGTATTTAAGTATAAAAATATATAAATAATTATAAAAATTGTATTTAATTGAATAGCAATAACTAATAGATGTTTTGTTTAGGATCAATAAAAAATAAATAAATAATTAAGTAGCTCAACATTAAATTTGAAATTTGAAGCCCATAGTTTTTAAGTAATCTAATCTTGAAATATTTTTTTCAATGTATAAGTTCCATGCTTTTATACTGGAGTTGACTTTAGAGCTGGTAATACCACTACTAAGGTAAGTAAGGTACAAAAGCGCAAATTTGTTTTGCGCTTTTGGGCTATCGACAAAAAATTTACCTTTTGCGCTTTTGGTCTATCGAAAAAAATTGATCTTTTGCGCTTTTGGGCTTCACCGGTAATATGTATACCGTCCCGTCCACACACCTGTGGCTGTACATATTGTCCGTGTTCGACATAGGCGCCAATTAAATTCACCATAAACGCGGCTGACCTGTTTACCTACTATGCATAATATTATTCTCTTTATTTTAAATAGCCAACGGTACCCGTTTCGCGCCCAGCCCGACGAACGCGCGAAACGCTTAATAATAATAATATACGTATAAGTACAGATAGGTACTGTTGCACGGAAACCGCTGCGCTACAGATCATCATTACTGTCATCATTGTTACATATTATAATATTTAAACCGTTATTACTATATTTGCATGCGAAACATATTTCGTTGCAGCGATATGCCGATATACGACGCGCGTGGTCGGACGAACAAATCGCGACTGGCGGATGTGACTGTGTATACGGTGTACCTACACGGTGACCTGCCGCAGAAGTTGCTGCACCGGTGCTCCAGCGCGAAACGCAACAGTTGTATTATATTGTAATAATAATAATACTATTTACAATGAATAAAAAAATATAGATAATTTGTCATCGTCTCCGCTGAGTTTTTCGTCCGCACTCGATGTTGTGATAGTAAATAATAGGTTTCAGGGCGATAGTCTTGGCCGGCTAACGTGCATTGCTATTATTATTATTACGCGTTGCGGTGTCGAGGTCCTGTTATAATATTATTATTATTATTATCATCATCATCGTTATTGTACGTTTTGCAGTCTGCAAGGCCGGGAGATAAAACGATTTATTAGAGATTTTTCTTATAGTATATTATATAGGTGAAACTGCAGCTTGCAAACGTAAGTCAATATATAAAAGTTAAGTTACCAAATGTTTCTCCCCCGTGACTTTGATGTGTGTTGATTTTGTAGAAAAGTTGACATTTTATTGCATTCACGCAATATTTCATCAAAATCGTTTAGTAACATTTATACGCACGAAACGTGTATACTGTATACTTTTTACCTATATTTTAGATTCTGAACGGAATGATGGAATCTATTGGTTTTACAATGATGTGTGTTGTTATTTTTTTTACTTTTTTATTTTTTTTTGTGTCTGAGGACACGATTTTTAGTAGTAAAAATGCTTCGAATTTCTCAACCAGCAACTTTTCTGAAAGGAAAGTGAATTAGATGGTATTTGGGCAAGTCCAAAATTCAACTTTTTCAATACTTTTTTAAAAAATCGAAAAAAATGATAAAAAAATTACGAAAAAATGGGAAATTTTACGTAAAATCACGTTTTTATAAAATACATTTTTTTAAAATGCTCTAACTCAAAAACCAAAAACCGCAACAACTTGAAATTTTCACCAAATCTTTATATTGACATTCTCTATACATGGTTATGTTTTCAAAGTATTTTGACATATTTTGACTTATTTATAGACAATTTAAATTTTCGATTTTTGTAAAATTTTTTATTTTAAACATATATGAAATTTAATTGGCTTACTAAAAACTCTTGAAAATTTAATACAAGATTTATTATAAGTTATACTAATTGTAACTAAAAAATATCGGAGATCGTTTCTCTCAAATTTTTTTTATAAGCCCATAAAGTTCAAATTTGTATAAAATATGTTAAAATCGCGATGATTTGCAAGTTGAAATTGAAAACTCATAAAATTTTTTCTGTTCATACTTAAGGTTCAAAATTTTAACCCTAGGTTGTCCATAAGCTAATCTTCAAAAATATATAAAAAAATTTCTACCGGACTGAAAAGAAAAAATGTTATGATTGTTTGAAATTTAAATTTTTACGAAATTGCATTATAATTCAATTTAAATATAAAAAATTTATTTATTTATTTATTTTTTTTTTTATTAAATTTAACAATCTGCGGCTACTGTGGCCATTTAATGTGACAATGTGTTATATGAAATAGACGCTAAGACATTCAGAGTCAGTCAATAACAGTGTGTAACATAGTACATACAAACATATTAACTCCGTTCAGAATCGTTATTCGTATACAATGATATCTATCATTGCATTCAAATTTAACAAATCCATTGTAATAATGACCTATCCTATAAACGAGGTGCACTCCACCCCCAACTGTATAGCAAAGTGAGGCCCACCCGTTCTTTTTTACTATTGATATTTCTATTCATTATTTATCCTGGACGATTTTATAATACACGAAAATAAAACAATTATGATACTACAACTTAATAACAAATTATTCATTGAAAATAAAAAATACAAAGGAAGTTTTTAAAGTTATAACCTATAAATATAAATGTAGGTATTTTCTTATCAAACGATTTATGAAGTTCAACAAAAAAGTGCAGGCAACGTTTACAATAATATTTAGATAGTTAGAAGTCGGCACGAATATGTAACCTATGTACCTAAAATGTACCTACTTTATTGTAATTGACAACAATTTACCTTATTAGCAATTAGTAATATTATTTTACATTGGCTGAGTGTTGCTACAAGGCGGTTGTTTTGACCGGAAAGTCCTTACTCAAAAACATTAAATAATATCGATCACTTGTAGTATATGTCAACTTGATGATCTCTGTGACAATGAATGATCACCAATGCAGACAGTCTTTCTTGTGAACGGGGAGGGGGAGCGGAAATTTTTTCCCTATTTCCCTCCCCTCCCCTTGTATCCGCCTTTGCAACAAACTGTCATCGCGCCAACGATTGGGGGGGGGGAAATGAATATTTAAACAATTCTAATTTAATTACACGTGCGTGTGTGTATCGGATTTCAGATGTGTACAATATTCATCACACGGCGATAAAAATATATATTCTGTTAGTGCATGTGCGATCACCGATGTTGGTCGTATAGTGACCACAACATTCGTCCCACGCGACAACAAATTATTATGTAGATAATATTTTTCGTATAGTCGATAATTATTATCATAACATTCATTCACTACCATTATCGTAACGTGTGCAATACGCGTGACATCCGTCGCCACGTGGTTTCACCGTAGTATACGTATTATCTGCCCGCGTTCAGCACTATATTCCGCTGTTCAGACAATTAATATTAATAATAATATTATTGTTTAATTCGCAGTCCCTTTTGGAAAATATTCACTCCAACCAAACAATGAACGTGCGTCAACAATATATTATGTCTGGTATGGTATGGTTAGATGATACATGCCGAACACAATATATAGCTGTAAAACTGTAATCCATGTCAACGCGCCGAGGACGAACATCACACGCGTCCCCTCCCGAAATATTACGTCTCGCGTAACCACTCACAGGTCATGCCGCGAGACAAAAATATGGCTTAGCACGTAATAAATATATGATTATACTTTGTAATGCAATTTCCCGTGCGCCTCTTCGTGTTGTATATAATATTATATTATTATAACGCAGGCGTGTGTGTATATCATCGCTTCGATATGATTTTATACAACCCGTATAAACCAGCGGCTGCACAGGGTTTAATGTTTTCGTCGTGTAAAATAATGCGAGATACATGTGACTGCGTAGAGTCATAGATCAAAATCTATTACAATTAATCTGAAGATTCCAACAAAAAAATCGGATCATTAAATATCTCTATATATAAACGATCGCTGTACACGGATGTAATATTTTGGGAACCAATGCGCCAATTAGGATCACGATCGAAACCGCGGTATTAACCATAGGAAGCTACGATTCTTTTTTTTCCCCAATCGTTTTTCCTTCTTTTTTTTGTCGACCGTGCCACAGTACGTAAGTAGTATTGTTTACCGTTGAAATCATTTTCAACGAGCACATTATACATGTGTACGGCGTGAGCAAAGTGAATGTGCATAGCTTTCGCTCCGCAGCCGGTTTATCGGCGCGGGCGACGAGGCGGCGACGGGTACACATCAAGCTGCACCGAGACAACACGACGGAAGCAGACGTATTTCTGTGTTCGCGTGAAGGTACCTATGTATTATAAATTATAATATAATATTATGTAGTATACCGTCACGTTGAGTACGGATGTGACCGCTGCGGCGGTGTCGAAAAATAAAAAAAAAAAATAAATGGCTAATCGCGTTCTAATATAATATATTGTACGTTGCAGCCAGTGGATGTTCTTCGATAATGGGTACATGATTTATTTTACCCGTTTTTTGTTTCACGAATTTCAGTGGTCTTCAGACGCGTGTATAATATCGCAACGAAAACCGCACATAGGTACCTACACATGGCGAGGCGCGAGTGAGCTATATAATGCGATGGATAATGGTGACCTTGATCGTACACATTAATTAATAATATTAATAATATTATGCAATGCGCGTACTTGATTTCTGTCGAAATACTGCGTTTGTCGACGGCGGCGGCGATGACGATAAAACGGTGTTTAGCGTGCACGTACATCAGAAATACGGACGAAAAAAGGTGGAGGACAGTAGTGCGATGACGAGTAGCCAGCCGTTGGTAAAAACGAGTTTATGTACATTAGTTTTTGTTTTTTTGTTCATTTTTTCTTCATCGTCACGTTCGCCATATTTTAACTTTTGTTCGTCGACCACTATAATAATGCGGTATGCATGTGTTATATACGCGTTTATACATATATATATATATATATATATATATATACACGCGCGGTTGTCGATTATATTTCCACAGAAAGATTTGTGTCGTCCTGCTGCAATCAAACGGGGCCGAGGTGATCCGAGATCGATTCACGAGATACTCGGATACGTAATAATATAATATGTGAGCAGTACAGTATCATTGTACTCTAGCTTCTTTAAGTTGGCAGCTGTGCCTCTAAGTGTCCATTACATTATGTCGGTTCTTTTGTAAAGTCTTATTATAAACGCTATTGAAATCGTTATGTAACGGAAATTATTATTATTTTAAATAATTCAAAGCTATAAATGCGGAATACAAAAATGAATATTGTATTAATTTCGTTTTCGCATAAAACCTTGTAAAATCAAACAAAAGAAACAAGCTCGCACGTGTGATGTTATAGCCGCAACTTTATATTCGAACAGCGGGCTGCTCTGCTCGTTGTGCCTTGTGGGTTTCCTTTATAGGACGTGGTTAACCAATCAATGGTAAAATGATGTTATTCACTGTAGAGGTATATATAGTATACATTATAAGCTCACCTAATGAAAAAATCAAGTAAGTAATTGCTATATTGTATGCCTTTCAACCGTTGTAGGTTGAAAACTTATTTATTGATCGCAAATGAACATTTTATTTATTTATTTTTTTTTTGATAAGTAATTTTCGGAGGAAGAGGCAACGAACTGCAGATTTGTCAGCTCCTCCCTCTTTCTGTTTGTGCTTATGTAAGCATTGTAAGCTGATTATCACGACCAAATGCGTGAATAGCTTTGTGGTGAACTGCGATTACAATTTAAAATTATTATTGTAATATTATATTATATTATAGTTTCTTTTGCATAGTATGCATTATGTAGCGTTCGCAAAATACCAAAATTTGTTATCTACATAGTACTATAGTAGTATAGTCTGTCGTGTTTATACATGCGTTATTACCTAATGGTATATGCTGATTGTATATAGTTATAATCACGTTCTCGTAGCCATTTAAGGTGTATTTTTATATTTTATATGTTTACACCCGAAATGAGTGAAGCTATCCACGTATCGATTCAGTGACGCAACGCAGGTATTTTTTTTTCAGTCAGTTTGATATGCCAAAACAACATTATATTATTCACTTGTACACACATTCACGCGCACAATTGCACATATACTAGTTTTTGGTAAACATCACTTCCCCATTTCAAGTGAACCGTCGTCATGGACGGAAAGTTGTGGATACAAAAGAAAGAAGGATATGGAGGCTGATCCCTTTCCCCACCCCTTTAGTACTTAAAATATTTAAAAGATTAGTTTAATTTTAAGTAGCTTTTATAATATAATTTTACATATAGTTCATACTATATATTTTGCTCATCACTTTATCACTACTACTGCAATTATTGGTTCATGATTTCATGTCATATTGTCATAAAGTGTGTCTTCATACCGAAAGTAAACGGCTCTTAAAGTAAACATTAATTAAAAATTGCTTTGGCAATAATTGTAGATCAAAAACCAGGAGAATATACATTTACTTTTTCCAAAACTGTAAACAGTTATTATTATAGCCTGTGGTGTATTCTTATATCTCTGAACTACTTTTACAGTTTATGTCTCTGTTATCTATGATAAAGCATCATTTTGGCGTTTAAACGGATTGGTATTTGTCAGTTTTAAACATCCATAAAACAATATCTGTAAATATCGAAAAAGTAACAACCATATTTTCAAGATCCTCTAGAAGGATAAAGAGGATTGATAAAATGAATTTATTATTTTGCTGTTAAACTATATATATATATGTGTACACTCAATTAACAAGCTATTTAACTCTTATACAAATATTTTCCTGGATGTTTAATACTTATTGTTATCTATAAGCAATTAAAGAGTATTTTCAAGTTATTTGTTATTATTATTTTAAAATAATGTGTATCATGATTCATGAACATTTTATTCATTAAAAAAAAAAATTAGTGTCAGTGCACTATGTTTATGTATTTAAAGTAAATTTTTTTGTTTAGCCCCCTCTTTTTTTCATTCCTAGATCCATCCCGGGTAGATATTACGAGTATACCTTATATTTAGTCATATTCGGTTAATCATTATACATATTATCGTATAAACACGCACGATGCGAGTTAATGGCAGTCAAGGTTTACATAGCCAAATACTCATATACGTATATAAATACGCAGCATCGATCCCCACATCCAGACGGTCTCTATTTTTATGTGACGAATAAAATATACGAACCGTCAATAATGCCTTTTTTATATACACGCATTTTGTTCGTTCAAAGTTCAAACGTAAAAGAGAAATAGAGGATGTATGTTATTAATATGATTGACCTGAGTGAGCTAGTTCTAAGTCTAGACGCATTAAGATGATGGACGCACGGGAACTCACGCTCGTGGAAATCAAAAGGATAAAATGTACATAAACCGCAATGCGAAATGCGTATGTATAAAGGTAATTGAATAACCGTTAAAATGTTTTTTTTCCCTTTAAAAAAAATGTATAAACAAATATTTGCATATAAATACAATTACGAGCGATAATATAATGCATTTTTAGGATTATTATATTGGTTTTTCCCCGTTATTATTATAATATAATTATATGTAATGAATACTACGTTTATAGAATATAGTCTGAAAATAAATACAGCCAAGACCAAAACTTTAGTATGCTACAAGAAAAACATACCATCTATAAATATAACATTGGAAAACAAAGAAATTATCCAAGTAGACTATTTGAAATACTTAGGTAGCATTATAACAGATGACGGGAAATCAATTAAAGAAATCAGAAGCAGGATAGGTCAAGCAAAGAATACATTCCTTAGAAAAAAAAAAAATACCAACATCAAAAAATATGAACATAGCAACGAAGAAACGGCTCATAAAAACATACGTCTGGAGTGTGGCATTATATGGCAGTGAGACCTGGACAATTAACAAGAAAGAAAAAGATATGTTAGAAGCTCTCGAGATATGGTGTTGGAGAAAAATGCAAAGGATAAGCTGGACTGATAGAAGATCAAATGAAGACATCCTGAGAACAATAGATGAAAAACGAACATTGATAGACACCATAAAGAGAAGGAGATGGCAGATGATAGGACACACGTTGAGGCATAGAGATGAACTGCATAGTATAATAATCGAGGGTATGATAGAGGGTAAAAGATCAAGAGGAAGACCTAGGACGAGATACATTAGTTAAATAATGCAGGGTGTAGGAGTCACTTCCTACAACGAGCTTAAGAACATGGCGAATGATAGAGAAAAATGGAGAAGTCATTTATTGTAAAACATTTGTTAAAAACCAATCTCCGGATTGAAAAACAAAAAAATAAAAATTATACTATATTATTCAATATTTATCGTCGGCCAATCGCCTTCTATTTTCGTTCTAAATCACGTGTGGACATTGTTTTTTTTTTTTTTTTCATGCAAACTATATTAATACATAGTAATTTTTTGACAGACTGAAGCGCCGAGTCCAAAAGAGAAAGAGCGTTCTCGTAATGGTCTATGGACCATAAAATATTATTATACACCGTACAATAGATAACTACTTGTTTTTTTTCACGCTACGTGCCTATACGTCTCAGCACTGCATTATAATAACTCATGATCAGTACATCTGTGTACCTATATAAATGTACCTATACTATACCTATGGTGCAGCACGTTTCACGTCTCCCGCCACGGTCTAGCAGTTGTACACGCTTTTATTGCAATTTTCCAACGAAAACTGCAAAACATTTGGACCATTTTATTTTTCACATACAATACCGCACAAGAACAATGCCCATGGGCCGCGGGCTGTGAGCACGCGTTAAAAGTTGTCATAATAATAAGTAATATGATTAATAATAATTATAGTGGACCTAATCCTTACTCGCGTAGTCGCGTTTGTATGATATTTCGTCCCCTGCACTATATACAATTTACCTACCTACCTATGAGAACTATGAAACAGTTGTCTATTCGTTTAAACATTAAAGAAATCGATCCATTTCCAAATGAACACAGAATTGTATACGTACCTATAATATAACTATACAAAAATAACGCACCACCAATATTACGGTTGCAATAACAGGTCTCTGAATCGTATCATTTATATTGTCATCATCTGCAGTAAACATGAAATCGCTATTAAACGTGCCGGTTATTTCAATCGGATTGTATTAGCCTATCCTTTTTTTCGTATTGGGGAATCGAATTATCGTATAAAAGGTTCGATTTCATCTATTAGAATGAATGCATTACGTTAAAGGGTATTGTTATTGAAAATTGTTTTTATTTTTAACCCCACCAGTGTGTTATTAGTTTTTATATTTTCTTGTACAGACGATCACAATATTAATCATCGTAGGCATAAGTAAATATATATATATAATGGATTTTCAACGTATAATATAAAAATTGGTCGAATAGTTGTTTTACTTTTGATTAACAAATTTTATAGAAAAATGATTTAATGAAATAAATAACTCCCTCTGAGTAGAAATTAAATAAAGATTAAAAATAAGATTTACATTAATAGAAACTACTTTAGAACACAATATAAGTAACGCAACTTGTATACAAAACTGCTAGTCTACAAATATTGTGCTACATAAATATGTTTCGAATCAAATGTTAAAAGGGCACGTCATATATTAAATAGTTCAACAAAATAAATCGCATTATACAATGTTTAATAGAAATTGCAGATGCTGCTGCAAACACTTTCGAAATCAAAACTGTAACCGATTGCTAGTCCGTAGCGCTAGATTGTAACAAATATCATACTATTAACGTATAACAGGTCGATAACAATATTTAACTTTTCTAAGACCGGTCGCCGTGAAACATTCGAATTGTCGAGTGTATAACCGAAGTAAACTACAACTACTGTGAGTAAGTTATCGAGAGATGAATTGCATCGAGCATTGTACTATAATCTCAGTTTATTTATAACACGGCGATTTCACAGGAACCCGTTCTGATTTGAATATTTTTATAATTCCAAGTGTCGAGAAATCCACCGTATCGCGTTTCCGTCTGTTGCTATTATGCCGAAAGCACATGAATGAAGCGCAGTGTTCGAATCAACAAAACAATAGTAGGTGGACGGACGAGATTTGTCTGAGCAAAAATTCAAACAAAAGACATCTTTATACAGAAATAACTTTATTTCTTATAATTCAATAAAAAATGCCCAAGTGTTAAATATAACATCGAAAGTTTATCGACTTTGGTTTATCTTTGACAGCGAATTAATACTTAACAAGGAACTAAACTGAACAATCCACATTTTTTTTCCAACCAATAATTTAATACCCAACGTAAATTTTTTGAATTAAAACAACCAAACACACGTATCACATATTAAGTTCACATCGAAAAGAAAAATACATTATATATACATACATGTATACGAATAATAATCAATGTTTGAATTATAATATTTATACAAACTCTAAAAACACACGTGATACAACTAGGTAACTGTAATTATCTATACTATATGTGTATTCTATGATATATTATGATGATTTTTTTTTTTTCATTATCGCTAAACGTTAATCTTTCTTGGCAATTTTCGAAAAAATCATTTTTATACAACTTTAAGTTATAATTCAAATTTGTACGCAGAACATTTTTGAGACAGAATCGTTTTTCTTTTATTCATATCGTTATCTTTTTTTCAAGTGTGATTTTGTTTTAGATATCAACAAGAAATTTTCATTTTATTTTCCGACTGGATTGCGGAATTACAGTTAAGGGATGTTCCACGAAATTCTCATGCGAAACTCCGTCCCAGTATCCAATTATACGTCTGAACTATAAATACACACACTAACAAAGCTGAAAGGATGGATCTAGGATGTGAGCAAATGCACGGACGCCGTTGACAATTATTTTTTAGACATGTACCTATACCGTATTTATGGTACGGAGTACAGACTAACTGACAAACATTAACACATATCAAATAATAATATTTTGTGCATTACCTGTAGGAAATCAAAATAATTCTTGTCTTACGTATAAATGGGCATGATATTAACATATTTTTATAAAAATTATACCAATTATAATTAAATAAGTAATAACAATCAATATGATGTCATTTCACTTTTTATGTAGTATATGACATAGGTACATCGAATAATAGTATATACTATAGTATACCAAAATGTCGAACACCATAGTTCATTGATAAAATGGTAATTAAACATAGAATAATAATAATAATATAATAGAAATAAAATATTAGTCATCAGTCGTAGCTAATGTATTGTTGCATAATATTTATTTATAAACCTTTACCGTTGAATTATGTATTATATAACATTCTACAAATTATTAATTAGTTTGTATTGCAAGTAAAATTGTGTAATTTAATTTAATTTTTGATTTTATAGATTTTGGATTTAAAGAGGTAGAAAATCCGAGGGATGATTTAATTTATAACCTTTTTTTTATTGTATTTTATTATTGTAATTATTAGTGATTAGTAATTAGTAATTACAATATTACATTAGTATGATTTTTAAGTAAGGGATTGGCATTGTTAATCATTTATACAACTACATGGAATTAAGTATATTAGTAGTAATAAAGCATATATTTTTTAGTAACGTAAACGTATTAATATAGCAATTCGAATGAACGTGTGTTTTAAAACGTAGAAAATATCCTTAATATTTCAAATAAATCAAGGTAGGACGTAGGTGTAGGTATTTTATTTAAAGCATAAACCATATATTAGTGAAATTTTTCCAATTCGTCATATTGCACCTGGAAATATTTTAATTATGGACTGATTATGATTATCTAATTGTGTTTTTAAGCAAGTTCGAATTAAGGACTTAAGGTACTTGAGAAAAAATAACTTTCCACAATGTTTCAAGGAATAAAAATATTAGATTTCTTATAAAATATAATATTATTGTATTCTAAGAATCGTAGAGAATTTAGTTATCAATTTTAATTTGTTATATTACACCGTTATCTGATTTCAATCTAATATACTATAAAAGTTTCAATATTAAATCAATGTCAAATAAATTATATACAATATGTCCATCTAGTAATATTTCTACATTCTACTTCGATGTTCTAAAAATCGTACAAAATTGCCATTTTATCGATAATTCATTGTGTTTCCGTTAAATTGTATTAGTATACTGAGAATAAAAATATGCATAACGCATCCATCCATCATATTCTATATTCTGATATATTCTATACATTTTTTATTAATATAATTTCTAGAAAAATGTCTAACATTTTTGGGATTTCAGTTGAAAAAGATTATGCTCTGAAAAATGCCATTCCACAACATTAGACGCCTAACAACAATTGTTGCCGTTTTCTTTTAACTGATAGTACCTATATGCGACTTGTTTGAATTTAAAAATAATGTATTCATTAAACCTTGATATTTTTGTTAATAATATATGTACAAAATTAATATATTAGCTCAAATGTAGTAACTTGATAATATGAAATTCAAATGAATTTTAAGAGTTATTGTGTTTTGCTTTTGGATATACATTATTTATAAATCCGAGTCCCCGACAAAAATCTGAGTCAATTACGGCTGGATTAAAATTTATAATTTAAAAACACCAGCAATTCATATTTCATACATGCTATTATTTTAACTAGTGATGCATTTCAGTTATAAATCACAATTATTAATAATTATAAGAAAAGAAAGAAAAAAACAATAAAATAATACCTATATAGAACAAATTTTATATGTAAACTACACACAGATCTTTGCGATTTTGCTCGGAGTCGTGTAATGAACGTTATATATGATCCAAAAGTGCAGTATTAACATAAAATACTGTGACGTTGGGAAAACAATCGATTATTGTATTTCTTTTGGCTTTACTGACGAAATGTTTATAATTAAAATAAGCCGGATTACAAACGAGTGGGTTACATTGAATTCACCCGAAAAATGCACGATCAAGCACATTCGTGTTAATTTCGTTGAGATTTATATTGATATTGATATTGATAGTTGTTACACATAGTTATTTATTTCGTTCTCAACGTTTTGAACACGTTATCTTTCAGAACCGGCGAATAATAAAACTTTATTATAATAAGATACTAATTATATTAAGATAACAATATTTACTCTTAATATTGTTTTTATTAGTATCGAATACATATTTTGAATGTAGACATCAAGGGGAGCAAGAGTAAAAATGTTATCACAAATGTTTTTTTTTTCTTATTATTATTACAAGAAATATACAATCTATACAATTAGCATAATAAGTATATGTAAGAATGGGGTAACATAACAGTAGAGGTTACGTGAATAAGGTGCCACCCAGTAGTAGTACTTAGCTTCTAGAATCACAAATGTTAAAATGATTATTAATGACTATTATTAATATTCTTTTATAAGCCATTATTATTACTATTATTCTAATTCATTTAATCTTCAAACACGGGAAAAATATAATAGGTACCTACTCTGTAATATACTAACTCATCGAATTGGACACGATAAAATGCAATTGCCTTCTATTTATTTGCTAATGTTTGCATACTTTGACAGAAATACAATATGTTCGATGACATTTGAGCTGAGATGTTCTTCTCTTGTCGCCACTGAAGAATATTATATTGACACTACATCGTCGCTCTGAGTCTTACTTCAAGTAAGCGGGTATTTTATGTTGTATTCAAAGCAGGTTGGTATAGAGTATAGACGGTTATAATATAATAAATAATATCAAATATTAATACCTACGCGTGTTTAAGTACTTAAACGAACATTAAATTGCATTTTGAACATTTTTACGTTTTTAATAGATCACTATAGCTGAAACTTGACCATCAACGTTTGTATATTATACATATTTTGTTTTTGTTTATTTTTATTAGCTATAAACAATAAATTATTATAGCCCGAAAATTAAGCTTAACGTTTGTATATTATAATATAATGTATTATATTATGATAATTTATAAAATCAGAATAATATTGTATAACATTAATAATTATTCCTTGATTATGTTGCTTTTCCCTTTCTATATATTATAGCTTATAAAAACACATTTATGTACCTACCTTTTTTCTTTTACGTCTGTACGGTACATTTTAATCCAATAACTTGTGCCCTTTTTCGATACAAATAAATATTCATCATTTAAATATCAAATATTTGATAATGGTTTGAATCGATAGAATGTATACTATCTTATGACCAAGCTGTAGTGTTGATATTATACTTATATATATATATATTATATTATATTATTTCCATAATAAAAAAAAAAAAAAAAACGGGAATACTAAACTGAACGATGTTATTCCGGGTATGTAATCTGAATGTTTCCATAACAAAAATATTTACCTAAGTACTTTTATGTAACTCTTCAGTCTTTACAACATTGGTAACTACTTCAGATCCTGCTGCAGTACCTGAGCGTAAATTTTGTCCAACAATAGAACGTATATAAATGTCAGAAGAACGAGTCAGTAGGTTTTATATGCATTGTATTGCCGAAAGATAATGAGTTTTAAAGTAATTTGGTTTTACCTATAAAGTTCACACGAAAAAAAAAAGCGTTTGGAAGACTAGATATAGTGATTATAATTTAATTTCACTGCGAAATCGCAATCGAAAAATTAATATGATGATCATTAAATTAAAACATGATATTTTTGTTTCCAGTATTTCTGTACTTCATCATCGCTTTGAGTATATTATTGCTGATTTGCTTCGTTACTTTCCCCATAATTTTGTAGCGTATGCAACTGCAATTTTAACGTTAAAGCTTTTATGCACACGAATTTACATGGCACAACAATATTCATGCACTGCATGTAAAAAATAATAAACATATTTGCTGCAGATACGGTTATTCTTCAAATCATCGGGGAGCGCTATATAGCTGTTATTTGTACGTTATTATCGACTTTTTCTCACGAGTTCGTGATTTGAAAGTTGGTATAAATAAATAACACTTCGGTGGCCAATGATAAATGTCACCGAACGGCTATATTATTGAATATCGTTTCAGCTTCACCATATGAACCCAGAATACGGAACACACAATCTACTTTATGTTGCAGCTCCGGTGATTATATGTTTTCATATAATTACACTGACCTGTGGCCGTCCCGCATTCATCGTCCAACGTTAACCTGTCGTTTTGTCGGGCACAGGTAAACCGCAATCATCGTCGAAAAAAATTTCATCGTCATCTTACGACGAACAAAATATCGTAAGTACTATGAGCGTCCGCTGGTTCTTTATTTTTCGTTTATTACGTATTTTTTTTGACAGTTCTTTTGTATAACAGACAACAAATGTATATACACTGTCGGTCGCATATTGTATGAAATTTGTGTGACTCGTTCTACACGTGCATCACGTATCGCGATGACTAGCGATAAATGTTATATTTTAAACGTACGTAGGTACGTAGATTGTAAACGATTCGTCGACCGTACCGTCACTCGTTCGGCCATCTGTGAACGTACCCATGTATAAATATATATTTGTGTTTCGTGTCGCTGTACACACGCGAATGCATAGAAAGCCAATATTAATCCGGTGCAATGTTATTCGGACGGTTAGAAAAGAACGTACGAGAAGAGCGTACACCGTTGTCGCGGTGATTATATGCATAGTATTATATATAGTACACGGCAATTTCGTTGCGGCTGGCCGTAGGACCGTCGTGGGTGTGTATAGTTAGGTCCGGTGTCAATAATAACCCGTCGTCGAACGGCAAACATCAATCATAATAATATTAAGTTATGCACACGCACGTACCTGCACTAAGTCCCGTATAAGTGGCCGAGTTCCGATACATTAAACGGATGTCGATGAAACACAACAAATGTCAATAGATATATCTACCCGTCGTACATATGTTGTGTACAGTTTTTCGCACCGCCTTTCGATTAATAATTATCATTGCACACCCAATTAACTGTATTAAAATTGCCAAACCCTATATTATCCTTCATCGCTCTACGATGCTGAAACTCGTCATAGTCCCGTCGTGTCATGATCGCCAGACATATTGGTCAACACGACGCATATCCGTACGCAACTAAACGTTTTCCAAGTTATAACCGAGTTATTGTGTCTATTGCATACGGCAGCGGTTCCCAACATTTTTTTTCTTCAGTACCTCTAAGCTTAATATTTTGCTACAATATAATTTTAAAATTTTTCTTTCATAAATACTCATAAAATGTTTAAATAGAATATAAAATAACATAATATTATGTAAAAATGTATACATTTTCATAATTTAATGAATAGAAAAATTGTAGTGTAAAAATTAAGTGAGATCCTTGACCTATTGTTTCGATATATATATTTTTTAAAAAAAAATCAGGTTCAAACGATGCAAGATATAATTTTAAAAATTAATAAGTTGTTTTCTTTTCAACTCACTTTTGAAAGCGCATATCTCAACTTTGCTTGACTAGTAAATTCTGGGAATGGACTAGCAAATTCTAGCAAATCGAGACGAAGCTTTTGGTACCATTTTTGAGAGATTTGTGTTTAGTGGGTGTGCTACCTGAAGTATGGGCCAACCTGGAATTGTAGGGGAAGTAATGACTAGAAAATTCTGGGAATTAACGCGTAAATTCTAGCAAATTACTCGCAAAATATTGGCATGAAATTGGAATCGATTTTTCATAGTCGGTGGGCCAACTTAATGGACGTCTTTTGAAAGGTGTTTTATATTGAAGTTCTATTAAGTTTTAATTTTTAACAACATATATTGCATACTTCCAAAACGAATTATTTTAAATAAAACAATTTCAACATTTTTCTACTGTTATCCAATTTTTTTTTCGCGTACCCCTTGAGATTATCTCGAGTACCCCAGGTTGGGAATCGCTGGCATAGGGCCTCACAAAAAGGTGCTTGTTCGTGTAGTAACTACGGAAAATAAATGCCAAAGGGTATCTGTAAATATGCAGTCCACTGACTTTGAATATCGTCTAATAACAATGTTGTATATAGTAAGTACTTGCGCTGTAGCTAAGACTTTTGCAAACATGTAAACATGGTGACGAAAACCTTAAATTTTGAATGTGATGCAAAAACAGTCAAATTTTTATAGAATATCGTACAGGAATAAACGTAAAAGAAAATATGACCGTAAAATATTTTCATAAACGTACAGTATTCACGTTGTAATAACACAACTCACTGCGTATTTACTCGTATTATATACGTATAATTTGTAGAAAGTAAAATGCGGTACTCTAATTTTACATAGCTTTTGAACTTTGCGTTGTTTTTCAATGTTTACAATAAAAAGTTTTCTATTTAATTAAAAATAACTAAATATGCGTGCAAAAATAAAAGTACCTACAATACCTCTATGCGCTGTTTTAAAATATAAAATTCTAAATATCATGCAAGAATTGAAAAAATGTGCTCATTAAGAATTTTTGGAATTGAAAGCTACTGCGGGTGATCGTAATATATACATGAATTCATTGAATCAGATTTTAATTACATGCATTTTTGAAAATCGTATATAAATGCACCAAGTTTTATGCCCAGGTAACAATACAATATTATATTATTATATCGTATATATGTGTCGAAGATGTGGTGCTGCGGAAATGGAGGATATTATTACTTGTGTTCCATGCGTCTGAGCTGTTACTAAAAAGTATAATGACAATGCTTTGAAAAAGAATACGGTCATGTATACATTAAATGTTCATTAGGAAAAATATTCTACTTGGCTGAACTATTTCTATTTCAAAAACAAATGTATATACGCCCATTATCGTCATCTCAAAAAGAAAAAGTATATTATTATTTAAAATGTAAACTTTTTTTAAAATTATTGATTAAAATATGAATGTTGCTCATAAACGTATTGTACTCAAATCAGATATCACTAAAAAAAAAAAAAAAAAAATGATGCTACAGGTATACTCTGCAGATTTAGTTCTCTTGATTGAAAACAAAAATTTTACAATGTTAAAAAAGAAAAATGGTTTTGGTTTAAAAATCAACTAACAGATATCTATTATACAACGATACGCCTACATTGCAATATTGTCCCAAGATAGTTTTAGTTTGGTATTTTACCTTTAATAAATCATATCGGTTTTTTGGTTTTGATATCAAATACCAATACATGTACTTACCCTGCATAATACGTATACTAGTATATTATAGGTCAGGTGCCTATTCCGTAGGAAAGAGCTATTTTTTTTAAAAAAAAAATTGCTAAAAATTGATGTTCAGAGAGCCGCACAGGTTTGGACAGTCTTTTTTTTTTTTAGTCATAGTTTAAAAGTATCACTATATATTATCACTATGATAACGTATAATATAATTTGTATTTTACAGGTTTCATCATAGATGTATTTTCCAAAGAGCCACAGATTGCATATTAAGGAGGTGAAAGTTCTAGACCTTTGCTATAGGTAATAGTTATACACATCTGAGCAAAACATTGTCATTTGACGGAACATAATAGTCACATAAGCATACGTAAATGTACTCGAGTTGTTCTCAGACCACTCTTCGAGTTAGTCAAGTATAAATGTATAATAATTGGCTCGTTGCCCCATTATACACGTAAGATAGAACGAAAGTGTGAAGTTATTTATTTTCAATTGATAAAAAAAAACGTTTCCACTATTTGGTTTTTGTACCGCGTCGTTGCGTAGGGTTTAAGTCTTCACTCTTCCCATTTGATGGCCAAAAAATATATATTTTAACCTTTCATCTTTACCCTTGCAGTAGTGGCCCTAGGCTTATAAATATCACTCCAAAAATAGTATTCTGTATATTTTGCCGATTTTCATTTATCTTTTATTTAAGTTTTAATTTTTTTGTAGGGTTTTCTGAATTATTTAGAAAACTGATGAAAGATCCAAAATAATGTTTTCCGAAACTACACACCATTTGATATCAGAAATCATAACTTCATTTTATGATTAATTCTTTTGATATGGAAACTGTGTAGACAGACAAAATAAATAAATACATAAAAAAAAAACACACTTGTATAAAATCAATACATGGCTTACTCACTCAGAATCTTAAATTAATTATTTGTAAACATTAAGTAAATATTTTAGACTTTGAAGATTAAAATATGCAAAAAAAGACTAAACCTATTACATTTTGAGTGCGTACCAAATAACAAAATGTTTATTTAGACTATTATGAGACTGGTAATCTAAATAATGCTGAAAAACAGTCCAGACGCTATTAACTTGGATACGAACACTGTATATTATAGTTCACTCGCAATAAATACATTTCGATCCCCTTATTTTTAATTAAAAAAAAATATACGCACAATAAACTGACTACGTGTAACATACACATAAAATTCACATTGTGTTCGATGTTTTATATGAAACGAACGCAATGCAAACGAATTCGGACGTTACACGACGGCTGGTCGTGTAATGATTGAGAGCGAGAGTTTGAAAATTTCGTAGCCCGTAATATCCAACGAGAGCTGCAAAGTGTGTGCTTAAAATATTATTGGAAAAATGTAATTTGCGTCAGACGAAATAAATTGAACATAAATTGTATCGGTTCTCATCTCGTATATTATATACCTATATATATATATATATAAACATGTAATGTATTATATATTTGTATGCGTTGGCGCCCGATGTCGCGTTTTATTAGTTATTTTTATTTATTATTATTATTTTTTTTTTTGCGATGCGTACATCCCCGGGGAAATTCTTCGTCTCGATTACGGCTCTGCACACGGAAAATTGTCAAAGCTCAGAAACGGGAAAAAATTTTCCGACTATAAAGCAAATATTTTCGCATCCTTCCTCATCGAATATAATATTACGTCTTACGCGTATAATATAATAAGTCCAAATATCTCGTAAAATCATCGCTGAATGCTGATGGTGTTTCCGTCAAACATGTGAAATGAAAAAAGCTTATACTCATAGTGTATAATATAATATAATAGTATTATAGTATATGGTTATACAACGATAATATTATTGTTCTCCATATACAAATATACGTTAAAACAATTTATGTATTATGTAATATAAATACATGTGTGTGTGTGTGTAGAAATGACCAGAGAATATCGTATAATATATATAATATACACATATATGATATATATATAAGCGACGAAATGTAACTTGACGTAACCGAAAAAGAAAATACTCGTAGTAAAATATTATTTTAAATCAAATATTATTTCATACTTTTGAGGCCCCGCAACATCCGTGTGTCGCGTCAATTGTATTATTCCATTTTATTATTATTTCCTAATATACATATTAACCGAGCACATTCAAGTTACATTAAATCAATACACTCGAAGTAAATTTTTGACCTTCACTTAATCGTTTATATCCGACGTTAAAAGCTATAGACAATAAACTTGAGACATTTTATAGCTATAGCTATACCGTATCTGTACCTACTGTAGCCTGCCCAAAATAATCACCGTTGACTGGATGCAGCCAACATGCGAAAACCGCCGGCTTACCAATATATTAGCTATAATATTTAGGTGTATGTGTAGTGCAAAATAGCGAATTATTGGTTTTATCAACTATATTAAATATCTTTTTATTTTACATTATGTCAGTAGTCCTCTAAGAGTTCATTCATTTTATGGTTTCTTAAATTATTTATGATAAATGGATAATTTTTTAAGTATTCGTTCATAAAAATATTTCATACTCAAAGAAATAGTATGTTAAAATGTTAGCTAATGAATATAGGCAGAAGTAGTATTTTTCATTAGAAAAGTTTATTTTCTATTTACAATAATCAATGTTTTTAATTAAGACTCCTTAATAATCAGCGTAAGCGTAAATGACGTAGTAATATGTACATTTTAATTAATATAGTAATTTCCTTAATTATTCGTTCATAAATATATTTCATACTCAAAGAAATAGTATGTTAAAATGTTAGATAATGTATATAGGTAGAAATAATATTTTTCATTAGAAAAGTTTATTTTCTATTTACAATAATCAATGTTTCTGATCAAGATTCCTTAATAATCAATGTAAAGCGTAAATGATGTAGTAATATGTAAATACAAAGTAAGAACGTGGATTTTCATGAAATGGTTTTAGAAAAAATTGAGTTGGATCGAACTTCGCGGCACTAAATTATGTTATTAAACCATTCAAGGACAAAATAAGAAGGACCATAACAAATAAAAATGACTTAAATTGAAAGAGGCAATTTCATAGAATGGCAAGTGATTTTCATTTGTAACGGGTGGTATCCATATTTATTTATCAAAAGAAAATTATACAAATATTGAAATATGTCAATGTAAAAAAAAAGAAAAATTTGAATAACCATTAATTGAACAATTTCGCCATACGTATTTGATATACATACGTATAAATAAGTAATCGATTTTTAAACATATCTGTGTCCATGTCATGCTAAAACATGCCGTAGTATAATACGTGTGAAAAAATATTCGTTTGTAAATTTAGTTTCACCGCCGCATATAGAACGATGTCAGATATACAATGATCACAATATTATCAACAACATAGTATAGTTATAATCGTTATAATATGATTGCCGTAGTCGTCAACACGATACTAGTATTATTAATAATATATTGTTAAACAAGTGTATACTTCTGTACTTTGTTCTGAGCCAACGAGCAGAGAAATACGATATGTGGTCTGGATGCAGAGATATAACCTATATCTGTGGACAAGGTGGCTTGAACATGCAAAAGAGCGAGGTTTTGCCCCTGTCAAAACTATGGGTGAATGGTGATGGCCAGCGGGGTAGTCATCGTTTATAATATTGATATTAAAGCTGTAATATTATGCAAATTTTTTATTACAAACACTGTAATGGATAAACTGATCATATTTTTCATCCTCTTTGCGCTGCATAAAGCCAATAATATTATAATACCTATTATTATTATTTATAATAATATTGTTGAAAAACCTAAAAATCCGCTTTTTAATTATGAGTAAATAGTAATATAATATAGCACTAATAAAGTAATAACTAATTATAATTCGACCAAACTGTTTTTTTGGTATAATATCAAATTTATGCCGTGGTATATTTTAGGCTTGCCCCGGTGGTCAACTAAAATTATTGTCAAACCGCCCCGGTCTGCGGTAGGTATAGGACGATGTTGTTGCGAATACAAGCCCCGACGATAATAGCAGCCGACTTTCTATGTACGCATAATAATATACATTCAAACGTCGAGCCACTATAATATTATATGACGTACCAACTGCAGCGAATATAATTAATATACTTTGTCACTATTATAATATGACGTTGGCCGATCGGGCACGTACTGCTGCTGCATTTCATTTCCAGCTGCATTTTTCCTACACGTTTATGTGCGTGTGTGAACGTGAACGGTTCGATTGGCCGCGATCGAGGGTTGGCGACGGGGTCCGTGGCAGTGCACAACATTGAACCGGCCGCGTGCAACCGAATAGGGACATTTGTATACCAAGGTTGGCGGGTATGGCGCAGCAGATGAGGGAGGACGTGATCTGAACGCGGCGCGGCGAGTCAGTGACGGATATCCGGACGATGAACGGCGGAATAATAATATATAATTTATATATAATATATATATTACACGACTCGCGGCGTCATCGGTATAGCATTATAATATATAGTAGAAATCGCTTATGTATTGACATCGGTCGTATACATATATATGGAGCGGCATACCGGGTCTAATGATCTGAAATTAAATGTCCCTGCGAAATCCCTATATAAATATATATATATGTGTGTGTGTGTGTGTGTGTGTGTGTGTGTGTGTGTGTTATCCTACTAACATAGTCATTATAGAGGTGTAAAACATATAGTATAGGTACGAAACATTCATTGCGTAGGAGATTAAATTTTATTAAAAGTAAAGTGCAGATAAAACGAATTTCAGTTATGCAATCCGAGGTATATCATTTATATTATATACATATATGAAAAAGAATACTTAACGTACATCGATATATAACACATTGGTTAACCTCAGTACGTTGACTGCTGTTTTAGGGTTATGTAAATTTAGGGTGGTGAAACCGAAATAAATGAGAAAAAAAAAAAAAAAAACATAAAACCGTATTTCCATGAAGTGATACCCTAACGCGAAGCTCGGCTGTAACCTGCGGCTTTTTAGGATACGCTTCTCAATACTGTAAATTATAAAATTATAAAATTATAATAATGACATAAATATAAGAGATGAAAGGATTAAAATATGAAAATGATCAAAAGATGTGTATTTTAGTATATTTAAAATCTCCAAAAAAAAACCCATCTCAATCCAAGGTCACTGGGAGGAAATATTTCGTGTTATCATTTGAGTGAAACACACTGTTTACATGCTACATGTATAATATGCGGAAAGTACAACGATGCGAACACTTTGGCTGTGTTTCATTCGCAAAGCTATAAGGTGCACAATATCAATGGAAACTTTTTAAATGGGTTGTAACCCGGTCAAGTTGATTCTTCAACCTTTTACTCTCCTTTTTAAATGTCTATAGCCTCCCAAAGTTCCCCTAGTTTCATAATTACTATGTCCCATTGAGTACAAAACTATACCATCAAGTACACGTCAAATGAGTCTATATACAAGCTACAGTGAGCTACAGTATATAATATAGTATAGCCCCGGCCGCGATTTTCCTCTTGAACTACAATATTTCTTTTATACTCGAGGAAAATATTAGTATTTCTACGCATTTTGCAGGTCAGCGAAAAATGCATTGTGGTCTGCGGAAAATCCAGGGGAAATAAATCTTTCTTTTACATAGCAGAATAAAATAATGAATACATAAGACGAGTTGAGATTTAAAGCGAAAATAAAATCATGGTTGACATTTTAATATTTACTACTACTACTATTTATTATTTTCCGAATATTTAACCGATTTTATCGTTGACAAAAAAAAAATTAAATAAAAAAGCCGATTATATTAGACGTTTGATGTGTAATGCTAATACGGACGCACCACCGTTCATATTCGACTGTTTATTATTCCAGCATTTAGCCTGGGTCTGTTTGTATATTTTGCATAGTATATTAAAATACCTTTTCTTATAACCATAAAAAAAGGCTCAGCTCATGTATTCATAAATTCATTACAAAAAAAAGTATCTGTTCTTGTTAAATATAATATAGTAAAGGTAGGAGGTATATACGTACTACCGTGTCGGAGTGTGCGAATAGTATGAGTAAAACTGTATAATTATTCTTGTTGTGTAATTATTATGCGTAGTGGTGTGTATTGCAGTGCTTCTCAAACTGTAGGCCACGACCCCCGTGGGGATCGTGAAATATTTGTCTACTACAGTTTAATTTCGGTATACAATATATGTGGTTACTTAAGAAAAAAGTTAACGATTTTGATAGTAAAAAATTGTCTACACCTTCGACCTCAGGGGGGCCATAATAATTTCATATAAATTTAAGGAGGAGAAATGGGGGTACATTTAAAAAAAAAAGTTTGATAAGCACTGGGTGTACCTGCACGACTCGAGGGCGACCGTGCCAACACTTATATTTTATAGGGGCATACTGACGGTGTTAGCTCATCGCTATTTCACCGTAATAACGTTAACGTGCGCGATATTAAAAAGAGTGTTTGCAGAGCTGATGGCACCCACCCACTCAGATACCGTTTGTGCGCAGAGAGTTCCACGACACCGTGCGTTGAGAATAAAACGAAAGTCTATAAATAAATAACATCAATTCGTCCCCGGTGGATCAGCCGCCGCTGCCGTCAGCGTACCGCGACCATATTATTATGTTGTTATATATTCGTTTTATATAAGTACACAATACGAGTATTATTCGTTCGCATTGTTTCCTGCACACAGCCGGGCTCTCGGGTGGCCCGTCGTGTACTATCTTAACGGTCGAAAAACTCCCGCAATTTAAAGACGGATTTCGTCGTCTGTTCGGCATAGTATATCGTGTTGTCCGTCCCGTGTTTTTCCCGTAAGCCGATTTTTACGAATGTGGACCGCGCGCGAAACGACCTGCGCAAATGTTTCGCACACGCGATACGCGCGTTTGCATTGCATCATGTGCCGATTGTCCCTTGGCTCGCGTCCGCACTGGATATGGAAGCTATGAAAGATAATCGGTAAAACAGGGCAATTATTCGCCTCGGTGTCACCTCGTGCGTTTATTGCTAAAGATTTCGGCGACAGTTCCGCGCTATCACTATGTATGCGTATAATAAGAAACTGTGTTGTTGGGTGCAACATACGACCAACTGCAGCTGTATTATGCTTCACGTAGCACCGATTGTACGCTTTATAATACGATATAAGCTCAGTGTTCGTGTTATATAATATTATGATCTAGGATAGCTTTTCCCAAACTTTTTCTCTGTCGGACCCATTAGAGATTGTAAAAATGATCGCGGACCCCTTAATAAAAATAAAAATTCAAAACAATAATAAATAATAATACTAAATTGATTGCTTTATTTTTTGAACTAAATGGATATATTTTTTTATAAAAAATTGAATTAATAAAAAAATAGATAATTTGAGATATTATTTATACAATAAATAATTAGTGTGTTAAATGTGATGGACGAGAATCTCCAAGATTCTATAGGAGAAAGGAGATTCCTTATTGAAAACGGTTGGTCGCTCGATGTAACAGGTATAATACAACACGCAAAAAAAAATACAATCTTGAAAATCGCGACGAAAAAACAAAGACACTATAGCTAGACAACTGCAGCTATATATTCCATAATCCATTCGTGACCTCGATCATTAATATTGCAATATGCGACGTTTTAATGTGCGTTTTTCAAGACACAAGAAATAATCATTTTCGTCTGGATGGAAAAAAATATTAAAAAATTAATTAAAAATAGGTCGAGGGAGGTCAACTGTCCCTACATTTGATACCTTCCCACCCGTTTATCTGTCGTGCACGTAATATCATTTGTAAGTTAGTATACAACTATGTACGCCGACCGAAGCGCACTATCCAATGTTCGTTTACCAACTATGATATTATATACGTTCAGGCTGCCGGAAATGCAACGGTGGTGGTGACCGGTACAGCGTGTCGGCACTGCGTGACGGGTGGGCGGAAGGGCGTGAAACTCCCCCGTCCGTTCATTGCCGAAGCCGCTGTCAATGTCATTTCTCGAACAATTTACGACGTGTGTGTGTGTGTGTGTGTGTGTGTGTGTGTGTTTGAAGTTTGAATTGTATGCACACACCTGTTTGTCGTATGAGCACATTATTCTCCCCATATGCTCGGTGGGAACTACGATGAATTCCCGTCAGCGTATAAAGGATATCAATAGGTATGAATAGGGAGATTTTTTTGCTTGCACTCACGAACTCCCTTACGTAGCTGTTTTTTCACCGCAACTACGTAGTGCCAGATAAACAGGGCGAAAAAATTTACCAAAGTTCGTGATGCGCGCATCAGTACAATAATCGTAAATATATAGACGTAAGATGCACTGACCTCGCAGCTCTGTGCGCTCCCTTCTCGCGATCATCATTCCGATTTCTAAATGATTTATCATTCACTTTTCACCAGGATATACGAGAACTCAGTCAGTTTTCTATAACTAAAATCATCTATGTACGACCGGTCGATGGTACAACAAAGCGAGTGACGGTCCATTATGACTCTATATGTGAATGACCAATGTATATCTATAGTGAGAACTAGGAAAGATAATTATACAGCAATATAATAAGCTATGTATAATATGCACAAATCGAACGCGACCGGAATAGGTAGTGAAATATGTTAGTTCTTATTTAGATGCGATTAAAGTAAGTATAATAATATATGTGTTTTCTCGTTATACAATCTTTTGTTTTATTTTTTTTTTCGTTAAACGTGTTTTATTGTCTAATTATCAAACATTTTGGACGATACCATATTTGTCATTTTATATGCGAATTTATAGTTTATGCAATTTACTTAATGCAAATTAAGTTCGCGTTTTACATTATTACTTATTACTACATTATTACTTCCAGACCTTAGAATTTTAACCAAGCAAGAATGTCAATGATCAACGTAATGTTTATACACGTCGTATTTATTTTTATTTTTATTAACTGTCGATGGAAAACTATTTAATAAAACGTCTTTAATGTTTTGAATTTTAAGGGTCATCATATATCCATATCTAATACGTCAGTACTTCCAATTGTCGTTGTAGATGCTTTTTTTATTACGAAAAGCTATAGTTTTAAAATATTTTAAAATGAATTGTATTCTCATAATTGAAATGAGACCCATGAATCGTGTATTTCTACATTTCGTAGTGTACTTTATAATATGTAAGTTAACATAAGTACATACAATACAACGGATAGTCAACAAAATTTAAAAACTCGTAAGTATTTACATTTCGACGATAATATTATCGTTACAACTATACTATTATTATGCAGTAGTGGCAGCACTCGTATTACGATAATTGGTATACAACGCAGTGCACTTTATTATGTACCTACATAACATACGTTCAACTCGGTGGGCCGTAGTTATATTTTATAATAGAACAACGGTCGGTTATGTGTATATATTTTTGCGCGCACTATATATAGGTACCTACTTGCCGTGTATACTTAACGTGTACAATATAATGTAATGTTGAAAATAATTTTCCCGCACAACTGTCTTAGCAGCGAATAAAATATGAAAAATATGCGCGTGGGTGGTAGAAACGTATAGATACATAAGTACCTAAACGCGTCTGTATATTATTTTAACCATGTCTTTTCCACGGTCGAACTCGGCAATGTAGTCCGTGCATATTATAATGGTAACAGTCGGTCAGCGATTAGTGGTTACTGTCATTAAGATAGCTGTACACGACTCGCCGGACAACTTACACCATAGCTGCAGCACGATGCGATGATTATAGTAATGTGTGTACAAGACACGATCGCAGTGACTGGGATTTAACTTATAGTTTTGTTATTATTATTATCATTATTATTCGTACTTCACGTGGATATTTTAATTTATGGATACTCCGAAAATCGTAGTTCCGGGGTTAAAATGTGTGTACTATAAATAGGTGAAATTGTATTATTATTTTCATATCTATTGGATGTTTATTTATTTATTTTTTTTTTGTACGCGTATTAATTGATTTTAAAATATTACGTTCTAGAACTTTGTAACAAAAGGTCGTACGTTTTAAATCATCTACAAATATAGTCTGTAATAATTGCTTAATGGTTCAACCTATGAGCATAAATACTCGACTGCACTTGGACCTTCCTCGTTCGGCAATCGAACAGAAGCTTTTCAGCATATGACTAATATCACATGGCTATTTTATAATTATAATTTTTTTTAAGTATAACCAATATAACACAAACTCGTTATAATATATACATATATTATGATATCACGTAACAACATATTATTATTATCGTAATCGCCACTTAAAAAAGCTATTAAGCAGACGCTCTGTCGTCGAAACGACAAGTGGTTAAATAGAACAGAATAAAATGATTAGATAATTGAATATAAATAGCAGAAAAAAAATCTTATCGTAATAACTCAAACAGATTTTACAACGGCGTATGTACTATATATTATAATTTATAGCGTTGATGCGATTAAAAATCGTATTCCATCATGTCATCGTTGCCGTCGTGTCTGGTACACATCATATATTCGCATATGTGTGCGTTGGTTTTCTCTGTAATTGACATTTGAAAGGAACTTTGCAGTTATTACCCAATAGGTTTTTTTGAACGCTATAATTATATAATATATCAGAAAACAAACACGTATCGTGCGTCACTTCGGAAGGTTTAAGATTATAGACGTAAGCAAAAAAGTGTCGTCGGTTTCTTGAAAAAAAAAATAAAAATACTTACCGTATATTAAATATCAAAGCAGACACTCCAAACCCTTCAGATAGCATCCATGTTGGTTGTTAGTAAATTACTCTTGTCGATGATACTCGAGATAGGATAGGGATGGATTGGGATCAAAAATCGGCCCGGGAAATTATAAACACAGCGGCCCATTTGTTTTGACCAATGTATTATGTCATTCAAATGCTTAGAAGCTTATAGTAATACCATACATTCATAATGTTAATTATTTTTTAGATTCTGAACGGTGTGATGGAATCTATTGGTTTTACAACGATGTGTGTTTTTCTTATTTTATTTTAAATGTTTTATTTTTACTTTTATTTTTATGTCTGTCATCATGTTTTGGGGCAGTAAAAATGCTTCGATTTTCTTAAACAGCAACTTCTCTGAAAGAAAAGTGACTATAGATGGTACTTGGGCAAGTCAAAAATTTAGTCTAACTTTTTAATATTTTTTAAAAGCGTCGAAAAAACAATAAAAAATTTACGAAAAAACGGGAAATTTTACCCAAAACCATGTTTTGACAAAACACATTTTTTTAAATGCTCTAACTTAAAAACGAAAAACCGCAAACACATACAATTTTCACCAAATCTTTTTATTAGCTTTTTCTGTACATGGTTAAGTTTTTAAAGTATTTTAATACATTTTGACTTATTTATAGACAATTTAAATTTTTGATTTTTGTAATTTTTTTTTTTAAATATCTATAAAATTTATTTGGCTGTCCGAAAACTTTTGAAAATTTAATACGAGGTTGATTATAAGTTATACTTATCGTAACTAAAAAATATCGGATGTTTAACTCAACATTTTTTTATAAGCCCATAAAGTTCAAATTTGTATAAAATATTTGAGTTTATACTTAAGGTTCAAACTTGCTGGTAGATACGATACGGTGTACATACAGTGCGATAAGCAATAAACATTTGAAAAACCAATTTGTATTTAGATAATCCACAAATAATATAATCATAGATTTTTAATCTGACCGTCAGTGGCATATAAACTTAGTTTATTATTAACTATTTATCTACTATGTATTAATAATAATTATTTATGACTATCTATGTTCTAAAAGAAGTGTTCATTTATATTTCCTAAATGTAATAAAATATGACTGACGAGAGAGTATTATATTATTGTTAATAATATTGCAATATTATACAGTCATAAATATAGACAGCGGCCCACCGGGGAATTTTTCAATTTCCCGGTGGGCTAATCCGTCCCTGCGTCGAGAAGCACCTCGACTGAAGAGTCTTAGTAGTTTTCGAAGTACTTTCCAAAAAAGATATTATATAATGGCATACATTATTACATATTGCTATCTATTATTCGTATTGGCAAGGAAAGCTATGGAATTGTTAGTAAATATTATTTCATCGTTCTCCTTCTCACTATAAAATTGTATAAATCTTGTTCAATTATCTACCCCTTCACGGTCAGAGAATTCAGAAGAATGGGCGACCACAACAAAAAGAGAAGAAACAAATGAAGCTGGGGCGTAGAAGACCCAGATGCAGGCTATAGAAATGATGAATGTATGGTTTGCGGAAATGTCTGTAGAGACTAGAAGTAGTGGATTAGTAGGAATGGACCAAGATTATTGGACGTCTGTGGTGATAGTACCAATCAAAACGTCTACAGAATTGTAAGGCTACAATTATGATGACGATAAAATTGATTTTTGGTTTCCAGTAAAAAATCTCTTCAAATGCTCAGTTATCACGATTATATTTGACGCGTCGTATTTTAATCGTATAATATAATATAATTTCCATTAACATAAAATTCCGAATAAATTACAGGCATTTGAAATTATGTCAATCGTATATTCATACGATACATTCATATATTCGGGCTTTGCAATGAGCAGTATTTGCATAAATTCAATTAAGACTCGATTAGTTAACATACAAGGTCATGGTTTAGTGTTTCCTTTCACATTAGACGAGCTTGCTAAAAAGAGAACATTCAAATGCATTGTCAAATACAACGAGTGTTGACAGATACGTATGTGGCTATTCAAATCCGCAACAATTATTAATACGTTATGCATGATTTTATTCTTCTAAGCTTTGTGTTATAATGGCGTATATAACATACCTCTATAGAGCAACGTTTCTCAACCATTTTTAGTTCACGTATCACTTTACCACTCTTCGATTCACGTACCTCTGCGATACTAACCGTCAATAAATAAGTAAAATTCTAGTATTATCGCTATCGCCGCACGCGTCTGACGCGTCATAGGAATCGCACCTTTATAGTTACGAATATTCAATCAAAAAAAAAAAAAAAAAAATTAAAAATAATTCATTTGGCAACTCTCAAGTCGATCCAGAAAATGATTGTCCCTCGTTAAATGATCACCCTGATAATTTATCTGATAGTTTATTTTGATAATTTGTGTAAATCTACCATTAGGTAATTAGGTTTTACCAAATGCTTATATGCACCAGAGTCGAGTGGTGCGTCGTACCTACCGTCGTAACGATATTGTATGATCTATTATGTGGTTTCGAGCTTTGCCTAATAGACCCTGATTGAAATAATGGTGTATTCGGTATCATCAACACGAAACACGATGTGTATAATCATTGTCATTAGCGACGGAAGAAATCGTGAATAACAATTTGTCGGGCCCCCGCTCCGAAATAAATTACAACACCTGACATTATCAACGCAATAAACGTATTCATACGTGTACATGTAATAATAGAGGCACTTAATAAAATCGTCGATTTTGCATATCATATACACGCACATGCATGCGTATACATATAAATATAATAATATAAACGATGAATGTTAATAATGGAATTACTATTCAGGGACGTCGCCGCCGTCGCGCGCTGCGTTTTGTCTGCAGCGTTGGTGTGCTGAAGCGTGCGTGTGCGTGTGCCTAGGTGTGTCAATGTATGCGCTATGATGTACACATTGCTGTCTATGAGTATTTGGACACATAATAATAATAATAACAATAATTAATGTACAATATTATTATAATATTATCACTATTATTATATGCCGTATGATACTACGGACAATGGAGAGTGCTGGGATGTTATTGCTGGTGTGACGCAGCACGCGTGACTGTGACAAGTGCTCGTATGACACCGTGTAATAATATGTCGTGCCGAATATATTAATCATCGTAATTGTATCGAAGCACAATAATATCATCAAACGTGATTAATCTCGTGTTTGCCGTGCGCGCACGAACACAGAGAGTCCATACGCGTGGCTTTTGAATAACCACTCCTGAATTAAAACCGATTTACTAATCTAGAGGTCATATCATACGTTACGTATACTGCACGGGATTGTCCCGTATTTAAAATGTTGTGTCCCGTTGTCCCCTCGAAGAACGGACGAATTACCGTTATTATGTCCTGTGTTTTCTAGTCTATTCAAGTAGGTATATCTAATATTAACCCCCGTGGTTTTTTCCTTACTGTCGTTGAACAAAATTATTCAATAATATTCTTAAAATGGTATTTTTGGATTATTGTTTTGACACATTTTAGCGGGTTCTTGTTGTATGTATTATTTCATGCAATTGTTTTTGTGTATAAACATTTTACATGTATTTAAAAACATGTATACATTTATTATGTTGTTTGAGTTGTTTCATTGTTTGGGTTGGTAAAGAAAATAAAGTAATCAAAAATGGTGCATCTCATTTTTAAAATAAAAATAAAAATATTGTTCCCTTAATAACGCACGAAATATTATATGATACTATTTGCTATCGTATAGTTCAATAGGAAAACCATCTGTCCATGTCTGATTGCCAATATCTTGCCGGGGATGATGATAATATTAATACCAACGCGTCTTGCCGAAAAATATTTGCAAAATCACATATTATATAAATGATGAAAAACAAAATAAATAAAAAATGTCATCGTCGTAAAAGGATAATATATAATGGAAAAACGTGACATCGTCATACTCGTTAAGAATCTAAAGTTACGTGACACATTATTCCGCAGACGACAGTATGACGCATCCACTTAATGATATAGTTTTATTTTCTTCATCAAAAATTGTCCATTCCACGTAATGAAAATTGCTTTTCCGCTTCGTGAGCTAAAAATATAAAAATTAACTCTAGGCGCATGCTTTTTCGCGAAATCGACGATAATACGCTGTACACATTGTGTAATTTTGTTTCGTTACTTCTAACAATCGCACTTGGTGAAATAATACGTGCAGTTGTTTCGAATAAAAAACATTGCTTTTTGTTTTCTCTCACATGCCATGTTTTTTTTTTATTACAATATACTATCTTTGTATTAAGTACATATATAGCGCACTGTTAAACTGTTAGTTATGGTCCTCGTTGCAAGAATTAAATATTATTATTTCACTCGACTATTATTGGTAGTGAATACTCGTATAATTGTGTTTTATTGGATTTATGTTTACCATAACTTTATTTCATATTTTATTAACATAATCCTTTCGATATTGTTGTTATATTGATTACTAATGCATCTCAATACAATTTTCACTGTCGCACTCATTTTCCCGCTGACCTTTGGCCATCCTAGGCTACAACAGACCACAGTTTAAGTTAAGGAAATAAAAACGTTTTTAACATTTCATCAAATTCATAGGTTATGGTTTTCTACAAAGAGTCAACGGTCTGGAAACTGCAATTATCTTCAACACACGTATGTAGGTACCCATAATGATATTCATATCACGGTGGTGTAGCCTTTGTTAAGTAAATAATCAACAAAAATTAAAAATTAAAAAACATTTGTAAATCGTTACAAGCAGGTATAATAATAATTAATAACTATTACACTCGACCAAAGAATATATTAACATAATTAAAATCTGTAATATGTGTATGAATCGTTTTAGGTTCAATAATAATAATAATTAACCAGTGAGTTGCGAAATCCGATGTTTTTTATTTTCCCACTAAAATACTCATGAAAACTTTGATTTCATACAAAAATTATTACAAATGATATTTCATCAATAATTATTATCCAGGAATAGGAAATATAAAAATACATGATGTAGATATTTTAAAATTGTAAATTCGTATTCGTACGCTTCAGGGCCAAATAGACTGCGGGTCACAACATACCTATTCTGACGTTATGATCAATTCGCAATACCGAATATATCCGCATTTGTTTTCTTTGGTCCCACAATCCACAATGTTTCATCCATCAAAATATAATTGTACGATTGGTCAATTATGTAGTATTTATTGAGAAATATGACGTATTAAATATTTAGAACCAACGACAACTATAGTTATGATTTTCTTCTTAATAAAACAACAAATTGTTTTCGTAAGTAGTTCCGGATACTCGTTAGCGTTGTAAATTAATAAAAATATATTATTTTGCTAACATAATCATTTATACTCCCAGATTTATTTTCATATGTATTATGTAATTGACGAGCAAATGTTGATTGTCTTCAAAACGCTCGGAAGGTTAAGAATCTTAAAAAGATATTCCTCGATTCAAATAAATTTTTATGAGATTATAAAATAATAATTAAAAACAAAAATGGATTAAGAGATTTAGATGTTGCATATAATTTTATCTTTTCCCACTTGCTGAATGTAAGCTTTTGCCGATTTCATGTTATTTATGATTTTATTCAGGTACTTAATCATGTTTTTTTTTTTATATCTAATATTGTTCATAATTCAATTTTTATTTATCTATAATAATAATTAAGTTTAGTGAAAAGTATCGTTGTAGAGGGTTATATTACTGTATGGTCTCCCTTCTTGGTCATTTTCTTGTTATTTGTTTATTTTTATCTGTTGAATTTTATCACATTTGTTTATTTTAAATGCAGCAATAAACATAAAAAATATGTCACAAGTCTGATTTAAAATAACCGAATACTGAAATATATATATATATATATATAGGTGTATATATTATGTATATATTATGTCAAACCGGTATTTCTTTGTTTTCAAAAGAATAATTTTTTATATTGAACTAATTTCAATAATTGTACACAAATCGATCGTTTGATTGTCATCGTCATTTATATTTTGTTATATCTTTCACGCATTATTATTGCTCATAGGTATGACAATTGCGCCAACATATAGTTTTCGCAATAATTGTCAACTGAAACTGACGGTTTATTTGTATACTTTTTCGTTTCAACAAATTTTTTTTCTTTTTTTCTTTTATTCGTATACAAATCAATGAATGTTATTTTGCATCAATGCAATTTTTGTTGAGTTTTATACGTCAACAGAATAAAATAAAACGCTGATCTTGCTCATGAATGTTATTATTAATTATAATTATTATTTTAAAGACAATTGTAACCATTGAAAAATAGAATACTGTAAAAACGTGTCGAGTACGATTGATTAAATATAATTATTATACATTTTAATGACAATATAAGTGGAATGATACTATTCGTAAAATATTTAAATGTTGTCATTCATGAAGTGTAAAATCAACTTCTTAATGTTATTAGAAACATTTGGATTGCACAATGCTTATTATTATAAAAATATGGCCGTAATATTTTCGGTTTCATTGTTTTACTATTAAAATGAATGCAAATTCGAGTTTTTTTATTCCGTGATTGAGCTTACATCGTGAACATAAAATGTTCACATAAAAAGTGTTGCAAAAGTAACAGGGATGGAAATTAACAGTCAGAAACAATTATTTCAGATATGATAAGCTTTTCCTTCCTCAGCCCCCTTTATTCAAGTGAATTTTTTTCATGTAGTGACAAATAAAATATCGAGAAAGCACAATAAACTGTAGGTAAAGTACCAAGATTTTACGATTTTTTCATCAATCAAACAACTTATTTACATTTATACGTCGATAGTCTTGATCATTTTTTGCAATTATCAATTCATTGTAGTTTGCATTTTCTCTGTTACAAAACGTTTAGCTAAAGAGATGATTTAAACTTTAGCCTATACAGCAATTGAACAAACTAAATCTACAAGTATAAATTAATTTTTTAATTTTTTCTAGATGGACCTGTTAGTGCGAACTTATTTAAAATACGAAAATTCGACCATTTTATTAGAATAATTTCGTTAATCAGAATAATAATTTAAACAATTTCGTTGTCCACAATTTATTATAGTATTTGGTTGTATAGTTTGGTCCACGTTTAAGCAATTTTTCACGGTACTTGGGCATGTGTACTATACCAGTATTATATTCAATTACACTCCTTTGGCTATCTACGGACTATGATAAAGCGAATGAGGTGTATTCCAACGTAATTAATAATATTATAATACTTATCGTCGTGACGAGCGCGTAGTGACATGACAATATGTATGTGTACACACTCACGACGCGATGTGGAGTAGGTCACACGAACTCGTCGAGCATTTTTTCTACTTTTTCTACTTTTTTTTCTTTTTCTTTTTTTCGCGAGACACCTTATACCTAGTTAGGATACCGCCGCCGCTATTATACCGTCTATATGGTTTTTAAAATCGTACTTCACATTACACACACATTACGTATTTATGTACTATTCATCGCGTATATACAAACAATATTACAGCAGTCGTATACGACGAAGCGTCTGACGTCGTATAGGTCAACAATAATAAGCACAACGCGTAATCCAACGGTTCGCGGTGTTCTACTTGTTTCGATGTACATATTCCTTGGAATAGTAGCACAAACGTTGGTCCACGTCTGCGCCGTACCTACGTACAATACGCACGTTTTGAAGTTAAATCAATGAATATAAAAGAAGTGTCCTGTACGAATTATGTCGAGTTGTGTTTATTTCATAAATCATAATAATTTTGGCAGGAACGGGAAAAATAGGCTTTGTGATAAAAGTATAAAACACGTTTTACTCAGAAGTCAGTGCTGGAACTTAATGACATGTGTGTTGTCGATTAGCTACGACTATCTTGAGGTATTGGGTTATCATTATAGCTGTATTCATGTAATATTTTAAGCGATTTATTGTTATATATTATATTCCAAGCGATAATATTTGAATTTCGACAAAATTAGAATACTACAATCGATGCTGATGGGGTTTGTGATTTTCAGATGGCAAAAAAAAAAAAGAAAAAAGAAATGTGTACAAAATTTAAGATGATTGTGACAAAAACAGAAGAAAAAAAGAAAATTATAGATCGTGCACTACACTGAACTTAACGTGTATAAAAATACAATACAATAAGAACTGGCGAAAAAAAAAACACACTAATTTCTTTCACCAGACCCCGGACGTGTACATAAGGTTTTTCGGGACGCATCTCATGTCACAATCCCGCGGGAGGAACTTGCTTCTTTAACCCTTTTCAATCTGAGCCCAGTCGTGTTATATGTGTACAAAATATCTATAATACAAATATAATAATTTATATTATTTTAAACGTAAAAATGCTGATTTCTCCATCCTCGCGATTTCGCTATACATCCGCCGCAAGCTGTCTAATACAATAGAAATTGATGGCAATCAGCTGTGCGTGCTCGTGTGTAGGTGTGTTCGTGTGTGTGTGTGTATGTGTACATGTATGTCGTGGGTACGCCTACACTGGAAAATCGAATAGTTGGACGGATTATATGCTGCACAACGTGAGAGCCTGGTTTGCACGAGGATAGAGCACAATATTATACAGCTGAGGGGGAGTCGTGCGGTGGTTTATTGATAATAATATATCAGTCGTTCGACTTCCTATACCTATACAATACACACACACACACATACACATATATATATTTTCACATTTATCACTGAATCGACCTCGTGCGTACGTTTTTTGCAAGTATACTGTGCACTCATATTCACACTGCAGTGAAGCCGTGTCGAGGACGATAGCGGTGACGGCGGTGTGGTTTAGGACCAACGCTGTGCGCGCGAGGTCGTTAAAGTTTTTCCGCCGCCACGGACGTTGCTGCAGCTCGTCACAATGACAAGACCGACAACGGTCTGCGATTTACCTGTACACGTATACCGAATACATTATTTAGGTCAGTAGGCGAACGCGAAACGACCATCGAATGCACTCTTAGTTTTTAATAATAATAATAGTAATAATCAAAATACGTTTACCTATAATATTGTGTAGGATAATACCATTATACACCGTATATAATATAGGTTTTCTCGCGACAATGAACCCGCAATATTGTCTGAAATGCGATTCATGACCGTAGTCCGGTGCATATTACAATTTGTACGTTTGGTTAGAATCCACCGTTGTTGATTGGCTTCCCTTAGACACATACATAGGTATACATATAATATGACAACAATATTGTTTGTCGTGGTACAGTCCTGAAAATACACGTGTTTTGTTACGGATACGTTATGATTGTTATTACGCAGTAGCGTATATGTAGAATTAATACGCCTATGGGGGATGGTGGGGCTACCATAAGTATAATTACAATTTTTTTTATACAATTGAATTCTGGTAATAAAATTTTTTCTCCTGGGGGGTTTACGGGTTACCCCCCCCCCCTTCGTCAGTACACCTATAACTTATGTATACGAATACGATCGATTCATAGTATTATTATGTTCCCAAAAACGAAGCATACGACATTGTGCTTCTAGAAAAAAATACAACGATAAAGTATAATTTATAAAATTGCTAAAATATTACGTTTTTAGAAAAGTTTTTGGTGTTTTTACAATGAAAAAGATTGAGGTTCAATTGAAACGTAATATAGGTGCTTGCAAAAGTCACATAGTTCAATAGTTATAGTTGAAATTAATAATGCAAAAAAAAATATGTACAATCTAATAATAAATAAGTACAATTTTATAATAGCCATGATTCAGTTGGTGTACTATAAGAGTTAAGTAGTTAACAAACATCATAAATTAACGACATTATAATAAGTATTATTAAATAATATTATAATTAGTGAAAAAGTAATGCTTGATGATATTTATATACGTTTATACCTACACGTTCATGTATTATTTTTCTTTAACTTATCGATAAAATCATAGTGCTAAGTATATACATATATATATATATTTTTTTTTGATGTAGTAACTAGTATTGTGGTGAAATTACTTTTTAAATTCACAATACGTGTATAGTTTATAAGTTGAACACAAAACGTAAAAATAATTCGTTGATATACCTACTTTTTAGTTTAATGCAGGTGGTCAAACTTTTTTTTTTAAAGGGCCGTACGTACGAGCACTTGACTATTACTACGTACAGCAACGAACCAATAGTCTTAAGGAAATATAAAAACTTTTTTTTTTCATCCCGTTGTATGAATGTTTTATGTTACTGAATTATTGAAGACACAATATCGATAATATTTGTTAAACATTTTGAATAACAAATGTCTACAGTAATTCAGTACCTACGCGAATATATAATCATATTGACCAGAAATAATAAATGGTAAAAGCCAATATACGTAAAATGGATACTTTTTTTCTTTTACGCGGAACAATATTAAAGACTCGAAATCATTCCAAAGGTCGGGTTTTTAATTCTCGATCTGGATTTGTGTAGTCTGATAGCTAGAGCTATATTCTTCGGTGTAGTGAAACGCGCACGAATAAATTTGAAAATAAAAAAAGCAATACCATTTATGCGACACATCTAAGCATTATAATTTTCATTAATCTTGATCATTATTCCGAATGTCAACGTACCGTTTTCCGTTGAATGTTAATAACCGCTGCTTCGGAAATCAACAACGACACACCATCAATGTCTATATAATATAAAGAGCGACCGTGGTATAATCTCGTAAACGTATTTTTTTCTCCTTTTTGTAACTCTCTCGAACAAATATTTACTTATAATTGTATGGACGCGAACGTAATGTACGTAATGCAGGGTTCCCTCCGAAATGACTTTCTTTTCGCAATGTTTTAGTGTTGACAATACTTTTTCGGCTGATTCCTGCAGGTATCGATATACACTGAAAACGCTAATCGGACTAAACTCCACGCCTACACCGCCGTCAATAATTGTGTTCACATTGAAACGTCGGAAATGCGATGATCACAGACGAAAGACAACTAAAAACACGTACAATGGTTTTTACACTAGAAATCGTTCGGAACAATGTATACCGACAACGGGCTGCGTCCAGGTGAACTAAGCGAGACGAGTACCTATTATACGTATGGAGTACCTACATAGGTATATTTGCATTTACCGCGGCGGCGTTCTAGCTGTTGCAGTTGTAAGTCTTGTGACACGTGTACAAGCCTGCGTTTTTCTTGCATCCTGCGCGCAGATACCGTGCGTGCGCTTTTTCTTTTTTCACGTCTCGTCAACGGAAAAGTTCACGCAGCCGTTGCGCGTACAACCGTATGATGTACGCATATTATAATAATACTATACAACATATAATATAACGTACTTGTGATAATGTACTCTGCAAACAATACTGTTGTAATGAACGTCGTCGGTGCGACGCGAGGTCGACGTGATATGGCGACGACACGGTTTTCTTTCTTTATGTCGTTTTTATAATAGTGCACATAAATGTAGTATAAGTATATGTATAAGTGTGTATATACTATATATATATATATAGTATAGTGAAAGAGAAGTAGAGAGACGTAAAATCAAATCGTTCGCTCGAGATCCATTCCGTTATATACATTTTTATACATCGTTCAACGACTGGCTGACAATAGAACTCGTTCCTGTATTATAAACATTATATATTATTGTCCTATACTTACCGATCCTATTTTCTATGTTTCATGGCACGTACAAAACAATTTTTAACGTAATTCGCTTTATTTCTTCGACCGACTTATGAGTATTCGAAAAACATTTTTTTCATTCTATAATTTAATTTTAGTGTCACTTTAATATACTAGTGTTACTTTACCATAATGACATAAAGCGGAAACCGATATAATACTTCCATTGTTTTTTTTTTTCTCATAATACAATTTAAATGTAGTGCAGTATACATATAATATTGTATTATTTGTATATATATATATATATATATATATATATATATATATATAAAAACATATTTTTACTATATCTATTAATATTGAACTGTTCAGCAAACATTTTTGATTTTCCAATTATTATATATAAATAATTACAAATTAGTACTTATGATGCATAAAAATAGAGGAATTTATAAATAAAACAAAACAAAATGTTTACAATATAGTTGTTACAATTATGGGAGTATTTGATATGCATGAGTTAGCGTTGATAATCGTGTAGATAAGCATGTAATGTCGTATTGTGGTGGTTGTGATGTATTAAATTTCATATTATAGAGTGTTCCATCTTCCATAGCAGCAGTTTTCGATGCATAAACGTTGAACATTGAACCCCAGCTATATGTAGTTGATTCACTTATTTCATAACCGTCGTAATGTAAGGTGAGCAAAGTGTCGCAGTGATAGTGACGATGGTGCTCGTCCGAAGGCAGGGGAGAGGTTGCTCCGAAAAATCGTTGGCCCACTTCTCCGTTCATCCATACAGACGTAGTTAAGCGATCGTAAATAATTAACATAAATGGACCGCGAAAACGATTGTTTAACGTAGAAATAATTATCCGCTATAGGTGTATTTATAAAATATATTGTATACGAAGACAGCCAGAGTTCTCATCAGTAGCGTGGGCGACGACTATGACGACCGAAAATATAAGCCGCACGTCGACCGAAATTCGAAGGTCCTTTGTATACTACACGAACACGACGATAATATTATTGTCTATATAAATAATATATATTTATAGATTGATTTTTTTTTTTTTTATTCGTTCCGCACATCCGCCGTCGCTATAACGGCTGTTCCGTGTATTAAGCTGGTCGTTTTCGTTTTCGTACGATATTTTCAGATCGTTCGTCCTTCTGCACCGCCGCCGTTGTCCTCGCGCAACAAGTGGACTTCTGTGTTTTCCATCGCTCAATAATGCAATACGATCATCTCTCACTCGCCGTTTTCACCTGAACCTATACTCGTGTATAATAACCTAACAACAACATCAGTAATTTCAGTTGTTGCAGGGTTCATTGAACTTACCCGTACGATGTTGATAGAGAGATCGAATACATATAATATTCTGTATTGATCTAAGGGACATTATTTTTTATAGTTTTTGTAAACAATTTGTACACATTTTAGTATTAGAAAAAAATTATACTTGTTATTGTAAAAATAGTTATTATTTAGTTCTAGTATACTACGTATTCCAGTACTTATGTGTAAAAAGTGTATCTACAGATATAATCACAGTGTTTTAGACTATAATCACATCAGTGTTGTCATTGTATGGCTATTATACTAGTACAATCATAGACCTTGTCTATGTTTACAAATTTACAATGAACAATAAAACCGTATTACTAAAATTTCTCATTTTTCCTAATAGGGTTCTCGTGTTTAATGTCTATAACATAATATTAGAAAAAAACCTTTACTTAAGAGTATAGAAAATGGTTAAAAAAACCTTTTGTTTTCATATTAATTGGGATTAATAATAATAATAACAATACAGTTTTTCTAATAAATAGCTACAATGACATTGTTATGTTGTGCAGTTACATTTCTGAAGTTTGACTGATATTTATCGTTTGATATTTCGTTATAACGCGCGCATAACGTGTCAGTAAATCCGTTCGATTTCATACTAGGTATAAACTATGCATTATACATTTTTATATAATTAACCATATCATATTATATTATATTATATTAAACTATATCATATTATATTATATTAAACTATATTATTTTACAATAGATTTCGTTTATTTCGGTACGTTGATAATTTTATAATAATACATCTGTATGCACTATAAAACACAATTAGAGTCTTAATCAATGAATTTATACACGGTTGTGCTGCTCAGTTATAATTGTATAACGTATTTGTGGTATACATTCTGTATATTATTACATTATAGTATGCACTCTGTGCGGTGTCTGCCTGAAGGCTGAGAGAATCCAGCTGGTGGGTCGGATTACAATTCTAAACAGCCAAACATGTTAGATTTCAACAGCTGGATAGTTGTTTAGTTTATCAGCAATATTATTTTAATGCTTAAAACCGAATAACATTTCTACAAAAATTAATTTATCATCATGCACATCTAAAATACGAAACGTTGTAAAAGGACTGGGCCTCTCCTTCCGTTAAATATGTAGGGGCGGGTCCATTTATCATGTTTAATTATTATTTAGTTATGCTGATTCTAAACGATTTGATTTAAACACCTTGTGTATACCACCCCGTTCACAACATAATATATCGTTCCACTCTACATGGAGTATTTTGAATTGTCTGTTCTTCATTTATTATTATACAGCCAAAGTGATATTGATATTAATATTTTATATTATACTTATGCAGTCTAACACAAGACGACTAAATAAGAAACAAATCTTTGTGTATAGATCGAAATTGTGCGGGTCCGGAATTGGATTTTTGATTAAAGTTTGTGTGCGCAAAACTTTATTAGACAAGTGTTTTTGAGATTTCAGATTTGAAAGTTTCAAGTTGAAATGGTTACACCAATAACTGAAACTTGACATCAGTTTATCATATCAAGGTTTATATTGATAACAAATTATAATCTATTAAAAATTAATATTGTTTGAGTGTTTTTGGTGGGATTGATAGCGATAGGCACCAGCTTCGTCAACTGAACTCGTCTCTGCAATGAATGGATAAAAGATAGCATTTTAACGCGCAGTATGGTTGAAATGTTGTATTTTAACGAGTGTCTAATAAATGTGATACATTTTTTGTTTCTACCTGAGATAAGGAAAACAAATATTGACATACATATTGTAATTCCTATAGGTTTACAATTTACGATAACGGTACTTGTTGTGTGTATGCTTATGTATTGTAATAAATAAAATACTGCCATGGTAAATATAATCGTAAATTGGTCATATATACCCGAGAGATCGTGAATCAGTTGAAATACAAAAACTATAATTACCGAATTGGCGGCAGTGACATTATTTCCAACACGATAGACAGAACACTTAATATTATTGGTCGACTTTACCAGCAAAGGGTAACTATTATGGTGTATAGTGTAGAACTGTAGAACGTAGATACACATAATACACGTTATAATGATAAAATTATGTTGTTTCGACGTTTTATACAACAATTTAGGAGCACACAAAATAGCCAATACATAATAAATGTATGAGAAACGACTCATCCTGATATCGCTAATATCGAATATAAAAATCCTAAGGAACATCGTCTGTTAACATGCATGCATAAGCTCTGCATTAAGTTATTGCGCACGTTTTATACTTTTCGCGGTAACTCGATGTATTTTTTTCCCGTCTGAATAAAGTAATATTGAAATAATCATATTTTTCCCACATCAATCACACTTGTCTTTCAAAATACGGTAGTTTTCATTTTATTTAATGAAACTTGCGGCACTTTAAACAAATAGACTATACACTTTATTATGTAGTACTACGATTTTACACTGCACGTATGGCAGACGTACGTAAGGTTAATCTATATAAGTGTGGAATGACGTTATATTATATTATTGTACGTTCTGCGCGTACGTGTGCCTACACCGAGTTCAACACTCGAGTTCATTGCCAAAGATACACGGCAAAACGATCAGTCGGTAAAAGCGGAAAATGTGTACCTAAATTCATACCGCGTCGTATATTTCAATAAGTTATCCGATAAAACCGGCAACCTATGTATAGTTGGGTGACCTAAATATCGCAACATAACTATATTATACTGTTGTTGTTCGAAATAAAGTAGATAGACGGTTTATTATAATTGATCGTCCCGCTGATGCAATTTCGCAAAATAATATTTTGTTAGTATTATGTGACGTTGGTGTACCGTGGATTAACTAACGTAGCAATAATAATAATAATAATAATAATAATAATAATAATTGTTATTTTAATATCAATGTCACACAATGTCATAAAACGTAATGAAACGTAATCGTATGAAAACAGCATAATACAATGCATCGATTCGAATTGTTAATAACGATACTATTACAACAGTGTTTTGCTTTAATGATATGTAAACACTATTGCACTATTCAACGGTAACATATTACAATGTAGTAATAATACTACTATGTGATTGTATGCTAGATTTTTGTCTTTTAAACAAATCGTCATCAATTTATTTATACATACTAAATAAATAAGCAATTATACAACACAACTAACACTATCTAATAGTATGGTTTTACTAATAACTTATTGTTTTACGTTCTGCGAAAATTGACGGACCTTGCAGAAATACATTATTGCTTAAATTTATTTTCCGACATTTTTTTTTTCCAGCCATTTTCTATACATAATGTTTTCCGTACTAACAATGAGGAATGTATGTTTTTAGCACTATTTCATGGACATAACCACTTTGAACGAATGATGAAGTTTGTGGATATTTGTGTTTTTCGACCAGAAATTACTATCGGAATTATAACGGTGGACGGCACCGCACGCAATTTACGGCCATTATTTGTACATATAAGTATACGAATAAAACTTTCGTTTGAAGTGTTTTAAGCCTGCGAGACCCTTCTGGGTGGACTAACGTCATATAGAGCTTAGAGGATGAAAGACTAACGACCATAATCGAACAATCTTTCTTTCGTTTCCACAGCAGTAACACCCTCCCGGGCACACTAAACGACGAGAGAATAATAGCTGTTGAACACGTGGACACGGCTATTAATTTTGACACCGCACAATCAGCGTATAGCAAATCTTCGTAACGCACATTTTCAAGGGGTGAAGTGTTGTAAAGGAAAAAAAAATTAATTCCGATAAATTGCTTGTATCAAAAATATTAATCATTGTTCCGGACACCGGACTTAACCAACAATGACGTTTGCAAGTAATGATAATCGCATCACGTTAATTCAACTATTGTACATATTACTATATTGTATACTATCAGCGTGTGAAGTATAACGAATTGGTTATGTACAGCCAAACAGGACGTCCTCGCGGAGCGCTACGATTCATCGTGCTCGGGGCAAAACCGACTTGAACATTAACTGTGCACAATGTATACTTCAATAGCTACTTCATTTGTTTACTCATTTTTATTTATTTTTTCTGAAATGGCCTTTTTTAATTTGTTCAGCTACCTACAGGACGTGTGCCCCTCTCATTGAGCTGCTATACGTAGATACATATACAACAGTGTGCAGAACGGCAATAGAATATGAACGTTTTTCCGTACAATTTCCGGTACGAATGACTTTTTTAATACTGCACGTTTCTGATATCAGATAATCCTGTAGTTTTTCGAACAGAAAACAACACGTGGAACGTAGAGAACACGTGGCAGGTAAACATCGCACATGTAGTAACGTGCAGCAGTGATGATTATGAGTCTATGACGTATTGACGCGTATGGATCAGTCGAACGAAATCAACACACTTGAATCACATAAAATAATAATGAGTGCTCCAAAGGCCAAACGGTAGTAAGTGACAGCATTTTAAACATAATAAGTAGTTTTTGTTTTTACATTTTATTATTTATTTATTAATTTTTTTGCTTTTACCATAGGACAATACAACAAGGCTAAGGTTATATGATATTTACATATCATTATATATACAAGCTAGAAACTCTGAACTTAATATAGAAAATATATAATGACTTATGAGTTAATAATACATTAAAATGTTTTTAATTTTAAGGTAAGTTTTACGATTCCTTCGTAAAAGATATCGCATTTAATTTTAATATGTTATAAATTGCATAACTTTTGTGTAGTTGGTGTCACTGAAACCACATCATGCTGCAATTTTGTATTTTTGCCTAGTGTTTACTCACATACCGCATTTTATAGGTTTTAAAATGTAAACATTATCAATATTTAATAATATAAGAATTATATGTATATTTGATAAGACTCGCCCGAAAAATCGCCAATTTTAAACTTGTTGTCAAATTATATAAACAAAATCTTGAAAGTTGAATTATATTTTTCAACAACAAAACATTTTAAAAACTTTTACTACGTTATAAGTTATCACAACAATGACACAGACCTCAAAGAATAGTAATACAGCTTACAGTGACGCCGGTTTACAAAAAAAAAACCCCTCGGGAGCAATGTTAGAGCGCAGAGGAAAAACTTGTGTGAATTGGTAAAAAAAAAAAAAAATTGTGATGTTATATGCAAATTGCTACGAAATGATGTTCGCAGCTACGAACATTAACGGGTACGTCACATTTTTATCTAATAGCCATATGGCTTATAGTCGCGTTTGAATTATATGAACGTAGGGGCGTTGCATTTTTGAAAGTGTGTTCTCGTTTACAACAAAAATTTTGTTCTGGTTTATTTGGTTTTTTTTTTTTTTTTTGCACTATGGGAGGCTAATTGTATTATATGTTGAGATAAGAGATACTGTATAGGCGTATACGGACCAACGCCTGCAGTTTACATAATGATAAAACAGCACCCAACAGCTACCTCGCCACGCCATCCCCTGGTAACAAAAAAAAAAAAAAGTTCAAATCAACCCTACACCAGCCGTGCAAATACGTGTAAATACGCACTACGAATACAGTCAATCATAAAACGACATTGTTAACATTTTATATACTTTTTCGGTATGTGCTATATTATATACATAGCGCTTTTAATTATACAAACGATTCGGCCCTTGTATAACTAAAAAGAGGTCCACCGGTTCCGAGCATTTCGACAATATTATCAAATATATGGCCACGCTCAAATCGATCGGAAAATAAAAAAAAAAAAAAATAGAAAACTATGTACGTAAAGTGTTTAATTCGCGTAAGAGAGAAAAAATTATCCTTCGCCGGTTTAGATAATATATTATTAATACGTAATACTTGTTTCTTGGAATTTTTAATATAATTTGTAACAAGCTCGCAAAACGAACAAGTATAACTGGCCTTTCATGTTCATAACTTATTTTTTTTCATTTTAAATGTAATCTCATTATTTAACATTGTTTTGTTGTAATTTTTTTGTTTTGAAATATTTCATCAGATCAAACTGTTTTTATTCTACTTCGTCAATCGTTATGGGCAAATATTTAAAACAGTCTCTGGAAAACGCAATTATGTGCATCTCCAAATCCATGAAAAATTTCTTTTATTACTTTGTCTTTTTTAATAATAAAACTGAAGTAAGTTTTTCAATATAACATTTTTTTTCTACGTTTAACATTACTCAACTCTACTGTTAATAAAAAAATAAAAATAAAAATAATAATAATAATAAATAATTTGAGCATAAAACAATTACACACCTAGAATTTTCGTTCATCGGTTCCCACGAAGTCGTGAACAATGCAATTTAAAGATTACAAATTTCTCAATAATTACCTTCACGCTATAATGATGTATTATAGGTTTATGTACCAAACATTATATTTGAATCAAGTAATCGGTTCTGTATGATTATAAAAATCCGGCCACAAAGGTCGTTTTGTAACGTAAAATTAGTAAGATCATTATTAAGCATTATATCTATACTATTGTAATACAATAATCAGGGACGGATTGGAAGGTTATTGGCACATGAGAAAACACAGCTTAGCGGCCCTAAATATACTTACAAGATACGCTATCTATCTGTAGTGATTTTGTAAATAAAATTAATAATTATTATTATTGTTATTATAATTTAAAGTGTACATTTTACCCATAATACTGTTAACGTAAAATAGAATCAAATAAAGTAAAATATGCAAGACAATTGCATGAATATCCAATTTTAAATAGTTATTTTTTTCTTACCAACAGACAGTATCTTGAAGAAGCAACTAAAAAGCTTTAAAGTTTAATAATAAATTTGAACTTGAGACTTTTTATTTTTAAAATATAACAATTAAAAGCTTAACAGTTCTTAAAAAAATTTATTAGGATTTGTAATTTATAATAAAAAATTGTTTCAATATATTATCCATTCTAAAATAATTCAAAAATCACCTCCACACAATACTTCCATTAACATTTATTGTCACTAATTTTAACAATTTGTTATTTGAATGAAATTAAGATTTTTGTTACAAGTTTTTTAACTCACTCTCTTTATTACATCAGTGAGATTAGTAGCATTAGATTGACTAACAAAACAAATTTTTATCTGCTTTGGATCATAAACTACAAAACTTAATTCAGCAGCTCGTTTTAAACTTTTTTTTCTGCTCCTCCTTTTATTTTTTTAGTATTGTTCTTTGTAGGAGGCCGCCAGAAGATTGTCAAGACATTCAAAAAAGAATTGAAAATTGAATCATTCGAATATCATAAAAATTATGGACTGCGACGAGCTTATCGCACTTTCGTACATACACAATTTTATTACACAGTAGAAAAAATATTAACACCTGGACGGATAAAAGCCACGAGAGGGGTCGGTTATAAATTTATAATAATTATCTTGTGATAAAATAAAGACGCAAAACATTTCCGTTGGCATTGAAAAAACCACGACCGACCAATCATACAGGTAAATGATATTTCCCGCAACCAAATTGTTCATTTTAGTTTATCTTCAATAGAAAAAGTGGTAAATGTTTTTTGTAATATTAATTATTATAAGTAATAAATATATAATACTATAATAGTCTATAAGTTATATATTATAATATAATATAGTCTATAAGTTGATTGAACGTCAATGACACGTAAAAATATATTATTTGTTAGTTAAATATATATGGTATTAGTTTATTGTTGAACGACCGGCTCAAATTTTACAATTTAAAACGACCCAGGGGGACTACGTTCCCCAAAGCCCCCTTGGCCAATACACCACTGACAATAATAAGAAATCCGATGGGGAAAAGTGATCGAGTATTTGTATGTCAACACTCCCGCGTTGTCCTTGTAGAATGTAGGAAATTCAACTTTCCCAGTAAATTTGTCTATAATATTTCTCAAATTATAAAGCGACTGAGATCCACGGCTTAGACGAATTATTAATTCATTCAATTAATAATGGGGTTAAAAACGGATATTATTTAAAATTCTCTCGCAAATTGTTTTAACCTTTTGATTTTTTTTCCTTTAACTTTCTTCACAGTCTTTTAAACCCAATATAATTTTCAAACGGCTTATTAGACTTAAAAATATAAAACTAAAATAATTAAATTGTTTGACTTGTTAAAAATTTAAAAGTTTACGGAACATCATTTTTTTCTTAAGTGTATTCGTAAAAGTGTAACAATATCAGGTATTAAGTAAATGGTATATATATATATTCATATATATTTTATACTCATAATATTTAAGTATAACTTTATTGGTCACCTAAAAACGTTTTTAGAACTTCAATGTAATACTTTAATACTCAGTTTTAATGTAAGTCTCTATGTTAAGTGTTAGTGGAAAATTATTCTACCACATTGTCCATGTGTCTGCGGAATCATTGAATTATATTTCCGGTTTAAATAGTTACATAATTATCTGAAAAATTATATACATTTTAAAAATTAAACATACCACTAAAGATATGAAATTTATTCTTTATTTAGACCAATAATTATACGATATTTGTGTTGGTGAGACTCCCATTACTTCTCACGAGTACGATTTGATCATACGCTTTCAAATATCGTAGCGCGCCTTTAACACTTAGTATTATTATAGGTACACAAAGTACGTCGTGGCACCTCCCAAAATTGTACATCTCCGGGTATATACCGTCATATTTATATATTAGAGTACGGTCCGTATTTCGGTAATTGCGCGTGGCTTATCGGTGTCCGTGTACATAAAACAATTCGGCAGCTGGAACCGGGAAAAATAAACAATACGAGTTGTCAGACGAAAGAATTTAACGCATTGATATTAGGTGCATATAATAATATTTAACACCTATACGTACACGTTATAAATTATAATTCGTGATAATACTGCGAACGCATGATTCGTCGAGAGGATGATTCAGGATTGTTTGCGCTGCAGAAATAGTATTAGGATTATTATCGAATCCCCGGGACCCCTGTATCGAAACATGTTACGTTATATTATTCGTATTGTACACGTATGATAATATGATAACATTTAGAGCGCGGGAGTTGACATAGTCGCGTTCTATTATGATTTACAAGCCATCTCTCAACCGGGTCTTATCTTCCGCCTTTTAAACTCGACATCCTCTCCCTGTCACACGATTAAGGGCTTTTACACGACGTATTACGATATTATGCGATATCCCGCAACACATTTTTACAACGGCGATGGCGTCGGTACAACCCCTGTGCGCCGCGTGATGACGCGTGTAACACGTTATAATAATAATAATAATATTATATACGAGACATAATAAACGGTCGGTGGTTTTAAAATAAGTCAATAATAATGCGACGTACGATAAGTCTCTACAATTTACGATATTTATTAAACATCATGATGCGTTTTTTTGAGTTTTTTCCCAGCTCTGCCGAGGGACGCCGTACAACTCTCAAGACTGAGACCCTACACTGGACGCTGGTGGTGTTATTTTTTCCATACATATTATATTGAGATCTCGTACTAGTCTTACTATTATGCACCAAGCCATTTCGTTTTTCGTTCCCAATAATATAATAGAGCATTTTTCGATTTATTCGTTCGTTTTATTATACTTCACAAACCATTTATATTATATACGTGAAGTCCAGAACAAATACAAATTTATAACAATGTCGACTACATACCCAAATCGTTCGTCTGTATATATGTATATGCATGTTGATTTTGAACCATTTTAATCCAACAAAGACTGGAAACCCGAAAATAGTGTTTAGTGCGAATTGAAAATGTTTTGAATCCTTTAATCGAAAATTACTTCTCTTTTCAATTCGGAGAAAATGCAATAATTAAACTTTTGGAATAGAAGGCGAACGACTTGCTGCTCTATAAGATAAATATTTTGGAAACTGTTTGAAGTGTCAGCGATTTAGATATATTGTTAAGTTCAGGATAAAAGGGTAGATTTTTGGATGCATACGAAACGGAATGATGAATAATGATCCGAATTAATTGAAAATGTATGATATACCAAGCAAGTATACTATAAATTGTTTTTAATTTGGTTTTTAACTATATGGTATTATTGTTACGTACTATACGAGTAAATTTAAATTAAAAAATTCAAGTTCTTTCGTGATATAAAAAAACAAAGAAATTCATAGTATATCGATAATGGGTTATACCAAAGACCATATTGAAGGAGGGCTCCATAGGTCAAGTTAACAATCTTATGCTAAAATGTACACTATTTTAAATTAAATATCTAAATAATTTTATCTTGGGTATATATTTTTATAATATTAATAAATGTTTTTATTTGTAAAATGTAAGCGTATGACGTGATGTCCACTTATTCCGCTGGTTAACCTACGATGAATACGGTTGGATCCTGTGAGCGTTTATATTTTTATAGATAAAATAATTATAAATATATAGGTACAAGGTATGTAGGTACGAGTGCGTACGTCGTGTAAGAAACTCCTTATTTCAAACCTAATAAAAACTAAATCATATAATATAATATAATATAATGATGAAAAATAAAATAAACCACTACCTAACGAACGAGTTGGAAAGAGTCTCCGAGCATAACAGCAAAACATACCTATTATATATAAATAATGTTGTACGTCGTTTTACATCATAGTATATATACCGTACACGTATTATACATTGTACGCACCACTATATATTAAGCAGCCACCGCAGGTCATTCGGCCGAAACTTAAGTACACACACACACACACACACACACACACACACACACACACACACATATATATATATATATATATATATATATATATAACATAATATATACGTGTGTGTACTCATTGCAGCGTTGCCAAGTTGGTTTATTCTGTTATATTAAGGTTTAATCTATGGGCACCTTTAGAACAACAGGCTACCTAACCGTGCGTGTAGTGATGGGAAAAATATCGATATCGTAACAAATTTTCGATATCAATATTATTATATAAGAAAAATTTTTTTTATTCTAGCGTGTAAGAATTAAATTGCTTATAGTGGAAACACATCAATGGGGCTTGAAGATTATACAAATTAAATATTTGAACACCTATAGGTAAAATAATAAAAGTATAATTTTAATTTTTTATAACACTTATATTATTATTATTAAATTTACCTGTCTGGTTGTAATTAGTTTTTCTTCTTCTTATATCCTCAACTAGATAAGTAGAGTAAATTTTTTAATTAATAACTATTAATAAGTACTAAGTAGGTATTATTTAAAATGTGTATTTTCGACATGTCAACAGAGTACAATATAACATACGTCATACGATATCCCGACACAATATCGGAAAAATCGGAACGATGTTTTTACACAAATTAATGACATGGTTGCCCGTACGTGTTTTCTGCGTAAAGCACGTACCTACGATACTATCATAGGTATAGGTACACGAAACTCTCACGTTTGACCACTTTGAATCCTTTCAACACTAGTTTAATAGCAACATAATGATTTTAAAGTATTATTTTTTCAAGTATTTTACGCATACACAGATCAAACAATATTAGTACATTACGTAATCAATAAACACGTATAATCATAGTGTAAGCGCGGTAGTATTGTTGCAGTACTATGAAATATCGAGAGTGATTCGTTTATTGAAATATTAAATTCTACGCAATGTTACGTGTATCTATGTTATGGTACTATAATATATTATATGCAGATCACCGGGATTCAAGAACAACGCGTAAGACGTGAATATTAAATGTTACGTGCGATCGAGGTGGTGGTGGGAAAAAACGACCGAAAAATTGTATGGTTATATCACAATAACTATATTATATTATCATTGAACATTACATTTTGATATTTAAGTGTTTCTCTTTCAGAATCCACCACATACACTTACCGCAATCCCGTTAACTGATTCAGTAATATTGAATAAAATATTATTTTTAACATTTGTTCCGAAATTCACACAAATACTTACGTAGGCAGAGAAAATAAATTAAAAACTAACACAATCATCTGAAACGTATATTTTATGTTTGATAATGTAATTCTATCCTCACGCATTTATAGATATAAAAACAGTGCTTTTATTCGATATTTTTACAAATTTAAATAATCACATTTAAAACCGATCATTGATCACTCCATTGAACGTTTGATCCTTTCATTTATTTTATATTCGTAAAGATTCGTTTACTTTAATCGACTGTTGCGATTCGACTATATTATCATAGTATAATTTTTACCATATGGCGTATACTTTCTATACTATATAAAATTGTCCAGAGTGCGTACCTATTTTTTATATTGGTTACGCTATGTGTATATGTGCGGTTACGTGGTACGGGTGGTACGGCAATCCGGTTTGTTATATTTTTTTCAAGACAATAAAGGAGAATAATTTTTTTTTGTTTTCAAACAATACGTATATATTGTTGGAATTTGATTCGGGATTTACAATTTTTTCTTTCAAACGGACATCTCCGAAAAACGAGAAAAGGCATGTGACTCGCTAGCAAAAATAATATAATGACGTACCTATATTATATTGATAAATCGACGAAGGTGAACACGAAAACGAGATAAGTGCGGTGCGTATAGGTACATAACATATAGATTTCCTGCAGCAGCTTGGCCGAGAGACATTGCGATAATAATTGTAAAAATTCAAAACCGTAAGAAATCGGATCTTGGACATATTTTATGGCGTGCTGTATAATATAATATTATATAAAAAGTTGGGTATGTGTGGGTAGAAATAGAGAAATATGAAGCGCCGCCGCAGTGGTACTCGTAATATTATCGTTTACTCATCGTATATTTGTATACATCATTATTTTTTTCCATCTCTATTTCAAACACCGTACAATCGTCAAACGTGCCTGTTAATAATTGCTGGAAAAATTATTTTTTCGTGATATAGAACGTGACGAAGAGTTGTGTACGTATTTTATTTATATATATATATATCATTAAATTAAATTGTATAAGATATAAAATTATCGTATTTTGTTCTCCGAGGATATTATATTATAGAACCGATTGACCGGCGAAACCGTTAAACACGCTCATATCACAATATAATATTAGTCGTCCCCTCATGCGTATTATATTCATCCGAACGCGGCTTATTGCGAGCGTGCGCACGCGCGTGAATCGACAATAGGGGAATTTTGCCCTCCGTCGTCAGTATCCTATACGACAATGGCGAAAAAAGACGACGAAAAACGATTTCGTATATATTTACTCGTCTCGTATATTATGCGCAGCGCTACCAATTATACATCATATCATTATTATTTTATCGTTTGTTGCGCACACAATGGCATGACGCGTACGCGCGTATACCTATTTTATGTGCATGTATATATTATATTATAATGGCGCGTGTGAAGTGTTTTCGACGAGAAAAAAAAAATTAAAAATTACGACGAGAAGAAAAAAAATTGTGAAAAACGAAAAATCTCCGACGTAATAATGGCACGCACGAATGTAATAATATTATTATTACGTTTACGTGTGCGGGGGTCGAACCCGGCGGAGACGATGCGACAATTTTCATTTTATTGTAATTTCGATTTTTTCTCTCCTCCCAAGCCGCGCGTCAATATAATTTAGGCATTCGAAAAACATACGACGTACGCACACGATACCCGTGACCGTCAAATTAGAATATACTATATGGATTCTACGGTGCTCTGCAGAGTGCAGAGGTGCAATTATGTCTCGACGCGATCGCAATATAACATTATGTCCACATACTACATGTTTTGAGAATGGTACGAAAACGCCGGTGCTAATCGTGTCGCTACCCTTAGCATGCAGAAAATCTACCCACGTTGTGTCTTCTTGTTAATATTTTTTTGAACAGAATCGTTTATCAAAAATGATTCGAGTCGACGTGAACGGTGGTCGTAACGATAAATACCACCGTAAAAAAATAAAATCGTAGACAACTGCATCTTAATTTTAACACGCACGACTTAACTTTTCCGGAGCCAATATAACTACTTGCTTTACATAGAGTACTGCAAGTGATAGTTTGCTCAAGTGCTAAGTAGTAATCTGTATATTAAATAGCAGCGTTTAATGATTTCTATGGACCTCAGAATATTCCTCATATCCTAATCACACTGCTACGACGTTTAATTCTAAATACATTTTATCGACACACAATTTATCACACACAGTTTAATACCACATAATTTTATCGACCGTTATCAAAAACGTTATTACCATTAAATCTATTTATTATTTATGTTTTGAGTAGATATATACAATAATAAACAGTTAAAATTTTCCTTTAAAACTGTTATTACCGATTTGTATATATCATAATATATATATATGTATATATTAATTACGTTTGAACTTAGCCCTTAGGTATTATATTAAATATAACTAATGATGCTATGTTTATGCTTCCACATTTAAAGTAATTAGTATACTACGACTTAATTTAAATCTTATAATATGTAAATATAATTAATAATGAAGTACATAAACAAAGAATTATATTTACGATGGAAAAAGAGCGAGTCGATAGTTTAAAATTTAATTGTTACTTTAAGAACTTGTTCATTATTTCAAACAGTCTACGTCACTTTTTGAATGTTTTTCTTTTTTTCTTAAATAGTATTGTTTTAAATTAATTTAATACAATGTACTTAATATGTTAGCGGTTCATTGTTAATGATTTTATTTTATAATTCTATAGGTCGTTTGAAAGTTATTGATTACATTTGGATTTGAACTTAGAAATAATGCCATTGGTGTAATTAGATTACGTGTTATATAATCTACAATATTTCGAGTTTATTTTAATTTGGTAATTTATTAGAATATTGTATTAAAATTCAAAATAAGTGAATGCTAAAACCAAAATAATTAAATAACTGCACTATCTGTGGTGCACTTTTAGCTCGTTTTGAAACCAGTACAATCATTTTATTGAAAAGGTCTGGCAAATAATAGCTTCCTTGTATTAGTTTCAATATTTAAGTTATAATTGTAAATGTTACAAATTGTGTAGGTGCAACATAAGATATAAAAAATAACAATAGTATATTTACAAGTAAAAACTAAACAGCGCAATGAATTAATAATAATTTTTTGATGGAAAGTCGGTAAAATTTTAAATAAATATACCTAGTTAGTATAAGTACTCTATTTTATTGTATATATATATATACAGTAATACAGTATACGTAACTATTGTCGTTATTGTTTCCATGCCGAAATGTATTGCGTGACAAATAATATGCTTGTATTTGTCGTATTTAAGTCTACATTAAGTCCGAGACTACTTAGATGTAATCTTGGAAGTCAATTGAAAATAACTAATACCATATTTTATCCAGTTATTGAACATGCAACACAGTCATCGACCGTATACACTGCGAATAACGTTATAAATTGTAATATAGTAGGTATATATATATTATACATTCCAGATTATAAGGGGATTTTCAACAAGGCATTAGGGCATAGGTAATTTTAGCGGTGGACTGGGCCAATAAAAAACTACTGTCCTAGAATTACAAAAGACTCTTATACATTCAGGAAAATGCAATGTAGGAAATTCTATATTTTGTCAAACACTGCAGCGGTGGCAAGAAAACAAAAATTGTGGCGGTTGTGGATTTAGAACTGACGTTTTCATATTTTTTTCGTGTAATAATACAAACAAAACAACAACAACAATAACAATAATTAAAATCGGTGACCTATATGCACAAAAACAACGAGATCGAGCGTCATGAACACGATAAGGTATAATATTTTTTAGTGGTATATCGATGCCAATATTGTGTTTTCGTTCTAATACTGTAGCATTACCTAATTAGTAGTTATTATTATGAACCGTATAACCTAGTATATATAGTAAATGATCAGATGAGATGAGATTCAAAATCAGTGGCACGTATTAGTCGTTTAAATATAGAGTCGAACCTCAATTTAACAAACTTTATTTATTTAACGACGGTTTATTGAAAAAAATCGTTAAATGGTAGTACGATTTTTTCAAATTAATTTAATTTTAACAATTTTATATACTACAAATAGTAATAGTAATAATATTTTTGTTTCCGAAACTTTTTTCAAAGCTCCAAAGTACACAATTGATATTGTACTATTTATAAACATAAAATGTTAATACAAAATTGATTTGTCAAATAGAATTATTTTTTAATTACTATGTCATTCTACCGAAAAAAAAAAAATTCTTTATGTATAGTCGTATATCGAGTATATTACTGTACTTATAGTTAATACGGTCGGCTGCGTAGTGTGTGCGCACAGTTATAATACAATTATTATAGATAAACGATAAAACGTTAGTTATTTTTGACCCCCGGATTGTTATTTTTTCTTGACTTTTCACGCTTCACGCACTCTTTTACGGACGGGGACTGCGGGGGTACACTATTTCAATCATCGCTCATACTCGAACAAAAAGCTCTTTCGCTCGTCAAGAAATAAGCATGGGCTCCGGTGATTTAAGTGCCGTCCGTAACCGCCCTCAGAAAAGTGATCCGGATTCGATAACGGAATTTTCCAGCCGAGTCCAATTTAATGATTTTAATTTTATCACGCGGATTCGTGTCGACACAAGTTAACACGTTAAACATTTCCCCTTCCCCTCTCCCTCCACAACAGGAAATCATGTTAAGGTTCCGCTTACGCCACGTTAAAATCTAACGCGCGTAAGTCGTAACACGATTGTTTATCATTATATTAAAGTTTGTATAAACTTGATGTTGCAATATTATTGCACGCTACGAGTTTCTAACGCGGCCATAATTTTTTTCACCGAACAAGTTGGACGACGCAATAATGATTAGGTTTGAACTTTGCGAAAATATTTGTTTTTCCGCAAGTCTATACAACATCACAAAACATAATACGACGCGAGATTAAACAGCCCGAGCAGATTTGTAACGGACTAATAGTTTCATAGAGGAAATTCGGGCCAACGTGTCCGAAAAATAATAATAATGGCATACAGCTTAAAACCGCGGTTTATAAACGGCACGCTAGAATTATTATTGTATAGTATAATGTTGTACACCGTTTTTCGTCGGATTGTGTGAGTCTATTATAAAGTTTTCGGATGAATATTGTTCAATGTTATTCGACTGTGTAACTATTCGTTTGAATGGGATTTTACCCGGTCCGTTTTACCTGCCTGTTAATACAAAACAAAAGCTGCCCTCCTCACCACGCGCACGGTTATACGCGTAGACAGCGAATCCGGATTGCATAATCCGTTCTACGTGGACCCAAGAGTGATCATGTTTTAGAATAGTATAGTTTGTCACGTAATATTATGCCAATATTTGGATTATTGTAATGTCGACTTATGGTTCAGAGAGAAAAAAAAAACGAGATTGCGCTTTTACAAATTGTACTGCCATAAGTATTCATGTTAGCAGGTATATATTTTAATGATTTTCCGTTGCAAATTACACGTTGATGATAAAAATTCATGAATTTTTGGGTCCCAATTTTATAACTCCGGCTTATTTAAATAACGAAAAATTATTGTTAACGGTATTTGACGATGGAACTTGATTGTCGTTCGTGTTATAAACCTAAATAATCGATTCTAAATAGCTAAATAACATAATAAATTGCTCAAAAACGTTTGATAAAATTCATCCAAACTCATTACAATATTTGAATTCACATTGATGATGACATGATGTCATGATGCCATTTGCATGAACGTATTATTATACTTTGTACGTATCGGTGCTGAGAAATTCAAAATTATAATTTCTGGTGCATCGAAAGAATCAAATCGTACAAGACACGTTTTTGTTGTTTATTCAACATAATTTATAATAATACATTTATATATTATATAAATACCTAAGTAAAACATATACAACATAGATTGGTTTCACCAAAAACTTGTTCTTTTAAAGAAATTATTTTAAATATTGTGCAAGTTCTGAAAATTAATATACCCACTTGTATGTTCTAAGTTGAGACAAAAAAAAAAAAAGTCATTCGTTTCTCGATCGGCTGAATAAATTATAATACATATAATTGTACGCGCTTAATAAAAGTTTAATTGTAAATAATTAGCAACATTTAACTTAACATAAGTAACTAAAAGGTTTCCTTATACCATCACGGTTAAGGAAATAATCGTTGATTACATTTCAATGTTCATCGTAATGAATTAATGATTCTCTGCGGTGAACCGGACAGTAATATCTTTCATTCATTTTCTAAGAACCAATTATTATGACACTTATTAGTAATAAGTGTTATTAGTTATAACAGTAATAAGTTATTACTGTTAAAATGATAATGATGTTTTGGTTCATTTCTCGCAGGTTATTTTTGATAAAACAAAATGTTTTCAGGCTCTGTGCAACATTTAAACAGTTATATTTTCTATATTGTAAAGGTTTGAATACAATAACAGGTACCTACATAAAAATTAAAAATGTATAATATCGTTTGCACGTCTGAATGTACATTCATTATTTTACGATTGTGGAAAAATAACAATAATTTTCATCAAAGAACGTCTAAATTCGATGAACGTATTTTTTTACTTTTGATTCTGATCTAGTGATATAGATATATAATATTCTTGGTCATTCAGATTCCGATTTCGATAAGTTTCGGACTTGACTCCCCTTTGACGAACTACTCCATGCGCATAGACAAGCTAACGCGTGTAACTATGTAGGTATATGTACTGACTCCTAAAGGTGAATACAACCGCAAGTGACAAAGTATTTTCATAGTTTTGTGAACACTTAACTTTTTGAAAGTATGTCTTTATGATGAGTATCATCATATTATGCCTTAACAAATCATCACTTTGTTCTATAGGCAGCCATCGATCGTATATAAGAATTTTCTCTAGTATGAACTTGTATATTACATGGTTTAATTCTTAGTAGAAAATATCTTCAAGTACGTCTCGCATGAATAAGGATTGAGCATAATATGACGTGTCCAAATGCAATCCATAGAAAACTTTTTTGGGCATAAATTGCAATCAAATAGTGAAAAATATTGATCTGTTATTTGCTATACCATACCTTCATTAAAACTATAAATTTAAAAATCGATCCAATACGGATCCAACGTATTGTACAGTCCAAAATGTTCAGTAAAACATTTTTCGCTAAAGTATAAAATGAAAATAATCCTTTAATAAAGTGTAAAACTAAAAGAAAAAAACAATGACTTTTTAATAAATAAAAGTTACTTTCTCAAAATCATAATAAAAATATAAAAAAATCAATCTGCAATGAACACTTGATTTAATTAGCTGAAACGTTTTATTTTCCTGATTAGCTGGAATTCGAATTCGGTACCTACGCTTACTGTCTTTTTTTTATTTTTAGTTTTTCAAAGTTTTCCTGAAATTAACTTGTCTAAACTTAGAGGGCAATAGATTTGTAATTTTGACATTTATACATCAAATAACATTTTATACAATTACATATTTTATGTATTAATTATACAGAATAAATCATATTTACAATAATAAGCTATAAGTTAATGAGTTAATTTAAAATGTCGTGAGGATGATCACGTTGGAGTGTCATTTAGCTCGAAATGTTGGGGACCGCTTGCTTTTTATAAATGATTGTAGAAACTTATACCGATAAGTCTTTAATGTAGTTTATGATTATTGGTATTTTTAAGTTTGTGTGACGTGCATGCAGCGTTTCGAACGTATCATGCCACCATGGGGCATTTGAAATCACACGTAGGAGTTGTCTGAATGAGTTATTATTAAAGGTCATAGTATGATTATTATTACAATAACGCAACGGGTGTTTGGGAAATATATCATAAGCAACTACCACTTTACTGCATTATTTCCATTATTCATTATAGTCATTATCAAAGTATTTTACTGATCGATTTAGTGGTGACATAATGACATAATGTATGACAATATGTTTTAAATTGTATGGGTTATCACAATTTACATTACAACGTGGCTATTTTATCAGTTCGGAAACGTATCGATTCTGCCCGGAATAGTAGTAACAACTAACAACTAACACTTCTCACGTATTGACGACGTTTCTAAAAAATGAATAAAAAATTCGTCGTTTCATTGTACTTGCCTGTATATCTTAAATGGAGGTAACGCTTATATATATATATATATATATATATACGTGAAAAATCAAATGTTTATATTTCATTTTTGTACATTTTCTGTTACATTTGTTTGTTCAAACTCATCAATATATTCATTTCATTTATTTCGTTTACGTCACACACTACCACCTACTTATAATTTGACATGTCTGTTCGTTGAATTCGACGTTTTGTTGACTTCGTGCATTGCTCGAGTGTGGCGAGAATGGTTTTTGAATTTGAATTTGTTATGGTGATTATAGAATATATTTTTTCAATTTCAGCCTCCCCCCTCCCCTCATGGTCTTGTACTTTACGAAAAAAAAATAATGAAAAATAATATTAACTACAAAAATTATTTTTCAACACTAATTTAATTTTTGCTGATATTGAAAAATAATTTAAATAATTTTCTATAGTCATAAACATATTGTATATATATATACACACACCATGTAGACAGATTATTCAATATAATAACGCGATATAATACAATTGCTTCATGGTGTATTAATTATTATAATACCTACTATCAAAAATATTTATTTTGCTATCTTATCGGTCTTTTGACAACGTCTTTTTGTTTCGGTTTCATTTTGCATTTCATCATTTCACCATTCGACCATTTCACTATCATTTTAATAACTCGTATTTATTCAATTTATTTATTCTCATGTTTTTCGCTTGATTTTATTTTATATGTAATTACTAATTAATAACAATTTGAATGAACAATCATTTTATTTTATACTTTCCGTCCTTAGAGTCATATAATCATTATTCATTATTCATATCAATGTATACGTATGACAAGAAAAAACTAAACATGTGAGTAGAACAATAACATTACCTTAGTCTGCAAAACGTTAAGAAGTGTTTCACCTCCCTCCCTAAGCCCTTAAAAGTTTTCTTGATACACATATAACTACAGGGTAGATATATAGCTGCACCTGTATCGTGTTACAATTGATAACTGCGTACTATACGATGATATGGAAAATAAATGAGAATAAAAACACATCAACAACAGTTTCTAAACAAGTTTTGCAAATTCACATCAATTAGTTAAATATCAAATTATTAATATTATTACAATAAATATGTAAAATGTAAAATGTACCCGAATCGCCAAGTGTAGACCAATCGTTAAAATTATCGATTCACTGCTGTTGCTGCGCCTGCAGTCAAGTCTGGATTTACTCGCTTCAGCATATGTTCACTTCACACCACTCACTGCATGTTCAATAATTCACCACCGCGATAGGATATAAAATAGATTATTAATATTATAATAGGTATTAAATCGTAATTCATGTAACAACTAATGAACTCAGACAATATAAAGGCTCTGTAGCTATTTGTGAACATTATTACAGGTCAATGATGTTACATCGACGGGTCCACGCACGCAGTGAAAACCGTAGCGTACGTATTCGAGTGTTCTCGAAAGGCCGAACTCGTTTAATGCGTTTAACCTGAGCACGGGTAGGCGAACGAGTCCAGTGTTCGATTCGGTTTAATTTTCTGTTATTTTTTATTTAAGCGAGTCGGCAGGTGTTTATAATCCGTTAATACTAAAACAATTATGTAGGTACAAAAAAATATGTGAACATCAATAGCTCGTGGAGTTCCTTATAACGGCACCTCAGTGTTGAATTTAATATTCACGTCATTATTGCTGTAAGTATATACTGTTAGTACTTTTTTTTTTTTTTTGTAATATTATGATTTTTTTTTTTTTTTTATCAACAATTATCCTAGGTAATCAGGTTAGTAGACCAGTTACGGTTTAGACGACCAACGTTGACCATCATCCAGGGGATGGGTATAAAATGAAAATATATTATAGCAGTTGTATAATAAAGATTTGGTTGGTTTGATAATTTTACGTGGAATGTTTATAATGGCAAGTGCGGGTATAGCTGGACGTTTTTTCGGATATATTCGTTCGAAAAAATAACCAGCGAGCTCCCTCTTTATAATCCTGAGACTTAATGGACCGGAAGACCCGCTGCAGCTATATACAGTGAACGTATGTTTAAATAAGGTTTAGCTGGACCCCAGATTTGGATACCAAAGAATCCTTGAAAATAATCGTGTGTTTCGGTATGGTGTAATTTTGTACGTTCTAAAGGAAATAAACATCGGCGGCACCTAACTATAAGACTTACCCAACGAGCACACGGCAATGACATCATCGGCTGTGTCGGTAATTGCGTTCGTATACGCAGACTGATAATGCAAAGTTTTTTTCGATTTTTCCCAACTGATCAGTGGTTTACCAAGAGTTGAACAAACCTTGCTGTGTGTAATGGTATTGCTGCACAATGTTGTGTCAAAACCTCGCAATGCTAAGGACTCGCTCGACAATTTTTTTCGATAATTTTTAATAACGTGTACAACAATATACATGCGCATAGTACAAATATTACACATAATGAATATTCAAAGCTTGGAGGATCGGCTGAGCCAGCTTCCGGTCTTTCAGTGAAGAGGATTATGAACGATCCGTCTTATCTAACGCGGCTGTGACGTGACTTATATTTTGTAAACAATAAACCACGTACAAACGATCTTAGTTTATAAACGCATCAATCAATAATTTATTTGGGAGTTAAAATGTGAAAGGATTAAAGAAAAAAAAATTTACATAATGTATAATAATAAAATAACGAAAATATTATAATGATTAACGAATTAGAGAGTGCCTTTCGCATTCAACTGCTGCAGCACAGCACACGTGTAATGGTTATTAATTAATGTTGTCATCGTAGAACCCGTTACGAGCATCGTACGAAAAGACGAGCGGTCCAGTGAAATCGTCGTCAAAAGACTAAAACAAAACAAAAACCACTCATATTAAAATTATTATTAAAATAAAATGACATTATTATGTAGGTTCTGAGGAACATTATGTGCAATTGATTCAAGGCATAAGTTAATGTAAGCGTGGTATAAATGTATAGTGCTTAAAGTATTGTTTACGTTTTTAATGAAATTTAATGAGGTGGAGATTTCAAAATCGCAACCGTGATTGCACGTAGTCAAAGTCAAACCCATTTTCTCAGGAAAAAAAACCACCGAAAACACATTTTTATCAATAATAAATGCCTTCGGCTTATCATATCGGTGACGGTAGGCATTACGAAAACTATACCAAGAGTATAGAAAATACTCTTAGAAAAAGAAAAGAAAAACGTTATTATACAAACATAATATTTCCAACTGTTTGAACGCAATTTTCATATCGTCTTGGTATATCGTAGACCATTATACGATTATATTACACCAACTTAGAGGCAAACCGGATAAGCCGTTGTTGAGCAGTAACACACGGGTTAGATTAACCACACCGTTTAACTTATCCGGAACAAGAGGTATCTCAAAGTGTATAAGATACCATTTGCAGTATTGAATTCTGATATTTGTCCGCAACGGATATAAGACGAAATTTCTGGAAATTCTGTTTTGCGGTGTATACATATTACATGGCAATGCGTTACTGTTGAACGACATGAAATGTATTTTTCTATGATTATCGTTGCAAACAGTAATTCTGTACAGGTCTTTGTGGGTTTCAAACCCTGATCCTACTGTTAAGGAACCACGAACACGTCGACGCGCGGTGGTATTCGACTTATTCTATTTATTAGCAGAAAGATATACTATAGTGTTACGCGTGATCAGGGCTTAATGTGTGTGCGTGTACCTATTACGGTGCACCACTTTCCTCGTGCAAATAGTGAAGTGAGTTGGTAGTAATGTAAGCTGCGTGCACTGAAATTTGAAAGCGTACGTAATAAAATCATATCGTTCGTTGGAGTCCCCAAAAAAAGAAAGTTACTGACGTAAACAAAATGTATCGTAGAATCGACACAAATACGGGAAAAATCGCATCATCTCTATACGGTACATTTAGATCGATTTTCATTTCTAACCGTGCAGATTGTGGTTCTCCATGTAGGTATCAACGTTTAATTGAAATTAAGTGGGTATGCAAAAATATGCAAATCTTAGACATTGCATGCGAACAATAGTCTTATGAGTACATTTAATAGCATTATGAGAAAATGTCTGTATTCCCGTGTGCTATCGCGTAATATTAGGTATTTTTATGTATATCCGTCGCTTATAACTTTAGTAAAGATGATTATGATAATAATAATGATAACAATAATCGTAGTGATAACGATACATAGTACCTATAATATGTATGGTATAAAAATTATCGTTATGCAACCGGTCGGGCAGGTCGTTTCGAGTGATGCGCGTATTGTGAAAAAAAAAAAAACTTCCCGGACAACTATTTCTATACTACGCTATATTACTCGTACATACTCCTACCAGGAAATCTCTTGTGTTTCACCTTGAACGGATCCGTCGTCGCCTCATACTTCTCTTCCTTGACCGTGCGTGAGCACTGCGGCACACCTGCCACGACAAGCTCAAGTCACGGGCTATCGGCACGTGTTGTTTCGTCCTGAATTGGGTACTCGGTTACCAGGTTACCACTTCTCCTCCACCATCCCACCCCACGATCGTCTCCTATGGTTATCGATAATCTTCAGTGCGTCGTCCGTATAATCCTCGATTATTAATTACTATTAAACCGTGTATATTATATAATATATAGCTATATAGGTTAATATTGCCGTTTCGACACTACTACGAGTCCGCCCTCGAATAACGCCCCCGCCACACCGGCCAGAACTCCAGGCAAAACTTTCCGATAAATTCCATCAGTCTTACGGATTATTTATCCCAATTTAAGCGAACATCTAAATCCCGAGCCGTAGAAACTTAATTTAAAACTAAATTTAAAAAAAGACCATTAGGTAAATATACGTAATAAACACACATACATATAAATATATGTAGCCATATAGGAATAATTATTGAAATAATTATTGGAAACAATGAAAAACATTTTAAGGTACAAATAAAATTAGTAAATATGTGATAATATTATTGCGTATTCGCGTATATATATATTCCCCTATTCTTGAAGTACTAGTTTAATATTTTTAACAATAATTAAACAATGTTTATACAAATTGGGCCGTGTCGAAAAAGAGTTTGGAAACCATTATGTTAACAGTATGTTTCGGTGTATTGTATAATGTAAAATCTTTTGGAAGTAACAAATTCCTAAAGTTGGATAGGAGAAAAAAAATTATTTTAAAATGAAATTTCCACAAAAAATTATTATTTGTTGAACACGATTAAACAAGCTTAATCATTCAAATACCTAGGCAATAGTACTGCTGATTTATTCTGTACCTATACATTTTCAACCACTGACAATCCGGTTTAACGTGAATTAGTATTAATAATAATATGTAATTTAGATATCGCGTGTGGCTACAATTTCTCGTCAGCTATTACTATACAGATATTATGTTGTGAATAAAATCGTTTATCATTTAAATAAAATGTTTAATATTATAACTTATTTGTTTATATTTTTCAAACAATTTTATGTTTTATAAATTAATTGAAGATTGTAAGATATTTGAACAGGAATTAACTATAAAGTTATATGCAATATTTAATACTTTTGTAAACATCTTAAATTGCTTAATAATGAAAAGTGCAGAACTTAGAATACATAAAAATGGGTTCTGAAGTCACACGTTATACGTTCAAATATTGTATCATAAATCGTAGTATATAAATTACCATCATATAATGATATTACAACTTTTATATAAATATTAAAAATTAATATTACATGTTTTTGTACACCTTGATTACTATATAGAATAACATCCCATTTGAGGTGGGGTTTCCATATTATATCTTGAAATGAACGGGAAATTTGAATATTCGTTTATATCACTATAAAAACGTACTTCTAAATAAACGTGAATTCCAAAATATTATATTATAACGACACCTTGAAGATTTCGTTAAACTGTCAAACTGTTACACGAATTCTTACACGACGCATGAGTACGAATAACGCGTACCTATATTATAATAATATAATATTTATAGGCAATAGACTATATTTTTAGATCTTAGACGGAGTGATGGAATGACGAAATGTATTGAATTTACAATTATGTGTTTTTTTTTGTGTCTGTCGTCACGTTTTGAAACAGTAATAATGTTTGATTTTGGAATTCTACAAATTTTCTGAATAGAAAATGAATCTAGTTGATACTTTAGGAGATAAAAAGTAAAAATTATCAATATTTTTCAAAAGCGTTAAAAAAACGGGAATTTTTACACAAAATCAGTTTTTGACAAAATCGATTTATTATTTTGCTTTAACTCATAAACAAAAAACTGTAAGTATTTGACATTTTCACCAAATATTCATAATAGGGTTATCTATACACGGCTGTTTTCGAATATTTTTTTGAGTTACTTATAGACTGTTGAAATTTTGGATTTTTCGAAGTACAGTAGAAACTTGATTTACCGTTGTCGGGTCGTCAGGAAAAAAACCGTTAACCTACAATTGATTACGATCGATTATAATAACTTGGATCGTTTATTATGCCATTTAATCAACGATCAAAGTTAACTTGTTGCGGTATGGGCATGCCGAGCCTATCAAGAAAATATGAAGTTTGGAATATCCAAATACCTAACTTATGCAATATACGCGACGTGAAAGAAAAAATGTTATTACATTTAATTAATATTAATCAGTGATTGCATAGTAGCCATTAGCCTGTGCATGCTTATTATTTTGTATTATTTATTTTATTATTCAATTTACTATTCATATTTTATATATATTAGTCATATCTGCTTCGGGTTTTAAGCTATTATTTTTCTTTGATCCCATATGTAGGTTTATTTTATACTTCTATCGTTATTATAATAACGTATACGTAAAGTATTGAGTTTATTGCAAAATTTCTGTTAACCGTCAAAAATTTATGAATATCTGAAATTTAAGTTTTTACGAATTTCCGTAAAATAACGATTTGTCCTCAAATGATTTTAGATATTTGTTATTATTCAAAAAGTTTAAGTCGTAGAAGCTTGACACTTTTACCAATTATTTAGATTGAAATTTTCAAAATGTTTTACTAATTTATAAGTTATTAATTATATGCATTTGAAATATTCGATTTTTAATTTTTTTTTTTTTTTTATTACTATTGATTGAAAATAATATAATAGAAAATTCTAAATGGATTGTTCTAACTGTCATTCAAAAATGATTAAAATATATAGGCACAGTTATTTTTTATAAGTGTTTGAAGTGCAAGTATTGACAGAATATTGAAATTTAAATGTAATAATGTACTAGACTGAACCGTTTTTCGTGTACAATAATACCTATTATTGCATTCAAATTTAATACATCCATTATAATGACCTACTATATGACCTAGGTCCACTCCACTTTTACTGTACTGCTGAGTGCTGAGGGGGTTCCCGGTCATTGTATTTTATGTCTATCTAGAACGCCGAACTGCAGCTGTGCGTAATGTAAAATACCGTTTGGCCTTTCTAATTTCGCTGTAGTAATTTTCTCGAAAAAAGATTTCGCGTCTGAATACGCGCGTATACATATTATTATTTTAATTATCATAAACGGCTGCTGCATGTGTACAGCCGAACACTAACGCAAAAATTGAAGAAGGAGCTTAACATGCAATTGGTTCATGTTTCGCGTAACTCTACGGCCGAGACGACGGGATAAGACGACGACGCCGACGGTGACAATTATAAATTGTAATTGACTGTTGATTGTTACCGTGTTATTTTTATTCGTAATAAATAATAATGTGTAATTTATAGACTGCATTCGCATGTTGTGTGTTATATTGTGTTATGCGAAGTATTCGAAAGAAAAAACAAAACATCAAAACCTACCAACTGTGGTACCTAACAAGAATCGCATTTTACGTAAGCGCTCAACGGTTAAAATAGTTTTGTATTAGGTAATTAATGTTTTGTTTAACGGGCGTGCTGTACAATTTAAACGCTTGTTGTTATAATCAATCATTATAATATATAGGCAAGACTAAAATTTTTTCGAATTCAATGTTTCCAAACGTTCTTAAATAATCGATTATAATCATTCCGAACGGTTTATACTGTTTATAATAATATTATATACTTTAAAATTTCATCGTTGAAATTTAAATGTATTATAATCGTAACGATAGGTATTAGTTACGCTTTCCCTGCAGTTAAGCTTATTTAATGTAATACAAAGTTATATTATTGTGTATAATATTATGTTTTAAATGTTCTAAAACTTCCATAATATACCTGATTTGTAAGCAAAAATAATTAATAAACTATTTATCTGCTGTAGTCTCTTGGAATCGATTCAAAAATGTTAGATGCGTAATAAAAAAAAAACACGATTTTATTGACAATTTTAAGGATGTAGAGTTAATAATATTAGATTATTTCAGAGGAATTGGAATGTATAAAAACTGTTGTGAAACACTATATATAGTGTACAGTGCACTGTAGATTTAGCGCCGCTGACGGAAGTTTTCTTCGTACAAACATCATACGTGCAATAGGACTTTAGTGTGGTGCGAATTGTTATCATGTATGGCGAGCTAGAGACGTATTATTATGTATATTAGGCCGAAAGCTTTACACACACACACACACAAATATATACTCACATACAAGATACACATGTATAACACTTCACGCGTAAACGGTTTTCCCTTCGATGGGAATTTTCATGTGGCTGTTCAAACACACCATGCGAGTATATGGGATTTCATCGTCATGAATATTCTTGTATTCTCGTGGCACGCGATAAAGTGTCACTTTCCCAGACCGTGTTCTAACACAACTCACATGAGCAGGCATTAAGTATAATTTATAACCTAAAAGCTATGTCATCACTTACTGGTTAACGTAAGTGAATAAATTATTGAGTACATCGAGCTGCGACAAAACCTACCTCCACCGGCTTCACCACTATTGAAAATTTTCATTTTCGTTCTAATTTTTTTTTTTTCTCTTATTTTATACGACCTTTTCACTTCAACTAAGAATTAACGTTCTCTTAGTGACATTAGTACATCACCATGGTGATAACTGCTGTCGTACAAAAAGTAACAAACTTTTCAAGAAAATTATACAATGATACAGGCATATCTATAGTTATACGATTTAAATAGCTATACGTTTACGTCTTCACTTTTTGTGAATTACTTACCCAATATAGTTAAAAAATAGATAATTTGAACAAGTAGAAATGATGAAAAACTATCTGATAAGAACTATTTTATTGAGTATAGTAAAAACACGCTGAAGACTATAAATTAATCGATTCACATGTATAATTCGAGAAAATTGTAAAGAACTTAATAGAGTTTATTGTAATAAATTTTCTAATTTTTTTAATTTTAAGATTAATAATAAAAATATGTAATAACAAATTAAAAAAAAAGATTATAAAACTGGATTAATTGGTGAGAGAACTTACCAAGTTGATGCATACTGAAAAAAACAATACAAATGATCTGATGTATTGTAATACAATCATTGTCATTGTTACTAGGTAGTCATCGTTATTGCAACGCGTAAACGTAAAAACGCGTAAAAGTGTCCCAATAATATTGAAGTCGATATTATTTTCGTCGTGAACTAATAAATAGCATTGTTCACTTTATACGATTGAACTTTAAAAAAAAAAAAACAACGATCGACACAATCTCTAAAATGGTCCCTAAGGCTTGAATTGTTTTGGTATGAAGCCTTTTCGGCGTTAGCTCATCTTAGAAGGAAAAAAATAATCAAAGTCTTATTCCAAATTGAAGGAATAAAACATTTCAAGCGTGGGACGAATAAAATATTTACATAAACAGAAGTAATAAAAATGAAAAGTTTTATTCACAGTCGTCACAAGTTAAACACAATTCTAAATAACAACTTCCACGCAATTGCTTAAAATATATAAATAAAATGAAATAAAACAAAAGTTTATAAATGGTTAATTTACTCGTAAATGTATACGAAAAAAAAATGAAAACAAAAATTATAAAAATATAAAAATAATTAAGTATTACATATACAATATGTTTTAAATAAATAATGAATAAAAGATTGCATTTATTTCATTTATTATTTACTTTTTATTTTATCTTCTATCAAAATATGTAAATAAAATGTGTGAACGCATTAAATTTTATTTGTTTTCCCACGGCGGAATGCTTATTGCATATTTTGATATAATTGCGTTCATTTATATTATTATAATAATAATAAGGTTTATTTTTAAGTTGGCGTTAACAGCGCAACTGGAGCTGTAACAAATCAATTCAGAAGGAGGGTTCGGTGATGCGCGTATAGAGTATACAATCGGAAGATAGTATCGGGGGTACACCGAACACGACTTTGGGGTCATTGGTGGAGTTATTATTGTACAAATAATTATCAATATTATTTGCTCCATCTGAATATAATAACATACGAACAGTGTATGTCTGATGTAATGCGGTAATTGATACACAAAATAATATGTTCAATGTTCCATTCGTTTTCAGTGATTAAATGGTTTGTATAAACACACTTGGCAGTTTCAGACGATGTATATCTTATACGCATATTATTATAATCCAAAAATGTAAGTGCAATCTTGCGTCATATTATCACTAACTAATGTCTTATTTTTATATATTTATCTTTTTATTTTCCTTTTGTTGCAATAACATTACAGCATATTAGTATACGTGGTTACTTGTTGCGTTAGATAAAACTGTATCAGTTTCAATTCTGTTTTACGTCGTATTTAAATTTACAGTGACTTATGTTGAATATTTTCTAGCACGTTACGTGTTTAGTAGTTATGCGCGATAAGAAAATAATGATAATAACCAGATGATAATATATATACTGTCAAAACGCATCCTGTTTTCGTTTTGTTAGCTAATCATTTCAACGGAGTACGTACTGTATATTATTATATTATGCATATGGACTTTAAAATGATAAAAATATCAACCGAATTTAAATTAATGACAAATGCTTTTGGAAACGAGAAGCATGATTTAAACCAGTAATAGTACTTTATTGAACGACGGCTATTACATAAATGAAGATTTTAAAAGTTCACAATATTGAAAATTTCCACAATGCTATTGTTGTGTTGACGTAAAAGCAGATTAAATATTTAAGAATGATGTGCATATATTAGACTAGCAAACGATTATCAATTAACAATAAGACATTGTAAATTTTCTTCTTACATTAGTCATTTATGCCATGGTAAACGTCCGTGTATATACGTATAACCTGTGAAGTGAAGTTGGAACATGTAACAATCGTACCAACGATTATTCAACGAATAAATTAATGTGTATAACGGGTAATAATAATTTTTTTTTTTTATTAAAAGAAAGGATCAAATATAGAGATGACCTTATAAGTTACGTTATTGATGTTATTAATAATTAGAAATCGACAAAAGTCGTAAAGAATCAAGAAAGGTTCTAAGAGAACAAAGTTTATTAACAAGTATTACGTTGAACATTTATATTATTTTGTATGTACCAACTTACAATTGTTATTTATACAACAATTGAATAAGAAACGTTGTCAGCTTTTCGAATGGAAAATAACTAATAACAAAGTATTATTAAGCTGTTAAGTTTGTAATTATTAATATTTAATCGTGTACGTTTGAATGATTTCAAAATAATACAATATCATTTAAATTATGTGCGTAGATATAAATACCAGGCATTAACTACGTCAAATCCAATGAGATTTTTCTAATTGTTTATATCAAGCCTTTCAAATTTGCCCTACATCCATATTATGTACTTTATGTTATTTAAGTATATTATTTCAAGCCTGAAAGATAAATTCAAATTACCGTCACAAGATCAGAAAATCATATTAAACGTGTGAAATCGAATATTCGATCATAATTATTTTACTGTTGATAACATAGTCATCACAACATAATATGTTGGCAAATAATTTCTCATTCTTGCCGTTTGAGAACCGTTGTGAATACACATAGGTAAATGACAATAGTATCTACTATATTCAGCGGAATAAACGATAGAGTATGCCTGTTAATCAAACAATAAGACAGTAAGCTGATTGACTGATCTATCAACGTACAGCTCAAACTATTGGACGTATTGGAATGAAATTTGGCATAAAGATAGCTATTATGGCGTAGGCATCCGCTAAGAAACGATTTTTCGAAATTCGCATTTTAAAGGGTAAAAAGATCATAAAATAGTTAACTTTTAACGGTGGGTGATGTTCGGGCGACGAGCGTTGTGCTAGACGTGGTCGGTGTTCCCGATTTGCGCCAAAAAAAATTAGTTCATTTTGGGTATAGCCCATTTGCGCCAAAATAAAAAAGGTATGTTTTTTCTAATAGCCCATTTGCGCCAAATTTACCTGCGTTAACATTTTAAATTAACGACTTGGTTAATTCTTATATTTTAAAGACGTATTTAAAACGTATGTCTGTAACGTAAAATAAAGTTATTTTTATAAGTCTATGGATTTTAAAACTTTATATATTATTGCATCGAAAATTAAACAAATAAGTTTTATATCAGTTTTATTATGTTATACGAGCTTTAAACGATCTACATTTCACTACTTCTAAGAACAAAGAATTATCTAAGATAATTATATTTATATGCCACGAAAATTTAAAATCTATAGACTTATAAAATAAACTTTATTATACGTTACAGACATACGTTTTAAATACGTCTTTAAAATATAAGAATTAACCAAGTCGTTAATTTAAAATATTTACGCAGGTAAATTTGGTGCAAATGGGCTATTGGAAAAAACATACCTTTTTTATTTTGGTGCAAATGGGCGATGCCCGACGTGGTCGCCCAAATTACCCCTTCATGTCACCGCCGCGCCACGAACCGATCACGAAACCGTTCTATTTCAAACACGTTGTATTTTCTATTATTTATGAGCTTCAAAATATTTTTTGATGATATCAAATACATATATATGTAAAATAACTTATTCTGACGGACTAATTGATTGATTCATCATCGCCTAGCCATAACCGCTGGACGGATCGAACTGAATATTTACGTATGGATAGCAAATATGTAGTGGACAACAATAAAATAACTAACATCGTAGTCTAAGAAACGATTTTTGAAAATTCGATAGTAATAAAAAAAACATCACCAAGCCGAAACCACTGAAGCTATGTATAATATATTCATAATTCATGTTATTGGGAAATAAAACTCCGGGCAACGCCGGGTAACGAAAGCTAGTCAATAATAAATATTGTAATCTTCATTTGCTTCAGAAAATCACTTTAACTGTGTATAATATATCTACCTTGGGACTATACGTCGTGTCGGAACGTTCGATTGAAGTCGTTTCGGACGACCCTCACGTGAGAGTATCGCGTGTTAACGAGTAAAACTATGGTGCCTTACGTCTTATGTACACTCAACAATCAACATAATACGAATACATTTGTTTGAGTCGCACGATTTCGGTTTGTCGCCAAGTATATTATACGTTTCTACACTGGAATAATCATAATAATGATAATAATATGTTGTGCCTCCTATAAGCCGATGCTGCGGCAATGTTCTACGCAACGGTTAGGTTGGAATCGCTTCGAGCTCGACGACACCGTTGTAGCTGAAAACGTCGTTAGTCACGTGCCAAATAAAGTATACGGTGATAGTAATTTATTCCGTTTATTAAACACCAGTGGTCCTCAAATCGTCCAAATAGAGAACCGATAAGTTTTAATAGAAGTTGGCGACTTATTATTAAATTTAAGCAACACTGGGTGTGTTAATAATGTTTTAAAACCTTGGTAGTTAAATTCATATAATTTTTGTTTCAGTTGGTAGTTACTGGCTCCGGTAGAAAAAAAAAATTCGATCAAGTTGGAAATCAATAAACTCGTGAACGCGATTTCAATTGATTTAGCTTTTAAACATCAGATTAAATTCTTTTAAATCGATTCCTACCCGGGAACAACAAAGTCGATCGAAGAACATAGAATTCATAGGACATGTTATCCCAATCATTGACGTATATAGAAAATATTTTCGCCCTCTCCATAGTAGCTAGGAAGTTAACATAGATTTGTAACTAAACAAATTTGTTGTTGTATTCACTCCTGAAATTTTTTTTGCGGGGAGGAGGGGCTGCGGCTCACTATGTCCCCCTTATACGCCACTGATCACATTAATGATTCCTGAAAACGAATGTTATCATTTTACAACAAGATAATAGAGACGTAATTTGTTGGAAATTCAAAACCTTTTCTTGAATTGTGACGGTTGAAAAAATATTTGATACGTCGCTTTAATGCAAACGATTATAAGTTTGTAACAACTGAAACTAGATCTTCAAGTAGATAAGTTCCAATCAATATACCTCATCGTTGAGCCGTAAGCTCGCAGCCTCGCGGCATTTAATCACACAGCGCACGTCCGATTATCGGTTAGGTCACCGAGGAGACGGGTCGATACATTTTCGGACGTTCGTATTATATAGATGGACGAATACGATGCACGTCCGGGAGACCTCTAACTGAATAGACATTTTTTTTTTTCATTCGCCCCGAAGAAATAAGCGCACGACATCCGTATACTGTTGGTCTGAACTCGTTTGAAAACGAGAATAGGTTATTATTGTTTGTTAAACATATACGTATTAATATAATAAGTCGTAAGTAATGCATAAAACGTGTAATGTGTCGCAGTTGTCGTAAACAGTATCAAGGATTTGTTTTGTTCGTTAATTCGCATAATATAATATCGTACGATTTCATACGTTGCACAAATTATAAATGATATACATACGTTATACTGTTATTATTAAGATCTATTAGGCGTATATGAATTTTTTTTATTACTTACGTATTCAATGTTTATGGGCGTAGGGTACGAACAAGGATAGCAGTCCATGTAACTGATTCCGTTATCGTTCGAGTTGCACTCGCACGATTGACATTTCGGTGCCGGCGCCGTCTTAGCGATCCGTTTAGCGAAAACTTGCAAGAATTTTTTCACCAAATTCAAATTGTCCGTTTCCATTTTTTTCGACGTGAACAGAGAACCTGCACATCGATCATAAACATACGTTTAATTCCCAACTCTACGAACACACCCGCCTAATGCAGATATGTGGCGCAAATTAACAATAAGTCATACGGTATAACTTATACCACACTTGTAGTTTATTGCGAATAGGCGTGTGCACTAAAAAATATTTTGGGTAGTCTTTTAAGATTTTCAACGGCTATTTAATATGACGACATCAATTATTAACGAATAACAATGAACATTTGGGTACAATTACCATTATCTATCTACGTAATATTTTTTGCATAGACCAAAACTGCTGTTTGTTTATAGTGTAGTTATAAAAATGTAAACATTAATTTTGTTATAATTTCAGAGAGGGGTTGACCGTTAAATTCCCTTACTTATTCGTGCTTAACTGCGAGCATTTTTCAAATGGAATGTATAAGCTGACAAATTATGTGCGAATAAAAACAAAAATTTAAAACATAAAATAAATATTATTATATATATATAGTTTTTAATGAAGGACTTCGAATTGATCTGGCTTTAATTTTTTCCATGATTTTAATATTAAACATGAACTCACTGCATGTCATCGTAGAAAAGATACGATTTGAAAAACCCGGTATATGAATAATATAATTATTTATAATTTCATTGAGCAAATTATATTATTGTCATCATATTTTCAATTTAATTTATTAAGACATTTATACAATTACTAAATTATTATACTATTCATTATAATTATATAACGTGAATTTGGTAAGAGCTCTCCATGTCTGTCGAATTTCCAGAAACATATTATGTATACCTAACAATAAATTAAATAGAAATATGTTTCACATTGTATGTAAAATTCATAAATACGCTTTTCTTCATTTCTTGTATATTTTAACATTTACACGTGTTAAGAGCATACTTTATGATTTCAAGGACTTATTATTTTGGTAGTTTACCAATACACAATTAATGGTATTGGTATTTATTAATTGTAATTATTTTGCGTTGGATTTGAAAAAAAAAATCAAAATATTACATATTTATTTTGCATATTTAAGTAAATAAGAAAACGTCCTAACTTAATGTAATTACTTTTTAAATACTTTAATATGACGATTTTTAAATGATTAATGATATGTTGTTGGTTTTAAATTTTAAAAATTATGCTACAAATGTGTCATAATTAATTAGCGTAGAACTAAGTAGGAAAGGTAAACTATTTGACGCACATGAATACAATAATTGTAGACAATAACTTCTGTAGGTACTAATAATTATTAACGTTAATCTCAGCAATATATTTAGGTATACTTAGGTATTGAGCTGCAGTTATTTTATTCATTATTGACTATAGTTTTAGACGACTAATTTTCCCTGTTTATATCTATTATTTTTTCGCCTTGATATATTTGAATATTATCTAATATTGAATGATTGTTACCGATTTTGATTGTATTCAACAAATTCGAAAAATAAATATGAATGAATGAATATATTAGAGTGCAAAAATAAATACAAATAGAACAGTTAAAAATGTAAACTAGTTTTCAAAATCTTTATTGGAAAATGGCAATTGCAAAATTAACAATAAAATAATGTACTTTTATCACTAAATGGAAATAATTATTACAAAGAAGTGTTTTGTTATAACATTTGAATTGTGTTTCACAACCATTTATAAGTGATTTATTCGCTTTTTTATTCTAAAAATAAAATAAAGTGAATATTCTCATGATATTAAAGCATATTTTCATGTCAGCCATGACACAAATAAGTTCATGTGGCATAAATTTTTGTCACAACTGTAATTAACATTTTATTCAACTATTTATTATGTTAAATCAATTATAATTGTAAATTATTCAAAGAATAACCTTTCATTTTAATTTTTAATTTTTAGCACTTACGATCATCAAAACAAGTGAATTATTGTTTCTGAATATTTAAAGTACCTTTTAAAAAAATGTTAGCAAAACTTTAATTCAAAATCCTCGCAAAATTAAATAAAAACCATCAATAAAAATTTAAAGCCAATCATCAGTAGCCATCGCGTATATTTTAAGGACAGGAATTAAAACGTATTTTAAACTATATATAACGTGAGTTAAGATGTTATATTATTACAGTTAAATGTTTTCAAACAAACAATTAAAAACCATTTGGACAGTCAACATTTCATAAGGTCCAAGAATTTTTTTTTTCTCTCTATAAAATCTATACTACGTGCTACGACGAGTGTTCACGCGTGAGAATTAATACTATATTTTAATCACAAACCATTAGACTCCAAAACGAGCGGCGTACAGTAACCCAGCATGTTCTTGAGTTTCACCTGTTTCCTGAGACCCATATCTCCTTTGAGCGCCTTGTAGTCGTTTCTCGTGTACGCTGTTTCGGCGTCGATGCCTAGTTGTAAAAAACATAATACGAAGGTCAATCACTGTTATGATATTTCATTATATAATACGTACATAGACAAAGATGTTTAGACAATGTCGAAAAGAACCTAATGGAAATTGAAATTCAGGATGGAGAAAAAATGTTACGGGATAGAGTTAAATGGTAGGGAGTACATGCGTAAATAGTTCTTGATGACCTTTGAAAAGCCGAAGAAGAATATGTACATGTATAAACATTTTTTCGAGCTTAATTACTATAATCGTACGCGCATGCATAACACAATAAATAGTAAATTAATATTATTATCCAACAGCCCATATCGCGCGTACAAATGTCATAATAACGTGCCGATCGACGACCCGAGGACGTTAGACATAATATTGTATTATTAGGCTATCGGTCGGAGATATAATAACTATATTGTTCTTTCCGTCGCACGGTTTTATGTGCATTTAAATAGGTACAAGCAAGACGTACTGTATTACATTATATCCATACCGTCACACTGTTGAAACCACACGAGCGCAATAATATACTTTTTTCTATCTCATTCTCTTTCATATTATTCTTTCTTAATACTGCTCGAAGCTTGACGTTGTTTGAAAACGCCGCAATAATATATTGTACGGCGTGATTATGTACAGGGTGATTTTTTTTACCTTACTCACCCTTTTTTCTATGCTTACAATATGATGTTTTCCAAATTTTTATTTAGAAACCCATTAAAAATGTATCTGTACTACAAAAATGCAAAAATCCTGTAGCATTATCAATTTTTTTTTTCAAATGGGTTAATTTTTAGTGTAGAATTTTTAATGTATATAGTCAATATTCATATCAGTAGATAGGTCTGTATAATTATTCAAATTTAAAGTTGTGTTTGAAAATATTTATAAGCAACTGTGAAAAACGATTAAATAAAATTACAAGTTATATTATTATTATTATTATTATTATTATTATTATATTATATCAACAATTTTTACTAATATTCTGTTGTACATTTTTACCGGCCAAAGAAACAATACTGAGTCCTTTATAAATATATTTGTATGTAACTCCGAAAATCCTGGTTCAAATGTTGATAATGTTACAACAAAAAAAAAAAACGAATGGGCCTCGCTTAGCTGTACAGTTAGGGGTGGAGTGCACCTCGTTTATAGGATAGGTTATAATTACAATGGATTTGTTAAATTTGAATGCAATGATAGATATCATTGTATACGAATAACGATTCTGAATGGAGTTAATATATTTGTCTAAAATGGGTATATAATAATGTAGTATTTTATATTTAAATTGAAAAATAATGCAATAGTATGCAATTTCATAAAAATTAAAATTTCAAACAGTCATAAATTTTTTTCCTTTAAGTCCGGTAGAACTTTTTTTTATAGATTTATGAAGAGTAGCTTATGGATAACCTAGTGTTAAAATTTTGAACCTTAGTTATAGACAGAAAAAAATTTATGAATTTTCAACTACAAAATAACTTGCAAATTATTGCGATTTTAACATATTTTATACAAATTTTAACTTTATGGGCTTATAAAAAAAATTAAGTGAAACAATTTCCGATATTTTTTAGTTACAATTAGTATAACTTATAATAAATCTTGTATTAAATTTTCAAGAGTTTTCGGTCAGCCAATTAAATTTCATAGATGTTTAAAAAATTTTTTTACAAAAATCAAAAATTTAAATTGTCCATTAATAAGTCAAAATATGTCAAAATACTTTGAAAACATAACCACGTGTAGAGAATGCCAATATAAAGACTTGGTGAAAATTTAAGTTGTTACGGTTTTTCGTTTATGAGTTAGAGCATTTTAAAAAAATGTATTTTGTAAAAACGTGATTTTGTGTAAAATTTCCTGTTTTTCTGTAATTTTTTTATTGTTTTTTTGATTTTTTTAAAAAGTATTAAAAAAGTTGGATTTTTGACTTGCCCAAGTACCATCTAAATTCACTTTCCTTTCAGAAAAGTTGCTGTTTAAGCAAATCGAAGCATTTTTACTGTCAAAAAAGGTGTCGTCAGACAAAAAAAAAAAAACGCACATCATTGTAAAATCAATAGATTCCATCATTCCGTTCAGAATCTAAAAGTTCCCATGAGTGTATAAAAAATGGTATTCCCATTTAAAACACAAAAGTCGATATTGCCAGGGGATAAAACCTTAACTAGTACAAATTTATTGAAACATATAGTTTTATAGTATAAGTACACATAGATTTTCAATAAATCAGAATCTGAGAAAACGCTTAATTTAAGCACGGGAAAAGTGATAGAACATGTTTTCAAAATAATCACCCGGTATATCGGAATAACACTAAGACGACTATTATGTCGTATAAAATGTGTGTGTGTGTGTGTGTGTATGTGTGTGATTGTATGTGTGTATCTACGTGATGTCATACCATCAAGAATTCAAGACCTAACCTACTCGCTGCTCTCTCGTATATTCGCCACCTTGTAGGTATTGCCTTACGATCAAAATGTGCGTGCATGTATTACTTACTATATAGGTACTATTATTATATTGTGTATACATTCACCGTCCGTCTAAATGTATATAATATGCATTATGCACACGCGCGAGGTCTTTGCACTCTTGAATATGGTTCTCGCTGCGTTATCCAACGGGTATCATGATAACCCACTCGCAAGTGAGACTCGGCGATGTGTTTGCACGTATACGCCTAGACACGGGTCTACTGTACTCATAGGGGGGCCAGGGACTTATGTAAACCTCGGAGACTCCATTAAGAGGAGCAGAGTGTGTATCTACACATCCCTTGAAGATTTCATCTTTAATCGGCCTGGGTGCTAATCGATACTTTGAGATTTGATCGCAAGTCTTACATTTTCAAATTTTCTCTTTAATTGAAATCTATTGATTTTACAATTATGTGTTTTTTTTTTTTTTGTCTAGGACACTTTTTTTGGTAGTAAAAATACTTCAATTTTCTTAAACAGCAACTTTTCTGAAAGGAAAGTGAATGTAGGTGGTACTTGGGCTAGTCAAAAATACCACTTTTTCAATAATTTATAAAAGGCGTTGAAAAAAACGATAAAAAATTACGAAAAAACGGGAAATTTTACGCAAATCAATGTTTTAACAAAATACATTTTTTTTAAATGCTCTAACTCAAAAACGAAAAATTGCAAACACTTAAAATTTAATCAAATCCTAATATTAATATTTTGTGGGTATATTTGAGATATTCTGAATAAGTTTGAAAAATTAATTATAAAAAATAATTATAAACAGAATTCATAAATTTACTTAACGTAAAGTCAGTACATTAAAAATACATTTTTAAAGCATCAATCATTTTTGATATAATATAATTTTACAACAATTATATTAAAATTATAGAACCAACATTTTCCAACAGTTACGTGATTAAGTAACTTTTTTAACTTTTCAGCTTTTACCAGTTTAGTGCTTACTTCACTGCTGCAGTAACTGAGGACGTAACTGGACCACATTATTTTTTTTTACCTGCCATGATAATCGTGACCAAGTTATGTCCATACCTATTATCTATGCTATTTTTACTTCTAGAAATGTTAAGTGAAGTGTGAAATCATTCCAGTCGTTTCAACAGAATGTGTAGAATTTACCGACTACATATTAGAAAATAATATACCTGAAAATGTTGAATTTCCTCCAAATATTTGGGCATAATGTTCGTCTAGTGTACAACGAATGACGAACGCATATGATGAAGCATTTCATTTCAAATTCAATTCATCTTTTTATTCAAGTCATCTAAATATACAGCATTTATTTATAAATATTTTAAAATCGTATCAAATCAATACTTATGTATTGATGAATAGCATATAAATATACACTCAAAAAATTATCAAAGAATAAAAATACTAAAAATGTAGTAGAATTATATGCAATTATTTTATTATATAATAGCTTGTAATAGTTGTTTTATGCTTTATTTATATTGATATAAAACTAGGCTGTGTTAAAAGTTACTATTGGGTGCAAATGAGCCCTCAATATATCCCACTATAACTATTTTGAAACCTTTATGGCGGGACGCAAAACACCTACTGATTACAATCTTGGACACAAGTACCTAGTGTGCATACCGTACGGTATTGTGTTTTTCTATTCACTATTAATTAGAAAAAAATCCCGTAAACAGTGTACGAACGATTTTGGTATACGATATTAATCTTAAACGTGAACGTGAATATAGTTGAACCCATAATATTATAGAATTGTTCTGATCGGCTCACGTGGGGTTACGCCGATCGTAAAGTGTATAATATATTATATTATTATCTTATTACAAACGTATTATGTAAATTGTGATAACCGAAATGTGGAACACATAAAAAATCCCGAACTCTCGAAATTAATGAATTCCTAACAAAGACGGTAGGAGTGCCATTCAAATATTGTACCGCGCACCGGTTCGGCCGTGGACGGTGGAACGTCATAGCGTTATGCCGAGTGAATAGTGATCCTTATTTTATATACCACGACATGAGTGTTTGCTCAATTTCGCGATACGTCTGCGACTGCTACGACCACCTATTACCTACAGCAATAAGTGAAGTGCACTTGTGCGCGTATTATAATACGATTTACCGGCTGTAAAATGTGGCTATTATTATTATTATTATTATTATTATTATTATTATTATTATTATTATTATTATTATTATTATTATTATTATTACAACTATATGTATATACGGTCGACGATATGGATTGATGGCGATAGTAACATAAGTTAATGCGCCGTTACGCGTCTGCGTGGGGTTGCACCAGCTAGCAGCAGCAGTAGCTCATAGCAGGTACTGCTATTATAAATATTATAATAAACAATATGCACGACTACGTGTATGATATTATTGTGTAGACAGGCCACGGTACGTCTTCGCCCTTTGAGCTCGCGCTAACGGAACACGGTCGATCAAAGATTGTTATACCACAACACGTTTCGATATACATACGTTACATCATCGAGACCGCGCTCGTTTACATATTAAACGTATACACAGATGGGTTGCGCAATATAATGTAGTGATGATTACTATTTTCATGGGTTCGTGGAACGAAAGACAGGATTCTAAAAAGAAAAAAAAATGGGAGTTCATCACCAATAATGTACGTCGTTTCAGCAATAGCATTTAGATCTACATACTACACAGAAACCAACATCTTAGGCAAAGGTAATGGTAATATAGTATCTGGTACAGGTGATTCCGATAAGAGTAAAAATAAATTTTCGTCGGTTATTTGATCAGTATTTTTATAAGTGCACTGAGCACATCAAAACGTATTATATAATGTTAAAAGTATGCTAAACATTTATTGGTGAATTAAAATGGTTGCTTGAACAGTTTGAAAATAAAAATAACCGTTTTTATAAACGATTTGTAAACAATGAAAATTAAAAATAATTGGACCTTATAGACTTTTAGAGCACCGGGCACAGTTGAAGCAGACGATTATTGCCTTGAAATAGTGTTGTGCAAATTCTACGTGACGACCCGTTGAAAATTTTAGAACACGGAAGTTATCTAGAAAAAGACTTTCGTTTTCGATTTTATTATTAGAATCGTTGAGAAAAAGTAAAAAATAATTCGGAGAAATAAGAAAAACCGTCGAATTTTACTGATCGAGAGGAATAGTTTTTTCTTCACTCTACTGACGAAATGCCTCATTTTGTATTATCGAAATAATTAACGTTATTTTTACCAAAAATAATAACTCTACGTATTTGAAATACAGACACGTAGCCAGACATTTTTCCATAAGGGGGCCAATATTTTTTGGCCCCTTTCTGTTTTTGTACCCCATACCACTCCCAACCTAACCACTTCTAATTACATAATATTATATACCTATAAAAATATATATTACATTTTAACAATATAATGTTAAACGTATTTGGTAGGTTAACGCGTATTGGTAGGTTAAGTATTATATTAATATAGGTAGGTACATTTTATACAAGAATAAGTCTTCTGTTTTTATGATTTACTGCAAATCTTCTAGTAAATTCAATTAAATCTAATAATTTTGAAATATATTTTTCAATTGATAACAGTACCAAATTATTCAACCTACAAAAAAAAAAAAATAAAAATATTATCTCATAGGTATCTTATTTTAGTTAGGTAATTGAGATGCTTATAATTTCCAAAAAATGTTCCCAGTTTAATTGTTTTTCAATGGGATAGTTTTTGGATTTATGAATGAAGTATTTTATTTATATTTTGTTAGATAATTGTATTATATATACCTAATAGCATTTTTAAAGATATGTAAATATTGTTTGAGTATACTAGTCATATTATTTTACATATTTAAATATTAATGTGTAACTTTACTAACCTTTCATTTGTCATAACTCATAAGAGATTTCATATAATTTTTAAGCCGTCTTAAACAAGAAAATGTTGTTTCACATCCAACACTTGAAACTGGAATAGTTATTATTATTTGTACAATTTTATGAGTTTCAATAAAAGCCAACTTGTATTTCTCTAACATCTCTAAATTAAGGGGCCAGTTCGAGGTCACTGACTTTTCTTAGGGGGCCAGGTCCCCGAAAGCCTTCCCTTGGTGACGTGCCTGTTGAAATAATATGTTTCTTGACAAAGCTACTGTTTGTTTGTCACACCTATACGATTATTTCCGATCAATGACGATAAAAACGCCATATTACGCGTGTGCATATTTATCTCTAACTATGCTTAGAGCAAACGGTTAGCAATTGATTGTTTCACTTTCAGTGGAAATTAATTTCTAGATTTCAAATCGCGTATTCGGTGCAACCCGCTCAAACGGGTTCCGTTGAGTACTTGACGAAAAAAACTTGTTTCCCTATAGACGCTGCAAAACTTTTCGATACGGCGGAGGGAAGTTATTTTTATTTCTTTATTTAACAATTCAAATCAATAACTCGTATTAAAGAGACGAAAATGTCAACTATACATTGTAGTATATTCGATTTAGGTCCGTGCGCAACCATCTGCATAATACATGCGATCGCTGTCTGTTGCAATGCGTTGCGTTGGCGACAGCACACGATGCATCCTAATATTATATTATAGTATACGTAAAAACTAAAAACCACGACCCGTGTCTAGGTAACGGACAAGGATGATGGACAGGATCTGCTTACGAATACGCGTGAAACACTCATATTTCTTATCCAAAAATACTTTGATTTTTTTTAGTGCATTACGTATGTATATACATATTTTGTACTTGTGAAAAATTTAAACAGATGGTTCAAAAATATTAGTTGTGTTATGTGTATTGAAAACATTTATATTGTATTATACAGTATTACTTATACGTTGCTTCGACTTTTCTGATAGTTCATTGTATACTCGCGAAACGTCTACACTCTTTTAATTTCCCATGGACACCCATGAAGTGTCCTCGGTAATAATAGTAATTATTTCACTATAACACCTGTTAAGCGCTATTCTTTGGTCAACCCCTCCCCCACCCATAAATTAAACGACTATTTGTTTTTTTGTTTTGCTTTGTTCGCGGTGGCGGCGGTGCTCAGTCCATATACAATAATTAATACTATGCATTAATGACACGGTACGTGCGTCTGCGTTCGACCAAATGGAAAGCATGCGTTGTACGTAAAGGGGTAAAAAAAAAAAAAAAACAGAAAAAATGTAAAACAATTGAATGCCTGCACACAACTCGCCGCAACGACCCAAATGTTGGTTTCGTTGGTTACGCGAATCGAATTTAACGTGCAACTGTAAAATATGATATTATGTACACGCGTTTGTTTCGTCCTATACCGCGTAGCACATATCCCGATAGCCGTATATAAATCGTTAACATTACTGTGCATATTATAATGAATATTATATCCACGCGTTATGGCCGTCGATCGCAATAATTAAACGGAAACTGTATATGTATGTGTGCATAATATACACGTACGTTCGGGCACAAAACGACGGCACTTGTCGGGAGGACGCGTTTATTGTGTTATGCTAATTGGGCACAAACGGGCAACGACGTATAGCGCATATCCCTGTATATAATAGGTGCCTTATCGAGTGTATATTTGTGAACAATGTGATCGATTTTGCGAGCGCGCGACTTGTTTATAACACTGCAGCCCCATTAGGGGCGCTCTCAGTGCGTATGCGCGCCGTTATACATAATATCATCATACTATAAATACATGCGTATAGGTATATTAGCATACAGGCGGCACAGCCATGCGTGCGTACTTGGAATATCGGCTATACGCAAGGGACGCGAAACAAAATCGTATTAACCGCACTTACCGAATAATGAGCTGCCCGATCGTGACTTGTCCATAACGAACGGTTTGTCCATTAAAACGTGTAACTTTATACTTTTCTCCGTGATTATGTGGTTGATAACGGAATAGTCCAGCTGCGGAAATACACGAATGTCATTATAGATGTATTATAATATTATATTATTGTTATTATCGTATTATTGTGGTGCTGCACACAAACGCGCGTGTTAATCGCGAATGCGCGAGATATATTTAAAACAGATTATGAACAAAAGAAACATGTACTCGAAAAAGGTAAAATTAAATATGAGCGGAAAAGAATATTGTTCTTTGAACAACATGAATGATGTGCGCGTGATTTGCGTATTACATCATTTATGTTAATTCAAATTGTATTGAAAACGAATACAGTATTTCAACACGCGTAGTACGTGCATATACTAAACGGCACATGCATTTAATTAGAGATTGTGAATAATGTGAGAGAGTTTTATTTTCGATAAACGGATGGACAGAAAGCTATTATAGAGAGTGACAGTAATACCGGGTTAACCGGTGACAAATTGCCAACTACTTTATATTGTGACACGAAAAAAGCATAAATATGTGTGTATTAAAAATGAAGGTACTTGTGTTTTTCAGTTATACCGGATTTCGTTAAAACACGACGTTTCAGCATGTAAATACAATAATCGTGCACATCTGTGTTAATATTACTCATATATATCGTGCGCGCGGTGCGCAATACTTTTTGTATTAACGCTATGAACGGGATACTTACCATCATGTTGGAGGGATCGCAGCCGCTGCAAGGAATCAGTACAAATATGATCGAATGTCCCGTTCTGAATCGCAATTTAGACGCGAATTTAATCGCGTTGAACACGTCGGAATTGCCGTCGCCTGAAAAAAAAAAATGTATTTCGTGACGAACCACTGTCGTGTTTTTCATTCGTTACAACATCACGTTCGTTTGTGTACGCACCGATTGGTATGTTGTTCAAGTACTGCAAGAACAATGTCTGACTGGTGAATACTTGACTGTTGACAACAACACTGTGAGGTTCGTCGTAAATGCCGTCGCCACCGAAGAAAACCGCCGAAAATCTAAAATGGCAAACGAATTTTAAAATATATACATATTATATAATATAAGGTATATAGGTGCTCGTGATTATAATATACGAGTAGTTTGTGCGAAATGATTATTCACGGTAAATGTTTCGTTTATTTATTACTGAAACGTAATAACCATAAAAAGAAAGAAAAAAATCCGGCCTATAATAATTTATAGACGGTAGCTGTTAAATCAGGGCTTAATATTTTCCTACTTAGGTGAACGCATTTCCATTTTTATTTTTTATTTTTTGTTCTTAATTACTCGTACGCAGTCAATGGTTTTTTATTATAATAATAATTCATAAAACTAAACTGGAATGGAACACAACAACAGTGTTGAGATATTTTACAGGTCATCACTGGATCAACTTTAACATCATTGTGCTGCAGGACGTTTTATTCATAAAATACAAATGAAACGAAATATAAGCATCGCCCATTTTAATAATCGATCACGAATTACTGCAGCTAAAACGTTTCAGAACTGAATCCTGATAACCCGAGTAAAAACCTCAATGAATCAAGTATAATGAAAAATTTACCGGGAAAATCACGTAATTTAAATCCTAATAAAGTTATTTTTTGAATAATTATGTACACATTGCACAAAACGTATTGCATATCTATTGACGGAATATAATAAAAAAACTACTATTTCCTTGAGAATATTATATTTCCTATTATAATTTACGTAGTATGACTAGGTTACGATATACTCTATCAATCTCTTACATGCCATTTTCCATCTATATAATATACAATGAAATAGTTTACAATATAAGTTTGCATTTTTAGATATTACGAGGTCACGGTGTTAATTATTTTTATGGCATTTCTATATAGTTTCCATACGAAGAAATCATTATAATATTTTCATTAGCCCATGAAAAGTTTACTTAAATTATAAACAAATGATTTACTAAAGGTTTAACACTATTTAGAAACTTAAAATACTTGTCCGAAAATTATAATATGTTATTGGGCCATTTTTTTTAAAAAAACACGCATTCAAACCATTTAGTTAGCCGTTTGTAGTTTCTAGATTTCCTATCAATAGCGAGAGGTGCCATGAAAACGGCAACAATTTAAAGGAATGGAATTATACTCGACAAAGTTGGTCTGCTTATATTTGGAACGAGTCTTTATGTACTTTACACGAGTTAAGTAACATGCACCGTCATACCAGTGGTACGGAATACGTAATGGTATTTATGGACTACCTGGAACGGAGGATCATAAGGACGATGAAAACAGTTTTAACAGCTGGATGGTCATATTAAAGCATCCGAAAACAAACGTACCCCTTTCGGAAATCCTTAACGTACACTTATAATATATCTAAATCTATTTACCACTTGGGGAATTATTCATGAACAACAAAAGTTTTCTTAACGTTAATAGTATTCACTTTGGGATCACGCCAAACCTAACAATTTTTATTCTTGCTTTGTTACATTGTCAAAATAATGTTAATAAAATAAAACGATCCAGGACGAGTCGGAGGAGGTTAATTCTACTCCTACCTCATCCGTTGTTAGAAATACCACTAATCACGCGCCACCAAACACGGTGCTGTTGTTGTACCTGTTGCCCGCCATTCCCACGTCGTGCAGCTCTTTGACCATCATCGTGAGCAGGGTGTGCACGTTCCGTTTTTCCGTCAGGTTCCTGTTGCACTCCTTGGCCTCGACAATGAACACGATGTCGGCCGACGACGGTACGTGGCTGCCGTTGAAATGCAAAAACTCGCCTTCGGTGATCTCAGTGCCGTTTGCCACGTCACATCTGTGCAACAGACGGTGTTGTTAAAAAATACGCAAAGCCTATCGATCTATATCAGCTATGTCTGCATCTAATACGGCAGTGGTTTTCAAACTTTTTTCAAACGCGGCTCTTCGCAAAATGTTCACGACCCATAATGCATTATTAGTTTTTTTTTTTTCAAAGAGAGCGACGCACCTAGGGAACGCTACAGAGTGCAGATGACACCCAGTTTAAAAACCACTGTAGTACACGGTATCGGTAAACCCACTAACTTGACACAGCTCGTCGGGGTCCGGACCGGCAGATTTTCTATGGAGCACATCTCGCTGTAGGCCGTAGCCGACGTGCACGTTTCGTTCTTGTTGGCGGCCCTCAGGCACAGCTCGTAGTACGGACTGGGATTTATCTGCATGAATAAACATGTAATTACTGATGTAATGATATAATAGTAACATGCACAAATTCTAGACCACGTAAAGATAATTTTGCCCATCCGTAGTCTAAGGTTTAAAAAATATCAACAAGAATAAAGTCTGTAAATAATTTTGATAAAAAAAAGATTAGGTTAGCTGTATCAAAAGTTGTATCGTCTACTAAATCCATAATTGACATCATATTATTATAGCCATGTGTATAACATGTATGTATATATATAGAATAGTGTTTATGTAACAGACGAACAACTATGAGAAAATCATAACGAATTAACAGCCTATGCGGTGTACGTTTACAGAATATAACAAATTTCATAGCGCATGACAAATGTAGAAGAGCAAATAAAAAAAAAAACCTTTTTTGGTCAGTTCTCAAGGTAAGATTACTGTGACGAAAGGTTTTGACGATCCGTAAAAAAATATAACTCAAGTTAATACGGAGCCTTAGAAAGCATCATAGTCTCGCGTTTGATTCCGAAGTCAACGGTGACCGATTTTACATTAACTCGGTATCATAACACTGATCGTGTAATAATAATACACAAAGAGTTCTAAATTCTAAACTATTCAAAGAATTTTGGAAACCTAAGATTAAATCAAACGTTATTTGTTCGCTTATTCATATAATAGAAAAATAATAAAGAAATAAATAAGAACAAACCGAAACACCTTGGTAAAATGTTTTTGACGACTAGACGTTGTTATATTTTTTAATCATATCCGTCTGTGCTATGTGTAAATAATTATTAAGTGATTATGAATATTTTTGCAAGATAAAATGGTTTTGTCCGTTTTCGGCAGCTATAACTTCCGAAACTATACAATATACGTGTATAGATATTATTTTAATATAGATAATAATAACAATATAATATTTACCACGGAGAAACATGTGAACAATGGCGAAGTCTTGTGTTTGAAATAGCTATCGCAGGCTTCGACAATCTGACTGCTAGGTGACAATTTCCTCATGGGCATATACGAACTGCAACTATTTTCGTTCAGTGACCAGCTTTCCGTGAATTTGAACAGATCTGATTCCACGTATCCGTTTGACGAAAGCATGTCGTCACTGGGCTCGTTGTCCAAAGTACCCAGCAGTCCTGCGGTTTTCCCGAAGTACCATCCTGTTTTTGAGGTTCATCGAATGAATTAAATAAGTTTTATCAAATGAATTAAACCTATCACAGCTGAGTCGTCGTGTGTAACTTGAGCAAACTCACAAACTTGAATTTAATAAAATGTTATGAAAAAATAAAAATAAACTTTTGTGGATAACGAAGTACATTAATTATTTGTTCATTATACCGAGTAATGGTATACAAATATTATAGTAGGAATATGAAATTATTGTAACATTTCGATAAATACATCTTTGCATGGTTGTTTTTATTTATTATTTATTGTACCATAATTTATCATTATATTATTTCATTATTGTTGTAGTTATAGTTATTTTTGTATTTTGTTTTTACTACGACGGTTAAGTACACTTAAAATTACGTATTGTATATTATTTTTAATCTTTGAAATGTTGATAAGTATATGTTTTATCAAATAATACAATAAATAATACCCTAATGAAATCACAATACATAAGTATAGAATTGTAAATTTGTAAGTAAGAATATGAAGCTATCAAGTTATTAAAAACTATTTGGAATATCAGTATAACCGTTATGTTATTATGATTATTTGATTTTGGAAACAACTTTAGTAAATTTGTTTAGTCTTGCCTGTGTTTTTTAGTGTTCAAAAGTAATTTTCAATTTTCTTATATCGAATAATTTAAATGACGGTCTTGTGGTTTATTTGGTATTGAAATATTTAAGTGAAAAGTTTCAAACTTGAATAAATATTATGTTATATTTTGTGGTGTGTAATTAGTTGCAAAATGATCAAAAAGCTTGTTTTTAATCAATTGAGTTGTACAGTTTTTTAATTCTGAAGAACCTACGCGTTTCTTAGTTTCGAACACCAATCTATCGTGATTCAGTTACAAGTTATAGAAACAACTTTATAAAAATATAAATTAACTACATTGTTATCAAAAACAGCAAAGATTTTCACCAAGCTAAAAATTACAAAACTTATATAACATATTATTTTAGGTTTTTTCTTTTTTTACTGTAGTCGTTTTACACGTTTGAATGGAATTATTCGTACTGCATTGTCTACGTAAATATCATACATGATATGTACATATACATAATATATATATATATATTTTTTTTTATTATATTAAACATAAGATATTCCTAGCCTTAGGCTATCTATATCTAGGGATATTTGACAATGAATATATAATTTTTAACACATTAACGTGATAATGAAAAAAAAAAAAAATTTATAAGGACTAAGATAATTAATTGGAAATTTAGTTATACATAAGTAACAATGATTACAATAATACTGTTTACATATTTACAATAATTTATTAACTATAGTAACAGGAGGACGTAGAGTGATCTGGAAAAACCGCTTGTGTAGGTTGAAGATTTTCAGAGGTGGCTTAGTGTAGGAGGTCGTGGGGACGACCTCGTTTTAAACGACGTTTAATGTTGGATGAGTGAGAAGGTTATAATAAATAGCACCTGATGATTTTGGAAGAGAGCAGTAGAAATTTTTCGCTAATATTTTAATATGGTCTTCGATTTCTTGTATTTGAAAATCTTTGTAGAGATTTGCATTTCTGACAAACCAAGAGGCATTTGCGATTCTAAGGACTTTATTTTGGACTGTTTGTATTTTTTTGATGTGTGAGGATGCACAATTATCCCATATTGGGCAAGCATAGGTAAGAATTGGACGTATAATTTGTTTATAAATTAATAGAAAGCATTTTTTTTGAATAGTTAAATTTTCGTTCAGAATGGGATAGAGCATTCAGATGCGCTGATATGTTTGTTGAACTTTGGATGAAATGTGGGGCCGCCATGTGAGTCGTTTATCTAGAGTTATACCAAGGTATTTAATCTTAATATATAGTTATGTGTTTCGTAAGATGGACGGATTTTTTTTATAATATATCATGTTTGTCTCTAGAGGGAAAAAAATAAGACATTTTTCGTGTAGGTGTGTTGGGTACACGTATTGCTGAACATATTCGCAATTTCGTCGGTGACGTGCGATTTAATCAAACAATATTTCAATATATTATTGTTATGAGCTACTACATGTACTGTTTTGTACCTGATACGTGGAATGTGCAGTACTGGAATTGCATGTTGCATATCAGAGATATGCCCCTCGCGCTCTCCACAAAGAGCAATTCGTACTCGTAGTAGATGACTGTGTCGTTCAATTGCAATGGGAGCTGTTTGATGCTGTCCGGCAAAACCTTCACTTCCTGAAAACGTTAACAGTATTTAAACAGTGGTGCGGTAACGGTACACCTCGGAAGGTGAACAAAAGCTCAGCATCAGCTATCCCCCGCACCCTGATCATCGACAAGGCTGTCGGGCGTAGTTTTTGTCGTGTGCGGAAGATATTTAATCCCAACAAGTATCATTTCAACAATGTTTCAAAGCCGAGCTCTTGTTGGTATTTCGCACTATATACGGAGAAATGTAATCATTTTTTACACGTAGTAACGATTCGTGGCAGACGGCAAAGGAATGCTCTAAAAGTTTCATTGAAACAACGGTGGCCAGGTTAGGCTGGAAACTCAATATGGATAAGATACTTTAAACTTTTGGTTTTTTTTTTACCCTTTCAACGTCTAAATGTTTTTACGTCTGTTGAAAAATTGCGAGAGAACTTACAACATTTTCTCTAATCGAATTGATTATATGTTTTTTTCTTTCTAATTTAGAAAAAAAAAATATTACTAGAGGCGCAATATAGTTAACGTACCAGGGGCAGATCTGAAGCCTGATTAAAGGGGGGGGGGTGAATAGAAATATTTATGAGTGATATGATATATAGAGTAGGTACAATGAATACTTGACCGTCATTTAATCAATTTATTGAAAAATAAAGTATTTTCAACTTTGATTTATTTAAAAAACCAAAACTACATGATCGCGAATGCATAAGAAATAATTCGGGAGCTGCATTTCTGTCATGAATCTTATCGTTAACTGTTCTATAAGGTTAGTGGTTACATTATTTTTCACTGTAGATACTATTGTGTTTATATACAGTAAAACTCGCTTAAGACGTTATTTGAACCGGCTCTCTAGACTCTAGAGCGTCTTATGCGGAAATTAAAAAAAAAATAATCAAGTGATTGAATTATTAATTTTTTTATTATTGAACTTAATTTATAGAATAATACATTTATAAATGAATTATAATTGCATATATAAATATATATTTTTGATAGCTATTGAATTTTATTAAAAAATACCACTAGCCATAACGAAATGACGATAGTATTCGTACACGTCTTGTGAACGAATTGCACTTATTAAGTCTCGTAACACGATGAAATATAGGAAAACTAACAATAATAGGTATGATAAAATAAGTATGTGTAAATAATATGTAAATAATAATTTATCGCTATACTGATAGCGGTTACATAGAGAAAACCCAAGCGTCTTAACAGGTAGTTTTACATTGAATAGTATAGAAAATGTCTAGGGACTGATGGAAAACAGCGTCTTATGTGGAAAAGCGTCTTAAGCGAGTTTTATTGTAGTACATATTATATTCAGTTAAAATTTATTATATACGCATGATACCATGTATGTATATGTATAAAGATACACACCCGGTATCGTATGGTCGTCGAAAACGTAGGCATTAACGCGAGTTCATCGCAGAGAATATTACATAAATATATTATAGCAGAGTACCGTTTTTCGTTATCTATGGTAATAAATCGACGACAACAATAATAAACAGATACCTTGCGCTGAAGATCTATTGAAATCGTATCGTGCCCCAGTAACAGCAACAGGGTGTAATGGCCTTTGATTTCCGATTCGTAGCTGAGTACCAGTGAAAAGTCGTGTCCGATGAAGTCGTTGGCCAGCAGATACGAGCAGCGACCCTTGAAGTCGTAATGTCTCTGGTCGAACGTCACGAAGTGTTGCGAGCCGACCACCATCGCGTGTGCTGTAACGGAATGGTTCGAATAAGTTCAGGAGTGAAAAAAAAACAACTATGTATAAACGTGTAATACTAGCCGATTCTTGTGATATCTACGGCATGTTCTAGGTAAATTTTACGAGTAACTATATAGTGTTTTTATTTTTATTATGTTTATTCGGGCTGAGCCCTTTTGTACAATTCACGAACGATTAATATTAATGACGCATGTATATATACGCATTAATATATATATATATATAATAACAAAACAAAACAAAAAACATGTAAGATGTTTTACGAGTTACATTTTTTTGCATATTTACTAGACATCATTATTTTCACGTTACGGTTGATATAAAGATAACTATTTATTGAGATTTTTAATTTCTTAGTGCAATTGAATTGCAGATAAAGTTGCATAAATATTAGAAAAATAGTCTTCCTAAAAAACACAGTAAGTAATTTCATTTTCTACGAACAATAAAAGGAATTATGGTTTACTATAATTTTTTAAGTTAACGTTGAACGTTAAGAGATCACCCTGTACATGTTGTGTATAGATGACATTTTATATGAGCGTGATAGAGCGGGTGTACGTGTGTGGGTATGAAAATGAATTAATCGAATTAGTATACTCTTAGGGAGTGTATAGTGAGTGTTTTACGCACATCTATATGGGTTGTCACAACGTATAATGTGTAATAGTAATAAAAATAATATTGAATGCAAAACAAAAATAATACCCATGTAATTGTGCGTATATTATCATACGATGCGGTGCTCTGGTATAGGGACTGTATAATTGTATATCAAATAATATATGGGTTTATTATAATCGTTTCAAATACTATCGTCCTCGTCGTGATACGTGCGCGCTTTCTATACTGCGATTTATTTTTGATTTTTTTTCTTTTTTCATCGAATCCTTCCCCTCCCTCGTTTGTCATTCACGTTGGAGTCATATTCAGATCAATTTCGAAAACGTTATACTACAGCAGCGTTGTTAATGTATACGCCGTTGTACCAACATATTTTACATTATGTGCACGTCGGGGCTTTTATCGCAAACAATAAAACGAAAATCGTAAACAGGAAACGTCTGATCGGCCCCCGGGCTTATGGAAATCGTCGTGTTATCCAACAACAATAGTCGTTTTTTACAATACATCTAACGTCAATCGATTAATATTTTAACGATTAAGACGCGGTCTGTCGAAACTTAATCGTATGTAAATGCTAAAAGCATCACAACACGTGTGTTTGACAAAAATCAAAACACTTCCTCAAAACCGCAACGCTATAATTAGTTCCGAGTTCGGTAATCGAGGTCAACCATCGAGTGTAAACAATATAGTTCTAATATATTCAATTTTTTTTTTTTTTATTCGTTTATATCATGATGTAAATTCAACGTGTCAATTTGTATCAGTCCGGCGTACAAATGTCGGTATATATATATTATAATATTATATGTTGTCAGGGCCGTTTTGAACGAAAAGTATAATGTTTACAATATTATTTCAAACGGAAAAACGTACAAGACTCGAGATAGTCACGGTTTGAATGCTTCTGCGTTATATATATATAGTGTATACTAAAGATTTAGAGTTATCAAGCGGGACGACGTAACGAATCAGATCCTAGTCCCGACATGATGTACCTATATAGGTGCTCGCGGACAAGTGTCCAATCTTATTGTCGTTTACTTAACTAGCGAATAACCGTGTGATATTGGTACGCCAAACCAAAAAAAACTATATTTCACTCGATTTGCGTGTAAATCGATCGGCCGTACCTATTCAATGCCCAACCCGCATGCGTAAGTAAATATTATATATTATATACTGCCGGAAGAACATAAGATCTTTGAACCATGGGCGGCTCTGATGCGGTATTAGAGACTAAAAAAGGCATAAACGGCTGCATAACCGCATTTAACAATCAACCGGATATTGCTATCATAATAAGTTATGGGTAACGGTAGGCGTTTGCTAAGGATATTTTTACCTTGGTACGGTGGAAGCCAATTGGTGTAGTCCATCAGCGGCATCAGATTGTAGTACAAAAACCAAAACGTTACGTTATGAGGTGCGAACATGTTTAACAGTTTAGTGACTCTTCTGTATTCTGGAATTTCCTAGACAAAAAAATAATAATAATAATAATTTTATCAAGATGTGTGCTTTTTTTGAATTTTTTTTTTTTTTGTATGGCCGCGTACACGAAAGGGAATTTCGTCTAATTGGTACTTTTGGGAGGTAATTTGTTGACTTTTCCATTAGTTTTCCGAACAATGGAGAAACATGGTATACGAAATTGCAAAAATAATAAAAAATGTAACCAATAATATTATGTATCACAATATCACATTATGTAACAGAACACAGTCCATATGTATTTGTAAAATAAAAAAAGTTTTTAACGGTATATGGTATTCAAACTTGATATTTGTTATCTTAGTTTTCATAGCAACACAAAAACTTTTCGAGTACGTATATATTATATTATTATATATATGTTATTATTCATTTTTGTAAGTATATAAACTGATCCACCTGAATACTTTCACTTGGAATCGTTTTTTTTCAAAATCAATTGCACATTGGTTTCAAATTTAAAAGAGCAATAACCCATGCCTGTAACTCATTTTACTGTAGTATCTCATCCTTTTTTTTTTTACTTATTTGCTTTTATCTTGTAACATGACAAAAAACTAATATTATATAATATGTTAATACTATATACGACAGTATAGTTATGCTATCATAATACGCTATTGCTATACGGAATACCGAATAGATACAGTGAACTGTATGATTTGATCGTAACAGTGTTGAATGTAATACATAATTTATCATTTATCATGTACAGACGTAAAAGTGATAACTTACTTCATATTTTGGTGTCTCGTTAAATGCATGCCAGGAAAATGGTAGCTTTTGTTCCAGTTCTAATATGCCTTTATCCGGCTCACATAAAAACTTCGTTTTCGCCTTGTGATACCTGTAATGTATACGTTCAATCGTTATCAATCGTTTGTAATATTTGAACCGAATAAAACATATTTTTTTTTTTTGGTTAAAAATGGGTTTAGGTTACTAATTGTTGTATACTCGTAAAATATATTACAAACTGTGTACATAGACTTACTTCATCTCGTTATCGACTGCCGTATACGTTAGGTCATAGGCTCGATCGATTAGTTTGGGAATAAAGTTTTGTATTTTTTTGGACAAGTCAATGTACTCGCAGAACCATACAATCTAGTACGAGAGGAGAAAAAAAAACAATTGTAAAACAGTGAAACCCATTATTCTGGTGATCAGTCAATAGTCATAATTGACATATGTATTATGTTGAGATTGCATAATTACTTGGTTGATCATTGCTCTGGTGTTGTCGATTACGTAAGAGATCAACGGTAACTTGAGCAACTGACTTATGCCATCCACTATTTCCAGTCGTAAGGCGTTTATTTCGGTCGCTAAAATCATTTCAAACACTCAAACACGTTCAAGTTGTATACTTACTAACACGCATATATATGAATAATATTATTTTCTTCATTATTTATGATAATCATTATTATATTATGATATAATATTTGTATTTATATTATATAAATTCATATATATCACGTGTATATGTATGTAAGGTGAAACTAATGTTCGCAATACGATGATGATACGTGCTAACATTATTTCTCTCTCTCTCACACTATTTTTTTGTCGTTATAAGACCGTATTTCGAGAGCATATTCTACATATGTGTCTTTGTATATATTATTACACGCATTTCATACACGTATCTATAAACTTATTCGTTTGATATTTGTCGTACGATTGATTGACGTTCGGTGTTTCACAATAGGTATACGCATCACAATAAACAGTGAATACCAAAAGTATAGTCTCTTAAAATATAATCACGCGTAAACGGAAAATCTTATAATTTTTAATATTTATATGTGTGTGTGTGTGTATCTGGTATCGATATCATTAAAATATTGTATAATCATAATATCATGAAAAATAATGTTTTTAACGAGAATGTTAAGTACTTCAATTACATTAGAACTCAAGATTTTGAATGTTTTTATTTTAAAATTAATTACAAAATAGTAGTATTTTATGAAATTTATATTTTGTTATCGGACTGGTACTGTCACTGAATTTATTTCCACGAAAATTCGTGGCGGATAAAATAATTGCTTCCTGTAAAATATTAAAAATATAAGCTTATATGAAGTCGAGAAGTTGAACCGTCAAAATCTTCAGAATAATAATCCACATTGATTGGCAATATTAAAGTTATACTAAAATAACAAAATAAAAAGTAATTTTTAAACTTTTATCAAAACATCAATACTTATTAAAAACAAAAATAAATTTGCTTATAGTCTTAAGCCATTGGAGTTGACAATTACAAATAATTAATTGATTACTTTTACATCGCATTAAATTAGGAGATACTTGTGTCACACTGTGTATTTTATTAAAGCGTGGAAACAAATAACGCGTAATACCCGTGATGTGAATAGTTGCCCATTGCAACCCTATAAGTGATCCGATTTTCTTTAGACCTTCACCGATAATCTTCATCGAGTATATTGACTTTAGGCTTACCACAAATAAATTTAGCACCAAATATCGTATCAAGAATTCCCCTTAGAGCTTAGACCTCTTATGTCTAATCACTTTAGGGCACTCCCTTGTCATAACATACACCACAACTTGCCACCACAATCACCCAATACTCAGATAATCTGCCAGCATATATTAGAATTATTCGCGTTCTAAGATTTTGGACATAATTATTGTTTAAATCCCTGTTTTTTTTTTTTTCTTTTTCTGCTTAAATTATTTTAAATTATAATTAAATGAATGCACACAATTAATTATACTTAATTTCATCACGTCCGAAAAATAGACACATTGAATACATCAAAGCGTTAAATTATTGTAAAATAAATAAAACTAGTTATTATAGTGTTGATTAAATTATTTTAAGTCTATTATTTCGGCCTTGAAAATTGTTTTGAATTTCATGGTACCCCTTTCATGAATCAATGAATAACGTATATTTCGTATTGATATTATAATATTAGCAAATATTTTCGAAATATTTGTGGATGCTTTTGAGTAGAAAGCGGCATAAAGTTGTGTTATATACCTATTGAATTTGTCACAATTTAAAAACAATATTATCACGGTCACATTCCAATATATAAACTACAAATCCTAGAAAATAGTTTGTTAATACTTGCGTATTATTCGTAAACTGGCAAAGTTTCAGATGAAAATGGCAGAAATGCTTGTTACGTCTTTCGTATATTATTAATTACTATTATTATACGAGCAAATTACGCCGAATAGCATTTCGATCGTGCGGTATAAATATTTACGTTGCGTTTTATCATTTCAGTACCTGTAGTGAGTAAACATAATTTTATACAGTAAAAAGTCAAAACACCACATAATAATATATTGCCGCGACTTCGCGAGCGCTATGTACATATGTGCAGCGAAAAAAAGGGTTTGCTTAATGTTATTAAAATGGATTGACACCAACGTTATTCAATGAAACGAATTTTTGCATATTTTAGTATGAAAATGCGTTTTTATTTCCTAATAACTCGCGCACGGCTATATATACCAACTACTTCAGCTGCGGGTCGTATACGTTTTACTGCAACGAATACTGGCCGATACCAATATTTATGCTTTATTATTATTATTATTATTATCTCGTCATATTATATCGTTTGTACGTTAGAGTTCACGTTGTCAATAATTTTGCGAATTTTTACGCATACTCACTTTTTAACAAAATACATTTTTTATATTGCTCTAACTCAAAAACCAATAATCGCAAATACTTTACATTTTCACCAAATGTTTATATTGACATTTTCTATATAGGTTAAGTTTTAGAAGGATTTTGACTTTTTTGACCAATTTATAGACAGTGGAAACTTTCGATATTTTAAAGTATTTTGTGCGTGTGAGAAAGATAAATAAATAAATATATATATATGTATAGAGAGAGAGAGAGAGAGAGAGAGAGAGAGATAGTGGCGTATTTAGAATTTTGCTGCCCTTGGGTACAAATTGTTTTCAATTTTATTCCCCTCGTAGATTTTAAATACTGAACAGAATGATGTTAATTTTACAATGATGTATATTTTAGATTCTGACGGAGTGATGGAATCAATTGATTTTACGATGATGACGTGTGTGTTTTTTTATTATTATTATTATTATTTTTTTTTTTTTGTCATCAAGTTTTGGATCAGTAAAAATGCTTCGATTTCTTTACATGGTAATTTTTCTGAAAGGAAAGTGAATGTAAATGGTACTTTGGCAAGCCAAAAATGAAACTTTTTCAAAAGCATCGAAAAAACCAATAAAAAAATTACGAAAAAACGGTCATTTTTACGCAAAACCACGTTTTGACAAAATACATTTTTTTTAAATCCTTTAACTCAAAAATGATAAACCGCAAATATTTGAAATTTTCACCAAATTTTTATATTGGTGTTTTTTATATTTTTTTTATATATATTAAGTTTTTAAAGTATTTTGACATTTTTTGAATTATTTATTGTCAATTTAAATTTTAAATTTTTCTTAGTTTTTTTTTTTTTGAATAAAAAAAATTTGGCTGTTCAAAAACTCTTGAAAATTTAATACAGGATATAAGTCAGATTATCGCAAATAAAAAAAAATGAAAATCCTTCTTCACAAATTTTTTTTATAATTTGCAAGTTATCTTGTAGTTACAAATCCATAAAATTTTTCTATTAGTACTCAAAGTTCAAAATTTTAACATAAGGTTTTTCATAAATTACTCTTCAAATAGTTATAAAAAAAATTCTACCAAACTTTCAGGAAAAATGTTTATGACCGTTTGAAATTTAAATATTTAAGAAATTGCATAAAGTAAAAATTTATCGTCAAACTATTTTAAATATTTGTTGTTATTCAAAAACTATAAGTCGTAAGATCTCGAAATTTATTTAAATCAGTCGTTTAGATTGCCATTTTCTTTAAAAAAATTTTTTTTCAAAATATTTTACTAATTTTTAAGCTATTTATAGGTATATAAAATACCTAATCTATTTTTTTAACAAATTGTTAATAAAAAAAACATTTACTGGTTCATAATACTTGAACATTTAGTAGAAGATTTCACAGAAGATTTTCTTACTTTTATTCAATAACTATTGAAATACATAGTCACAATAATTTTTGTAAGTGTTTGAAGAGCAATAATATTGACATTATAATACAATTTAAATACAACATAATATATTATTATACATACCTATTCCAGAATAACAAATCATCTCCGTTCAGAATCAATGTGAGAATCAAAATGTGTTTAATTCGAATGCATTGGTAAGTATCCATTATAATGACCTATCCTATGAACATTCAAATATGCGCATTCGAATCGCCTCGATAAATGATATTTTTTCCGAGTTGCGGCCATAATTTTGTCATGACACATCCCAGTTGCGTCCGACATGTTCTCACAATATGTACAAGTTGCGTCCTGATTAGTAGTACACTTATACATATTTTCATTCCCACTTTACAGACTCAGGATTCTCATTAATATAAATGGTGTGGTTAAAAATATTTATCATGTATTATAAATTATTTATCATTATAAAATTTAATGACTATAATTTATATGCACGTTGTTGTTCAAATATTGTTATGTATTGTTCTAAAATGTATTTATTGATTTTATGAAATGGGCACATTTTGATACGCCAATTTTTGAACAAATTCCAGACGTGATATTATTTTGTTTTTAAACTGAGTCATAGTGTTTTTAATAAAATCTTCTTTTTCCATATCCTCTCTTCTTTTATTAGTTAAATTTAAGGTTCACATTTTAATATAAATGTCAGCTTGAACATTTTTCAATACTTCTACATATTGAAAAATGTTTGGTTAAAATGAATAAAACATACCATTTCATTTTGAGGGAAACGATTGACATGCGTTGGGAGTACGCATTAATGAGTTTGAGAACTCAGCCTATATTGATGATTGAAATTTACTTTCCAGCAAAGTATAATTTTTTCAAAATAATTAAAAAAATTATCTATTCTTTGGTCGTTAGGTATTATAACCGTTAGGCCTTCATGAAAACATTTATTAACCTCATCGGGACTTAAATATGAAAGACCAAAGAATAATTTCAAAAATTTACCAATTTCAAATTCATTTTTAAAAACTGTAGATAGACCAACACTTTGAAATTTTCACCAGATTGATTGTCCTAGGTCAAATCTACAGCCTTTGCGTATAACTTCAAGAAAAACTATTTGAAACAGCCGAGTGTTCGAAGTCTGCATAAATTATACTTGGTGCAAAATTTAAATTAAATTCTTTCATTTTTCCTAATAAACTATTAAACACATATTTATATATTAATATAGTCTTGCCTGTTAGCAAAAAAAAAAAAAATACTGTGGGAGTATAGATAGTATTTTTATCACCATGAATAATAAATAATTGATAGAATTGTTTAGGACAACTTTTAAACGTGCCATCGGCATATAAAACTTTTTTTTTGTGGACGCAACTCGGAAAAGTCGCTGGAAACTCCGTGGACGCAACTCGGACGTGTTGTGTAAAAACCACGGATGCAATTCGGCTATCGTGAAGTATATTTTTATTTTTAAGGATGTAATTTGTAAGTAGCTCCTGTGAACGAGGTCCACCCCACTCACTACTATACAGCAAAGCGAGTTACCATCTGGTTTATTTTTTGTTATCTCTTTCATAATATAAATGATAAGATCGACATAAATCTATAACCATATTAATGTAATCAATCTTGAGCATAATATATTATTAATTATTATAATTTATTGTAAATATATAATGTATGTTGTGTAATTATTATTAAATAAAATACAGAGTTGGTTAGACCTAAACATTTTTAGGTACTTTTCATAAATGGGTTGTAATATGATATGTAATTTGTAAAAAAAAGTAAGTACTTATATTAATAATTAGGTTAGATATAAGGTTTGTTATAAACTTTAGGTATGTTTTTGGTTCAACTCTCTGGGCACGCCTGGGTTTTTAGGCATCATGGGTTTCAGAAATGCAATTAATATACCCTGAATGATCTATACATTTGTTTATTTTAAATATCCCAATATGTGCTTGGTACTATAGCACCCTCTCTCCTTGAGTGACCCTGAATTCGCCTACCTCCTCCCATAAAGTCAAGTCAAATACTTCACCGTGGCATGGTATATAACATATAATATTGCATATATCAGGAGTGGCCAATATGACTATGTACGCGAGCCACACATATTAATGCAATTATATCAAGAGCCCAAATAATCTAATCTGTAATTTTATACCATAAAAGTAATAAAGAAAGCTAACATCCAACAATCATATTAAATTAAGAAATATAAAATTATATCGTTGTTAAAATGGTCTGTGTTGAATAGCCCTGTTGTTAACACCTTAATTTGTTTGTAAATATTTGTAACATTTTACCTATACTTATTGCGAAAGTTAGTTACGATGTCAATTTATAAAAAAGCGGTTAAACATAAATATGAAGAAGAAAAACGGGAGTTTAAATTAAAATGGGAAGAGCTATAATTTTTCATATTTTACATAAAAATTAAAATTTTGGTTTTTGTAAATAAGATCGCGAGCCGCAATATGGCCACCCCAGGCCTACGAGTATATTATAATTATGTACACCGTCCATTATAAGAAAACATAACGTTGGCAATGTTGGCTTGTTGCACCATATACAAAACACATTTACGGTGAAGAAACGCGAATCGTTAATATTCTGAAGAAAAAAAAACCGTATGCTTCCACTTTGTAATTTTACAAAACGAACAAAAAATATTCGACAAATCTACGGTGGCGGTATTGTTCATCATTATATATTTTTTGATTTTTTTTAAACATATTCATAATACATAAAGCGAACTGTACACGCCTTTGAGTAGGTATAAAAAACTTTGGAAAAACGTCTTTCTTAAAATAACGGACACGTGACCTATTTGCATGTATAGGGATCCATAAACGTACGAGCTATGTACGTAAAGCATTCATTTATTGCGTAACGAAGCATTATATAGGTTGTGCGCGGAGGCGGTTGGTAGTTACGCGTTGAAATTTCTAGCACTGCAAAATAAATAGTCAATCAGGTTTTGAAATCTAGTTTTGCCAGAGAAAAAAAATTTAAAAAAAAAATACGTACAGTACAATTTTTACAATAACCGTTTTGATGTGGTCGCACGTTTTCGAACCGTGCGCTGTAGGTCGTCGCAATAGTTAAGCGTCTTATTATGCGCGTAATACTGAAGTAATAAAGTAAATAAAGTGTTTGTATCATCCGTCCTCTCATCCCCCGTATGTGAGGACTGTCGTTTGTTTCGCCAGCACATGGATAAACACGCGTTCGTTTCGCGGACGTAAAAGTCGGTGTTATGCGGGGCATTGTGCATTATTAAACGGTTAAAATGTTAGAACGAATTAATTATAAATGTAATATATATATATATATATATATATATATATATATTTAGTAATGTTAACAATATCGAATTATTCGTATACATTACATAATACGGCGAATATAGGACGTGGTCACATCATGTGTTGCACCGTATGTACAATGTAATGCCTCCAATATATGCAAGCGATTCAGAACGGTTATGCGGGTACATGATATTATAATATATATCGTCACACTATCCACGAAGTTGGGCGTTAAAAAGTCGAGAAATTCGAAAAGCTAAAATTTAAAATCGGGTATAGAAACATTAGAAACTCTTGGTCAATTTTAAATCGTAAAATCATCATCAAGTGTCAACAATCGTCATCGTGACATAGTTTTTGTATTTGTTCAGCGTATTGCCATACTTAACAATAATATAATATTGTGTGTGCTTGAGAGATTTAATATAATTACAGTAATAGACAATAGTGATAAATAATAATACTAGGTCGAATATGCGATAACGTGGACATTATACTGGCTCTGACGTAAAACGATTTTTTCACCGCGCTTGTTTGCTCAACAATGATTGACATAGTCTCTCCGTTGTCCGTACACATCATTATACCTAACAAGTTTGATTTGCATTTAATTATATTACCTATATTGACACAGCGTGACGCAAAAAGCCGCGCAACATTATTTATTTATACATTACGATATAACTCACGTCGTCGATCTACATGCGTATTCCTGGTAGTATGTATCTATAACTTATAAGTATTGTATCGATCGGTACACTATTTTCCGACAAAAATTTGTATCGCACAAATTACGTATACATCCCGAAAAAATATTCGTAATTTCCGACAGGTTTCGAGTTTTTTTTTTTTTTTGTAAAAATTTTTTTAAGTAAATATACGTAGGTATTTCAAAGAAAACATTTTTTCAAGTGAAAATGTTCCAATGTGGATTCATTGAGTTATTTTATTCCATTGCATCAGTTAAATAATTTGAACTCGGTGTTTTATTGTTTTTAACGAGTGGCATTTGAATTTTTCGAAACAAACTTGTGTAACATCTCGAAAAATAATATGAATATACAAAATAACATATTTGAATCCAACATAGAACTAATATTAATAATATTATAATTTGGTAACTCGCATGCCTTGTACAATAGTGTTACAAATTCGAGGTCGGACGTGTGTATTCAATAGTCAAATTTTTGAATTGCACACGGTTTTCCTGAAACGTGTGAAAACAATTTAAGCTTATCGCCGCAAAAAATTTATTAAATTTACGTACAAGGCCGTTTCAGAATTTCTACGTTAAATCGATCCCCTTTTGTCCTGCAACGAGCTGAATTTAATTGAACTCATTTCATTCTTGTCAAACTAATACCATGCTAAATTTTGCATTTCACGACGGACGAATTATGTAAGCGGCGTACTTATCATGTTAATAAACTATTAATTATTATTAATGTTTATCGACCCAACACCCAATCAATTGCTGGAGTATTACGAAATTAACAAAATTAACTAGTTAAAAGTTGCCAAAAATTTAATTCATAACCGGATTATTCATTGCTCAACCTTGGCATTAAAAATTATTACCTTTTACAGAATTCGCTCACTAAACTATTTATAAGCTTAAAAGTCCAAATCCACTTTTTTAATATTTTTTATTTACTCAATTTTTTAAATACATTACAATTAATATGTTATTTTTAAATTGTTTCTATTTATATCCTTGACTGATTTATATTGATTGATTAAAAAGTAGACGTTAAATAATTCTAATTTTTATTAAAAATTTAAACCTATAATCAATAGCAATATGTAAAGATAATCTAAAATTCGACAATAGTGTATAGTTTATTTTTACCCACCAACTTAAAAGTTACCTATTTTTATTTTAAATATATTATATTTTATCGGTGAAAAATTTAATATGATCATTGATCATTCTGTTTACTATATAAGTTATTATAAGCTAAAGTAACTATTTTCGTATATTTCGATAAGGGAAATGATTGATCGACCGAACATTGTAAATTTCGTTAAGTTTTGGCACGTTTATTGTATTAGTTAAAATAAAAACTTAATACAATTTAAATATAGATTTATCATGTATATCACGATTGGTATATCTTTATACTATATATAATGCCTACACCTTAATATTATATATTTACATTTAACCAGAATGTAATTATATTTTATTTAGATCCGTCAGAAAAGGTGAAATTATAAAAGCGACAATAGTTAATAATCATATTATTTGAAACTAAACTACTCATGTTATATAAAGTGTATAAATGATATAATAATTATTCAACGATTATGTTTCAAGGTTTTTCCGCGCACATTGCTTCCGCGCTACACAATACTACCTCGTCCGGATCATTATAATTCCTAAGGAGTTCCATTGTAACTTTTGATAATATTAAATACTATAAACATTACAATAAAGTTATTTATCTCCATTGAATTTATTGAAATTAGTCTAATTATACTACTTTTTTAAATCAAACTAGAAAAAATAATTATTTATTTCCCGATGAAATGAATATAGGTATAGTAAATAGTTAATTGTTCAAAAGTCAAATGTTATAATGTCGATTATCATAAAATCATTTATTATAAAATTGTATTTTGATGTATAAATTATAAATATATCATGTGGAAGTATTATGAAAATTATTATTTTGCTGTCAAACTAACCATACTATTAATTATTGATTCAAGAAGTAAGTCTCTTTCAATCAACGATCATTCAATGGCCAATGGGCCATGCCACCCATATTTACAATTTAAAAAGTTAAACAAGGCATCAAACAAAATTAATGCTACTTTAATTCAATTGACACTTACTATTAATGATAATTATTTATGAAGTTGATTTTGTCTACATTTGTAGCAATCGAAATTCCAAAATTCTAAAAATTCTGTGAGATGTTTGATTTAACGACGTAAAATGGGTCAGACTATCTTGTTTCCTGGGAGCCTAAACCATTTTCAGAAATTTGTATTTGTAAAGCATACACTGAATTATAAATTATTTTTAATCAAATAATTTTATAGGAATAATGATTATGTCATAATATTTTCTATATTGTTGAAGATTGCTAGAACTTATGATTGTAATAGAAGAAAACTCGGAGTATGAAATTAATTAATTTTTAAAAGCTATTTATTTAGTTATTTTATTTATTTTATATTTACATCATATTAATTAATTTTTATATATATATACTCATTCAGTAATTTTAATTAGTAACACAGTCAAGAAATATTATTTATACGAAATGAATAACGTTTTTAAAATAGAATTAAATTGCAATTTGCGAGTATTACTAACCTAACTTATACATCTAATTATTATTTTATATAACATATGACATTTATAAGAAACTAGCTGAAATACCCGGCTTCGCTCGGAGTAGTCGTCGCCAGGGCATAGTGCTTAAAGGACTATGCTCTAATAATACTACCTTACATTTTATAGAGCTATGTTTATTTAGATTAAAGGTACCTTAACTATACTTTGATGTAATTTTACATGATTTCGCTCAGAACATTTCTTGGCCGATGCAAACATGTCTCTATAATATAAAACGAAACAACCAATTATTTTTCATATCTGTAGCTTCAGTGGTTTTCTTTAAGGTACCTTAACTTTGGTGTAATTTTATAGTTTCGTTTTTTCATTACTGGTTACCAACCACCAAGATAATATTTTTGTATGTTAGTTATTTGATTGTTATTTTGGTTATCATAGTGACTCGAAATATGTACTGTTTATCCAATATCTTAAAATCAACATTAAATATTACCTTAGTAACCAATGAGTAAAAAAAAAAAATACGTCTGACCCAGAGCCCAAACGGTTATCAACCTTTAAAAATGCGATTTTTAAAAAATCCTTTCTTATTGCTATGTGAAAATATGAGGAGATCCTCTATTCCAAATTTCAAGTTTGTACGTTGAGTAGTTTTTGAGATACAGCGATCAGTGAGTCAGTGGTATTTGGATTTTATATATATAGATTACTTTTATAATATATGATTTTTATTATAACATTTGACTTTCAAACATTAGACTTCATAATTTCATACTTCATATCCAATTAAATTATATTATATTTTTTACTGCGTTTTTAATAAAAATAATTATTTTACTCTGTTATTGAAAACATATTCAGAACCGAAGCATTTAACTTAGAATTATATATTATACATACATACATACATACATATGGATAAGAAAACGTCACACCCGCACATGTTGCCTCAATCTTACAAACATGCGTTCAGTAGGCCTAATTTTGTGTTGTTAACTTAAGTATTAGAGTGATCTTACCTTTTATCGAACTTAAAAAAAGGTAGCTACACCTGAGTCTCTACATCGGTTGTTTACAATACTTTGATTATGATTGAGATATGAGTATGTGAAATATTACAATTTTAATTTTAATTTTAATTTTATTTATTTATTTGTTACAAAATATATATAATCTGTACTCTTAAATCTTAGGTACAATAAGAATATGTGCTAATAAAATATAATATGAACATTTGAAGGAAGAAGTCACCCAGTGGTGGCACTACCGGCTGATTTGATTTATTTTTATTATTTAATTGATTTAAAACTTTAGATTTAGTTTAGTAAGTCTCTGCAAATATCAAAATTTAAATTTAAAATATTGTGAAAAACCTATGTAGAAACATAGATAATGGGTTTTCCATGGTGATAATAGGTTAAATTATTCTAATATTAAAGCTAATTGTTTAATATTGGACTGAACCTAGATTTGGTATGTTGTACGTTTGTAAGAAGCAGGCAACGGTTTCTTATGCACAATGATTTAGTTATTAGTTATTACCATACTGGTAGGTAATTGTAGTTTATAAATGCGCTAACGTAATTTTCGATTCAAATCGATTTTTTTGAGGTTCAAATATGTAATATTTAATAGTTTAATACATAACAGTACACGCACACGTAAGCAGTTAATCGAACAAAAATAAAATTGATATTACAATAACAAAATAAAATATATTAAAACATTGAAATGACTGCATGATGCATGATTGTTGCAAATCGCCAATTGGTCATCGATTTCATATTGTTAAGTGAGATAATCATCTCAACAATTATAGTGATCGTTCCATAATATTATTATGATCATATTAGTTTTTTTTTTTCGTAACATTGAAATTGTAAATTTTGCCAGCTTATCGCGTTCGTTTTATGGGATAATAGCTATTCGGTCCTATTAAACGGCTATACTATGACGTCGATATAGCCGCCTTTGTCTCGGGAATAACTTCGTAGACGAGTAAACACAATGCTGATTTTACAGTAGATTAAACTCATAAGTCGGTTACGCGTTATTGGCTCGCGATCACATTTCAAGTATAAATGTGTGTGTGTGTGTGTGTGTGTGTGTGTGTGTGTGTGTGTGTGTGTGTGTGTGTGTGTGTGTGTGCGCGTGTGACCGAGTGGGGATAGTGGGGTCAACTGCATTGGAAATGGGATGAAGGAAGCGGTCTCTCCGATGTTTATCGGAAAGCTGACGGACAATATAAAATTATTTATGATAATAATTATTTATTTTACATACACAGATGCGCACAATAACACTAGTTTTTCAGTTTGATAGGAGAACCGCAAGGGGGCGCTAAGAAAATAACACGCCAACGAATAAACCTTTATAGTGCTGTCTACAGATTCTAAGATTTCACAGACTTGCATTTATATACATACAAGCCAAAAGGGTGGCAATAGGCGACATAATTCGGAGCCCGGGTAAAAATATTCTTAACTTAAATGTGATTTTTATGATTAGGAAAAATTTTGTATCTCATAATAATAATAATAATATGCAATAGATTTCGTATTAAACGTGATTGAAAATATTATTTATAAATATATATATTTAAAATACATGAATAATACTTAAACACTATCAATCATGTACCAAACAAAAATGATGTGATTGACCACACTACATTATATGGTAATTTTGCTTAGTACTGGCTCACATACGGTGGTATTTGTACTATATCTGATTAGAATAATTCTACAATCATAGATATATGACAAGTTTTTGTATTGATATTGTTAATTCTTTAAGGTTTTCTTCGATAAACAAATACTACAATGTATTGCATATATATATATATACGGAAAGATACGTACTACGTACACGCAAATGCATTTTAAGGAGTTTGATAGGTAAGACAATAGCTAGAGATATATACTTAGAATACAGTACCTATGAATCTTATTTACAGGTAAAGCTATTTAAGAATCATTGATTGATTAATTCATTCCGAGCATATGATGGAAACCCAAATGTTTACAAGAGTTTTTGATGTTGTAAAGTCGTGTATTATAATATAATAGAACTACAAAAAACATTGAATTCTCGGCAATATTCCTTTTCGACGATTATTAGTAATGTATTTAACGTATACAATAAACGATAATATTATTACTTAACAGTAGGTAACAAAAAGAGACTTAATTGAAACTTCTGTGGTGGACCATATTATCTCGGAAAAAATTGGTAAGAATATACGTATTGTACACGTATCTCAAACTCGTAGCTAAACCATATCGACTTATATTGTTACACCAATGCGACATCGACGTAACAAAACGACCCCATCCGATGTACTTTATATTATTTATTATAAAATATTTTATGCTATTATATTGTGTGTACGATCAATATCGATGTACTTACCAAACGGTATCAGTGGGTAGTATCTCATTTTGATGACATCGTACAACATCGTGGAGTATTTTCTCAGATTCGTCAGCACGTCGTTTTGCATGAGGTCTTTGTAGAATCTGTCCAAGTCTTGAGTCATGTTTTGCGTCTGCACATAGTATGGCGAAAGCATGAGTTCTTGCTGCCTCGCGTACAAAAATTCTGAATTGAACGTGATGTAAACCACGGACAATAATGATTTGGGGAGAAAAAAAAACAATTAAAAAACGTACTTCGAGTTTTTAACATTTTTTTCAACAAACTCACGAATAACTTGTTTTGCAGCCGTCACGAAAACGGCTTCGATATGATGGAAAATATGAACCACTGTCGGCTCAATGGTTTTCAGCACGTTGCTCCAATACGCGGCCACCGTGTTCGATGATTCTTCCAACATGCTTTCCATGTATCTTATGAACGAGATATGAACATCTCGTATCAACTATAGTCAACAAAAGTAAAAAAAATGTGATTGGTTTAATATTGATAACCCACCTGATATAGTCAGGGTTTCCAAAATGGTGAAAATGAAGAACAAAATATACAACACAAATCATAATTCATATTATACTTATGACAGTAATAATTTGTTGTTTTTAATTACATTTATAAATAAAAAAAGGGTTAAATATTTATTTTATATTTTGATATACCTACTTACATATCGTTTTAAAATATTTTAAAAAGATTATTATTATTTTCTTATCTTAACCCACAAGTACAGCTTGCAAAACCATTAAATATTCTAATACTTTAAAAACCTGGTAGATCGGGGCCCTCCCGCTGCACCATAGTTTATCGCATAGTCAACGTGGCTACCTCGCTATACGTCTCTACAAAGATGATGTATATTGACAGTTTACTTAAATCAATACGTCTACTGTTCTGCCCCGAATCGCACACATAACATATATATGCACGCGGTGCGTACATACACTTACTTTGTCATATTTCACCATGGAGCTGCTAATAAAGTCCGATACGTAAACAATAGCTTCTCCTTCCATTAGTTGTTTCAACAGTTTTCCGAATTCGTTGTAAGCCATTTTTATCTATAATTGCCAACATACAGTACTATTATAACATGGCATGATTTAAAATATGGTAAATCGTAAATACATAACAATAACAACATAATATATTATTATACATATATTAAAATATATCGTTATGCTGTGTTTCCCGAATAATATTTTAAAAGTTTTAAATCGATATCGTTTGATCAAATAAATTGAATTCCTGATATCCGACATCCAAGTATAATCTGCAAATCCTTCTGATCGAACGTAATTTGTATTTACTTATATTATTTTGTTTTTGCATATTATGCATTTGTAATGATACTTTTATGAACTACCTAAAGAATTTAAATAGGTGCTAGATCGTTAAAATAAAATGCATACTATATTAAAAAAATGCATGTAATAGCAGAAAATAAATGTTGATTATATAATTATTGTAATTTTATTATGAGCATTATGTTTATACATAATCAATTAATTATTAAATATTATAACTCAAAGTTAAGAATATACTCGTGTAACTTCCCATTAAAGCATTGGAAAGAAATCTATTCAATTACTACGCTAATGCTGTGTGCATTAATAATGTGGAAATATTCGTTAATATTAGACGAAGAAGATTTGATAAAACTTAAAAGATATAATTAACATTCTCATGAATGGACAAAGAACTCGTATATATTATAAGCTTATTTGTGATTTAATATTTTTGAAATGTTGACTATTTCTATGAAAATAATTCCGTCTTTTACCAAATATTCAATCAAGTACATTGGCAGCATAATATAATTGCGGTAAACAAAAAATAACTAAAAAAAAATAATAGCAATATCTTTGAATCAAATCAAGTTTGACAAAATGATTATAACCGCTTATTATAATCGAAAATAAATAAAAACTTACTATGGAAAAAAATTAATTGAATTGCATTTATCATTGTTTGTATTAAGGTCATTGGGATTATACGCCGTTATAGATATTCATCAAGATATTTTAATAATTTAAAACATATTTTGTGAATTTATTAACAAAATCAGGAAGCTTTGCATATTTTAAGACTGAATACAGATAATTTACAAGTAGAAAATAAATATTAAACCCATTACCTTACAAAACCCCGTTATATAAAACTGAAATTGCACTGGAATGATAAATCATTTTTTGGACGAAACATGTTTTAATTAAAATTAAATAAAACATTTTTGGACTGAAATCATTTTTTTTCATATTTAAATATTAAAATACACTTTATTCGTAATGATGGTGGACCTTCAGAATGTAATAGAATACGAAACTATTACATCGTTGTTGATTAAATAACAAATCACTAGATCAATAAACTGTCGTATACTCATAAATTATCGATGAGAAAATTTTTATCTTATACCGATTGCTCGTTAGAAATAGTTTTCACTTTTCAGTGTTAGATTTCGGGTATATTATACTAAAATCAATATTGTTATTCTATGACTACGACGTTTAACGGGATTTTTGGATCTCAGAATTCAGTTAAACTCGTCTATTTGAATAACATTATTATTATATATATATATATAGACACGTGTATTACCGCATCATAATAACTCACATTATCGATAAACCAAACTATAGATTTTCTGATCGTCTGTCCTGTGTCACCTAGTGCAGTCCAAATTTCATTTACAATCTGCGGCAGCGATCCCATTTTCTCCCTATAACACAAAACGTTTTCAGCTGTGTGTAACAAATGTCGTTAAAATTTTTTAAATGTATTTATATATAAAGGATGTCCCATGAAAAAATATCAATTTATATCTCCTAAGATAAAGAAGATAATCACAATCGGATTGTTATTCAAATCACTGGGATATGGATTATAAATTTAAAATTGTACACAATTTTGAATAAATTTATATATACAAGTATAATAATATATAAGTACAAATGTGTGTGTATATATATATATAAATACTTGTATATTAGAATTTAGAATATACCAATAGGAAATGGTATTATCTTAAGCATTTTTGAAAGCAATAAAAGAAAAAAAAAAAATTTCTCCAATCGTTTACCGAAACTAAAAATTTAATGAAAACATGAATTTTTGAATATGTCTTTATCATTTAAGGCTATATCAGGAGAACTGAATTCAATTGTCATCATGGAACACCGTGTACATACTCGTATTACAACAAACACCTACACAAACGTCATATCTTCCATCATTGCGACGTACAGCCCGTGGATGTCTTTCAAGTAAAACTCGTTAGCATTGTAAGAGTTGTTAAACACCTTTCTGAAATACGCAATGTCTTCTTCTAGCACGTGGAAATTGCTGTCAAGACGAAAAAAAAAATGCTAGTTAGTAAATAAATAACTGCAGGTTGGTTTTAAACAGATACATTCTATAACAATCATCAGCGACATTTATTGATTACGGAAGCATGAATAATAACATTTTTAGTACATTCTATTATATTATATTTTAAGTGATGAAATTTTCTATTTTTATTGTGTAGTAAACTACACAGTTTGCAATGGCCTTTTTATAGATTTAATATTTTTCATTACATCATGACCCACATTATCGCTATTATTAAAAAAAAATTTACGATGATAATGGAGTCTATCTAAAATTAAGGTCAGTACATGATTATTCGAATGACTTACGCTTAAATAGTTTGACATCGTGATGTGATAGTGCATAGTATGTATACGTTTCACATTAATGGCATTATACATTTATACCTACTTAAGAAAACTTTGAAAAATATTTTTGAAATTTATCTTGAGCGCCATATAATATATTTTATTACGTGCGTAAGTACTGTAATTTAAGGTTCAATTTCTGAGTAAAGCTGTGGGAGTAGTATTATTATCGTTTCTAGAAATCAATAAACGAACGGCGCATGCTATTAAATAATAAAGTACGTCGCCTCTGATGGGTAAGTCCCGTATGAGTAGAAAATTAAGTAAAACGCAGCAGCGGCGCAGGTTTTCATCGTTTCTCCATGTTAGATTTGAAAGTTTAAGTTCTTTTTAAAAATCACAGCACCTTATGTCGTTGATAAATTCCTGTATTTCCGGTTTCGTGTCCGCCCAAATGCCGTTCGCGGTTTCCACCGATTGTGATTTTATGTACTGCGTCCAAAACTCCGTCGTGTCTTGAATGTAGGCCCAAGTACGGTTGACCGACAAACGTAAAGCGTTCTATGAAACACATAACGGACATTATTAGATGGTTGGTAATAATAACAATAATAATTATTATCGTAATTATACATGTTTTATACAACAACACGTTCGTACGTTATACCAGGGTTAGATTATAGCTTACCACTATGTTGTCTTTGAGGTCGGTTCTCCATTCCAAAGAGGAAGACAATAATCTGGAGTGGTTAAGACTCAAAGAGAATCCGACGTCCCGAATGATGACATTGTTTTCGGTTCTCCATATGTTAAATTTAGCTTTTTTACTTTCTAGCATGTTTCCGGACATGAATAATTGTTTTGTAGCGTCTGAAAATGCAACGGCGTTACGATGCAAGTAGAAGATTGAATATTTGAATGTGTAATTGTTATTAATAAATTCGATAATTTGACCGTATAGAAAATATAGTATTGTATACTATATGGCTGACTTTTTAGTTTTAAAATAAAAAAAAAAAACAAATGTTTTATGTAAGAAATTTGAATGCATACAAAGACGACCCAAAAAATGTAAGTGTATTTAATATTTGAACAATTAACTGCAGGTTCGATTAAAAAATTTTCCGCATTGACAAGTAAAATTATAAGTTTTTGTCATCAACTCTAAAAAATAAAAATATGAAAAAGTGATATTTACCTATACAAAAGAAAATTATAATTTATGAATTATGTGGAAAAATATGATTTGCAGTGGCATAAATATCGAAACCAATTGTTTGAATCATTTGGTTAATTTAAAATATTCTGGATGGGCGAAAAGGCTAGGTAAACATTTCTGACAGACGATATTTTAATGATATACCGTGTTCATTATAAATCAGTCGGTAAACGAATGTATTTTAAGTGCAACAATTAAAAAGTAACCAATAATAAGCGAGCATTAAATATTCCTCTTGTAGTGCATGTCTGCGCTATGTGTGTGTGTGCACACAGTTATTTATGTAACTTTCAATCAAAACCTTTAATTGCATTTTACACCTACAATATTAAGTTAGTTTAATTAGTAACGGGTTAAAAGCAATGGACTTTCGTTAAAAACGACCGAAATAATTAATTATTGTAAACTCATTAAATAATCGTTGAATATTTTTTTTTTTTATAACTAAATATGATTACAACTTTATCAGTGTATATGTATCGGCTATAGTGTTCTTAACGACTTGGAAAAGGAATAATATAATGAATTAATATTGATTACAGATTGTGTGCAGCAAGAAACTATACGCATAAGTACTAGATATATGTATGGTATTATAAATTATGGTCTTAGATGAATGGATTTTGTACGCTACAGGGTGAAGTAAAGCGTGATGAAGCAACGGAACACGGTAATGATGCGAACCCTGCGTTCCGGTAGAACGTAAAATCAACCTTACGGGATTAGTAATACGATATGGGATGGAAAATAAATAATAATATCAAACGGTTTTCGTCCGATTCGATGTACCCAAAACCCAAATGTCCACGTGACTTACCTGGAGTGAAATTGATAACCATGTTCGTATCTTTCCGCGGAATGTTGATGTAGAATTTTCCGACAATATTTTGGTCGTCTCCGTTTCGTATCAAACCGTTGACGTAATGCGTACCATTGAGATTGCTGTAGTTCCCGTGAATAATAGTAGTGTCCCGTATAGAATGTTTCTACACAAGTGCAAATATCACGAATATGAACCTTTTTTTTTTTCTTTCAATAAAAATACTAATTAAATATTTGCTGAAAATATTCACCTCAATGTGAATGGTCTTGTTGAAAAAGTCCAACAAACCTTTTCCGTCCCAATACTGATCTTCTATGTACGCGCGTTTATAAGTCACATTGTTGTGGAAGAAATGCAAGTATTCTTGTGACTTGAAAGTTCCAGAAGCGTCCAATTTAAATCTAACAATATTGTTTACAATGCAGGCTTTTTATTTTCATGAATATTGCAATTGTTTATATTAACGATTTTAACAGCATGGTATAATATTGCCACCTTTTACTATCGGAATTTTTATTTAACAATTTTATATACACTTATTGTAATGTATGATAATTTAATGAAAACATATAATAATATAAATAATTAAGATAATAATATAATATAACCTATAAAATTATTAATATTATAGGTTATATTATATTATAGGTACTTGAATTGGAAAAACAGCAACAATATTGTTGATAATTTTTCGTTTATTCATGACTACCTACGCAAAGTAATTGATAATTCATTACCTAGTTATCAAGTGCCTTCCTCTAAGGGACAAAAAGTAATTTCGCTTAGACTTTTCCGAATTGTTTTCAATCAAACAACCAATTGTAAACTTCCTCCTCGTATCCGTCGCATAATCGTATTCGACATTCAAATCAAAGAGCATCGTGTTACCACGCGAATAGTTTCCTCTAATCGTAACATTCTAAACAAATCAAATCAATTTTATTTTATTAATGAGACGCTTAACGTTAAAATTTAGCTTTTGAAATGTGACATAGAAAATGACGTATTCCTACGATATGTAGCTGGGTTTGTTGATCAAAAATAATTGAATACATTTCAACGTGTATAAAATAGATATTCCAATAATATAGGTAGAATTTATAACGTACATGAAAAATTAAATGAAATATATCTTGAACAATACACAAAAGACTACCACGTAATAAATACGTGTTTATGAAATAATTAGAAACTGCAAAACAGATCAAATATTTTAACGAAAACATTCATTTAATACGGAAAATAAATTGAGTCAAGTGTAAATTTTATGATAAATTCCGTGATATTAAAATTGTTAGCACTTTATCATGTACATATGTCATATCTCATTGTAGATATATTTGATGCTCTCGTGGAATCAGGTCATTCCATCTTGACTTATGAACGTCAATAAAAACAGAAATTGGTTTTTTCGTGGATCTTGAGCCCGATACGATACCATCAATAAAGAAATTCTAAATCAATCGTCAAAGTTGCATATGGGAATAAAAGTTAAGTAATCCAATAAAAGACCAAGATTGGTCCACCATGGTGGTATGGACACACCATCCATTATTGTCATCACCCTTCAGGATGACCCTTTAGGAAACAATTCCTCCTAGCTTAAAATTATTTGTCAAATTTTTTCAAATAATTCTGCAATGTTGAACAATTAATGGTTTTCTGTACTATGGATACATAGTGGTCGATACTCGATATTGATTAATATGGCCATTAATATTGTATTTGTATTGATAATATTCCATAAAATAAAATTCCACTCAATGATTATTCCCTACGGTATGAACACGACCTGATTGAAGGCGATGTGATCAATGTCATAACACAGAGTCCACTAAAAGTCCCCGCGGTCTGCCTGGAAAAATAAATTATTGACAATTTATGAAGTCGAAAACGGTTTATCCGTAGACCATATATGCGTCAAAAATTTAATATATTTATACGGTCTGTTAAACGTCAAATTGAAACATTGTAATACTTACAATTTTTCGAAAATAGTTGTTACATTTATTTATTTAATTTAAAAAAAGATTTACTTTATACCTATAAAAAATATTTCTACTCTATTCATATTTATTACTAAATTAAATAAATTACATAGTATAGTGCAGTGGCAATCTAAATGTTATCATATTGAACGAAGTATGTTCATCTAACGACACAAATTTCTTCATAGGCTAAAAATCGGACTGTTTCTGACACCCAAAGTTAGACCGAAATATCTACAAAAATAATTACTATCTACAACCGTGGTTTATAATATAATGTCTATGGTTTGAGAATTTGTGGTTTTCTAATTACAGCATTATTTATTATTTTAATAATCAAACGTTAAATAAAGATTATTTTATGTTTTATTAAATACATTACATAATACTCCATAAAATTCTAATATCAAATTAATATCTATCCAAATTCTTTTTCGATATAAATTATGTAATAAATGCTTTTCTTACTACCATCATTTACAAACAAACAAATAATTCCATAAACTATTATAATTTTACAATGCTTTTAAGACCAATATAGTTTTACACATGTTGTGTATATTAGATTTTCAAGTTTATTCTACGTTTATATTTTTTCATTTATTACCTACGTATAAAAGATAAAAAAATAAATTAAATCGCTTGAAAATATTTTATTTGATTACATTAAAAATTAAATTTAAGTTTAATATTGAAAATGAAAATGTATAGTGAATCCAATATTATGTTAACGTAATCAATTAAACTTAACTTAAGAACACTGAATAATCCATAATTTTTTTTTTATCTGTATAGCATATTAAAAAACGTCTACTGTTTTTATTTTTATTTTTAACATATAGCAATATCCAACAATAGTTATTAGTTATTAATTTTTATAATACCAGTAAGCAAATATTATTTGTATGAGAACTGTTAAGCAATCAACCGGAACAGAATAATATATGTGTATATTAGTTATATTTAATGAAGAATATGCTGGAGAGAGCTGAAAGACCTATCGTTAACCCGTGGATCTGCTTTAAAAGTCCTATATAATAATATAATAGTAGGTATTCGGTTTCATTAATTACCTATGTAATGATATTATCTTATGAGTATATAATATTAAAGTACAAAAACGCATACAATCATACTCAATTACAAAGAAATGATGCAGTGTGCCTATATTTTGATGTCTTCCGACGAATCACAATATCTCACCATTTGAATATTTGATTAGTTTAAACTTAAAAATAAGCAATAGTTTTGTTGATCGAAATGACGCATAATATAAAAAAGATCACCTAGAAAGTGTTTATACTTATTTGCCATGAATAAACATTAATATTTTGATGCCACAACATGAAATTTAACAATGTATTTTGTAATAATGCTGCACAAAAAAATTTTATTTTATTACCTAACGATAGAAAAAACAAGATAAGAGCGATATCCATGGTACAAAATAATCTTAGTTGTGTTTTTATTACATTTTGATATTTTATTCGTTTTTATCAAATCAACTCGCTTTTTAGGTTTCAGTGTTAAACAATAAAGCTGTTGTCGTTTGACAATAAAAATGACTCACTAATCGGTTTTAGTGACCACCAGTGATTAAACATGGTTCATAACAATTATTAACACTTTATTTATTATTTATTATTTAACACAATTTATTCCTATAAATTTCTATAGATGCACGATCGATGGACGATAAAAATATTTACTACTTGGTTGTAACTATTTATAGAAACATTTTGACCATGATTTCCACCGTCTGAGGTGGACCATATAAAAAACTCCTTCGGTACAACTACCAAGTATCGGGATGTTCAATTCAGTAAGTATAAATATTGACGATAAAATGCATCGCGCATAATGAATTTTCCATGAAACGAGAAGGATTATTTATATTATCGCTATTGGTTCTCTCTCTTAACAATTCAAGTCTCAGACGTGAAAATAATAGTTTCGATAAGATCTGCAATATAATATGCTAGTTTAAAAATGGAAGGAATTTTCCGAGAGGTTTTTTATCATTTTAATTGTTTCGGTCACGTCAATTGTCAGCCAAATAATTTTAGTCACTACCTGCGCCGTTTGCAGTCTCGGTGGTATAAACTACAGCAAATATGAGTCTATTAAATGATAGCATCCGGGTACTTAAGATCAAGTGTGCATTGCGTTTGCAAAGAAATCACGCGATGGCGCAAAAAGGGTTTTTTTTTTGTTTTAAATTTGTTTTGAAAAACGTCTCGCCCAAACGCCCATAGATTTTGGTAAGCTACGATTTCGTACGGGTTTCAGCAAACAATGGACTTTAAAAATGACCTTTAAAATTACACGATGGTGTTAATTTTCTCGCCCAATGTTGATTGATCTAATCATTATCGATTAAAACGACTAAGCCGTTTATTATTGCATGATTATATAATTTATATTATTAAAATCTTCATCTTGCCAAGTTGCCGATGTGAAGCGTGTTGGCGATATTTTCCATTAGCGACGGGCTTCGAATTTCGATCAAATACATACCCGGGGTAGAGCTACTCACCTTTTGAAACGACGGGTGAAACAACAACATTGCGATACGATGTCTGTTCACAGTGGACTCGAGTTTTCTCCAATCGAAACGATATCCGAATACGTAATCGTCGGCCGGCGTGGTCATGTGCTGTATCAACGTCACTTGGGACATGAAGTATTTGGTGTCCGTTTCCATGTCGCTAACCACGGAAAAGTTTCTTCTGGGATACGCGACGTTCAAGTCCACAATTTTCCCATACTCGCTGGGAGTCTTGAGATATACAAAATACGATTGTGGTTAATTATTCATTACACTATGTTCGAACCACACCACGGATCTACCGTTTATATTATTATGTTATACGTACCGAATTATGATAAGATACTCTGATTGCCGAGTCCAACCAGGCTAGGGGATTCAGAATAATTTTGACGTTTCTCGTATACGAATCGTCGTTTTCACCGGCGTAATGTGAATTGATCATGACACTTCTGTTGAAATTGATCACTGAAAATTTCATGAGAATGCACATTTAAATTTCATAAAACGAAAAGTAAAATATATTATGTATATATAAAAGGGTGCATGGGAGGGGGAAATATATTTTTCGCCGGAACAAACGAAACGCAAAAACGTCTAACTTGTTAACAATTTGAAACGACACTTTCTTTATTATCCACTATACTTCCACCACTACTAGTCGTTAGCCTATTACAAATTCAACTCAATGAGAATATTGTAGCATACATAAATACTGAGAAGCATGGTTATTCATATTACTACTGTGTGTTCATTATGTATCGAACTAAATAAGTGGTCTATCTGTACATCTAATTAAGCATGCCGATTAGACATTAGTATATTATATTATACATTACAATTGATTTATTGGAAATATTATATAACGGTTATATTATGGTCATGGTCCCATTTATAATGAATGCACGGTATTTATTATATCTCCTTATACCCCTTTCATTGTATTTTTGTGATTTTTTCAATTGGAAATAATATAATATATAAATAAAACAAAGCTTGACTTATAAACTCATAATGTATCGAGTTACGAGTTCGTTCAAATAATGTAAGTCCCGCATAAACTGGCTGGATTTATTATAACATCTTAACAACTTTAAAATGATTTTCGAATTTGAAAAGTAATAATTGATATTTAATTTCAGAAATTATTTATCTTCATCATACATTTTTTTGCTATTTAAATGGATCACTGTTGTTTTAACTAATTTCAGAAGTTTTTTCAAACAATGGAAGTTAATCACAATTAAGATTAGAAATGATAGCCATAAGTTTTTTCAGTTACCAAAAGTAAATAATAATATTAAGTTACATAAAATACTTCGTTTGTTAGATTTTATTTTATTCTTTTGTATAATTAAATGTGATTCCTACATTTCATAATTTGTGTACGAATTATACGAATAAAAATAATATATACATAGTGTAACCTAACAGTTTAAATAAATATTATATAATTTGTTGAATAAATACGTTAAAGCTGTAGGAATGATAAGTAATATCATTATTTCTTACATCATTTAATAATTTTTTAAAAAAATAATTGCTAAATAATTGCTTTGAGTTATGAATATTATAAATATTAAATAGAACATTTATATTTTTGAACTTAACTCATGTAGCTAAGATTTTGATCATTTTTTAAAGATTTTATCTGAGGTTTTTCATTTATTTGAACCGAAATCAAAGAAAAATCTTATTTTATTATTCTTTTTGTTAAAGATCTAAAGAAAAAAATTTAATTTTCAATGTTTATTAATGAATTGACGTTATTTGCAATTTAAATTACCTGCAAAATTATATTTTAAGTATGTATACTTACTTTAGACTTTATACAATATATTACTTTGATACACATTTTTTATGCATGAAAAATGATTACGATTTTGATTACAATTAATTAAAAAAAAAAATGTATACATTTACTGTACTCTTTAAATAAATAATTTTGAAATTGCCATCGTTTCATGTATTTTTAAAACACTTCGTCATATCTTTTCATACCTTATTTTACGACACAATACGCCAGACAAATGTCGCGCAAAGTTATTATTTTACATTAGTTGAATAGGTTAAAGTTTGCGTCGCATATATAAAACTCTTGTTAAAAACATATAATATGGTCATGTGAAATTCATATAACTATTCGCTTCATAACATTATGCACGTACAATGATTATAATCAGTGGTGTTCCCATAGGGTATACTATATATACGCCGTTACTCTCAACATTATTTTGAAAATTCACGGGTATACTACGTATCAAACAGATCGTGAAAAAATATAAATTATAATTTATAACATAAAAAATTAATTGAATATTAATTTAAATTTTGGACTATTTTTTTAATAGATATTATTATTTTCCTTCGTATGGTCAGTTTATTATTATTTAAATTTTTTTTGTTAATATTTACATCTATCCACCCCTTTTATACCATTGCCGTATTAATCGTAAAAAATACTATATATTGAGAGACTCGTTGACGTATAGTATAATATACTCTAAACAAAATTTATAGGAACATAACTGATTATAATATTCCATATAAATCTGTCAATCTAATTTTAAATCGACATCAATCTTCGGTTATGTAATTTGTTTTTGGCTTCAAAGACGCGTGTACTACAAATTTGATGTAATAATTATTCCTAGTATTTCTATTAAATTGTAATTAATTTGCGACATTCTGTACAGTTGTATTTACATGCAATAATGAATGCCGTTGCAGAACTGGGTCACGCAACATATTTTATTTTTATTCGTGTGCCATGGTGTAAAAAATATTTCAAGATATTATAAAGAAAATCAAACTATAGTAATATGGGTATAATTATACGGTATGATATTATCTAGTTTGTTGTGATAAAGAATAATAATTTTAAAGTTAGGTTTTAAAATTAGAACCAGTACATCACGTACCTATATATAGGTATTTATTATACACTATGTATGTAAGAACAATCTCCACCGAATCTAATGATATTTCGTAGATACAACAAAATATTATCATTAAAACTTGTGGCTGCAGGACATATCCGCGGTAATAAATTTTAAAGTATAGATAATATATAGACATCTTAACGTGTAAAATATTTTGTACATATTTTACGAGAAAATAATAATATAATTAAACTATGTGGACTCGGGACTTGGGAGAATTCGTACAGGTCAAGTGTTTCACATAAACTTGTGTGATCGTAAACCTAGTGTTCGATATTGAATACTGACAGGCTAAGCTGAGAGAGAAAAAGAATCACGTGTCGTACGCAGTGTATACGCATCGTTGGGTTTAGAAAAAAAACGATATTTGACGTAGGTACACACACGTCGAATTGTTTTTTCGCCGTGGTGTTCGCTGTCGGAGAGCGAATACAACAGCCGGAGTCTTAAAATAAGTCTAAATCTTCGATTAAATTTGGGAAAAATATATGCTCAGAACAAACGGAAGCGGGGATAACGCACCACCACCCTTGACTAGTATACAGTAATACGGATTTTTAAGAGGACTTGGTATGCGTCATGCCATTATTGCTTCGGTTAGGTTAGGTTGTTTCGGTCTTCGAGCAGTAACAGAAGGGTGGTTTCGTTACATTCATGTATTACCATCACAAGTGAAGTGCTGGACGCACGCATACAATGGATCCGACGGGATAACATTATATACAAATGGTACACGTATACGTTCGAAAATAAGTTAAACCGAAATAAATCGATCCCGTATACATACTTTAAAAGTTACACATTTACCGTCATTAACTTATAATGTAACGGTACTCTAATCCGAACACTGGAACAATTTTTAATAGCATGACTATTACTTTGATCAACGCCTACGGGTAGGTATAGGTTGTTTGCTCAGGATTCAAAACTCATTAAAAGAGAATTTTTTTTTTCCATTTAACCAAAACGCTATTTTGAGACCGTCGGAATTATAGGAATGGAATATGGTGAATTTATTTAAAAAAAAAAAAAAACTCTAACGGAACATTATAGCATTGATTATATTATAGACTATTAATCGATTATATAATCAATATATAGTTATAGCTAGTATCTATGTAAATACCTACTACAGCACTTTTAACAGGAATTTTTTCTTTGTAATTTTGTTGGTAAACATTTGTAATACCTTTGTAATACTTTCTAATATGTAGGTAGTAGATAAACGCGATGATAATATGATTGGGTGATTTAAATAAATATTGCAATGTACCAAACCTTTAAATATGTTTTCGTAGGCCACTTCAAATTTGTTCTGCAACATTTCAAACGTCACGTTGAATTCAGACACGTTGTTAAGTTTGAACAACTCAATACGCTTGAAATCCTGAAACCCAACATTAAATCGTGTTATGACCAACGTCTGCGCATATGTAAAACTATTGTGTATCGAAAGTCACAGCGAACAAAAAATAATAATGATACTAACAAAAAGCAACACTAATCGTTATAAGTATACGCACTATTTTTGGTGAGGTCTCGGTGGCTACGTGACTTTCGTTGTTCGCCCTGTACAGGTACCTCGCGCCTAACGGTAACATTTTATTCTGGACCGTTAAATCAATGTTGTCATCCATAAAATTGTCTCCGTATCTCGAGAATTTTCTGGTGAAGTTTCCCTCGATAATTTTTTTATCGTCGTAAATGACTCTTGAATCACCAACGATTTCTTTTGTCAAGTCCTGAAGAATTGAACACATAGGTATTTGTCAAATTTTAACATGATTGAAAACCACGAATGAGGAATATAATAATAAGAACGCGATGACATAATATAACAACATATAATACATTATACAAGGACGGTTATTAATTTATCGCCGGCTGACTAGAAAATAAATAATTATTTTAAATCTGTTAAGAAAATTTTAATTTTAAATTTTTCCGTTGACCGTTTGTGTTTACACATCATAATTATACATATTTATATACTATTCGTCCATAGTTTTACAATTTCAAGCGTTTAAACTACAATACCACCTTGTTGACATTCGATTCTCTGACGGGAAACTGTAATTTTCATTTTAAATCCTCGAGGAAAACATTTTTCAAAAACTCCAATGTAACATAATAATTGATAATATTGGACCGAGGGTTTATTTACAGTTTTGAATGTGGAACGCGAGAGTATAGACGAGTAATCCGATGATATAAATGTCTATTATTATAGAACATAGTACAGCCATTTGGTATTTTCTAAGTGCTCTTGTATATAACAATAACCATCAGTTCGATAACCGATATTTCGGAGCTACGATGCACTGCAGCTATACGTATCGATATGGTTATCGTGTTTATCATATAAAATTACGTCAAATGTACAACGTTGACCCCGGCCATTTTAGTAAAACGCAGCCTTTATAATGGTTAGGAAAAAAAAGTTGCGTATAACACATTTGATATTTATGTATAATGTATGTAGTTATACACTTATACCTACCATAAAAACAGTTTGGAAAATGAATTAAACACGCGACGGTGGATGTTAAAAACATATGCATGCATGCAATAGTAACATCCACCGAATTACATGTCTTTGGGGTGCAGTTTCTACAAAGGGGAAAATTCCAAGAATAAAACGCTCGGTCCGTAGAAATACATAATACAAGAGTCATGGTACTGAGTACGACATGATTGTACTATTTTCAAACGGCAGGAACGTATATTGTAATAAGATACGTTTGTAGCGTATATAAGCAATGCACCAATAATAGACTTACTTCGTATTTGAATTCGAACCTGCCAACGTGGTACTTTCTGTCGACAGGAAAGTGTAACAGTATTTCGCCCACGTTCAAAACGCTTATTTCCTTGAACGTTTTCACTTTAGTCGCGTTCAACAAGGCGCTGGTGTGTGGCCAAAACACTTCGATGTGACGATGATAGCTCAACCTGCTCAAAAGGTGAATCGCCGTACGTTTTTACAAATTAAAAATGTAATTATTAATATTACCCAGTGATATACTACGTATATACATAATTAGTATTGTACGGCACAGGCACTTTAAAATGAAAAACAACGCGCTGAGAATAGTTTTTTCCTCCATACAGTTTAGCAATATTTACACAGAAAAAAAATGGCAAATTTATAGTATTTACTATTTTGTAAATGGCTTTTACAGAATTCATTTGCGGTTTTTTTTTTTTTTTGATCATAATTTAAAGTCATAACCTTTTTCTAATAAAGAGGTACAATGCGATAAAGGTGTGTTCGAAAAACAATACTGATAGAATTTGGGAACAATATATATATATCTTATAATGCTGTCATAGATGAACATCGTACAAAACAAAATATGCGCTAAGAATCAAGTTCAAGCATTTCCACAACTATAACTGTATCTTGTCACGTTATACATTTTTCAACCATTAAAGAAAATAAAAATTGATTTTGCCAAATTGGCCGGTGTTTAAAAAAAAAGGTCAGCGTTATTCTAGTACAAAAATATTAATCATCATTTTTAAGTATAATATGAATAGGAATAAAAACGCTTTCTGAACAGATTTTACATTATTTCCAAGTAGGTACTTTCGATATCTTCTTCCAGAGAACTACTGAGAAAATTGACTAACGACTTCTTTAAAGTGCTATTATTGTATCGAATCGGTATCGATCTAAAAAGTTGCTGTGTGAAACTTTTAGTGCGCAGATTTACTTTTCGGAAAAGTTTTACAAAAAAAAAAAAATAAAAAACATAATCGTAAAACTAATACATTCCTTACTATTCTCAGAATGTAAAGTTAAAATTATTGTAATAATTGTATTAGTTGTGATCATTGAATTACGTAAATTCTGTTCGGTAATAAACACCAAATATTAAATAACAATAATAATATAATGGAAGGCAAAATGTATTTTAAGAAATATTTCCAACGAAACGTCAGCTTTACCTTTGATCCTTATTTAACTAAACAATTAGGAAGCTGTATGGAAAAAAAAACCTGTATTTTTCAAACGGTCTGTGACTATTTTATTAATACTCGTAACGTGTGTAAGGGTATAAGTGTGTATGTATGTATGTGTGTGTGTGTGTGTGTGTGTGTGTGTGTGTGTGTGTGTGTGTGTGTGTGTGTGTGTGTGTGTGTGTGTGTGTGTGTGTGTGTGTGTGTGTGTGTGTGTGTGTGTGTGTG